>JAAGVU020000090.1:498702-510347 GCA_011763525.2 Mormyrus iriodes | reverse complement strand
CGGTAGCGTTGAACTTTTTCTCTACGTGGTCCCCACCCTTTTTTTTTGCTATTTATTTTTTCCCTCCACCCATCCCGGGAACGATTGAGTAAAGGAGGGTGGCTTTCCCTTCTTCACCCCCCCCCCCCCACCCCTGGGGTCCCGCCGAATGAATAGTCAGCAGATGGTCGCCACACGCCGTTGCTAGGCAACCGTTAATCAAACACGTCGGCGTGATGCTCGGCATGTGGCCGACAAGGGGTGAATTAAAAAGGAGGGGACAATTAATTATTTTTTTAATAATGTTTGTGAGTTCTTGTCCTGGGGGGTAATTGGGGCATTGTTGGTGGCCTAGTGTTCTTGTGGGGGCTCTTAACCAAGTTGGTTACCTTTAATTTACAGGTGACAATCCATTTTATGGTGAATGTATTCCTACCTCCTACAGAGAAGTTTGTTTGCCTCCTACAGAACATTTCTCCTCTATTTTGAAATAAGGGTGCCTTCATTTTTTTTGAGGCCTGCAATAGCACTAGGGGCTGTGTGGGAGGGGTGGAAGTTGGAACATCTCGAAACCGGGTGTTGAAATAGAAGATCGAATGGGTTTGGGGGGGCCTGGATTTTCCTGGACATCCGTGGGGGATGTGTGCATCGCAGAGGCAAAATCCAGGCAGAGACACCGAGAGGAAGTCAAGGTGTGATGCAGCTTTGGTAAATGAAGGTTACAAGGTACCATGGTGACCTCACGTCTTGGCCCTGACTGTGTGGCATTTGTAGGTCTTGGGTTTCCTTCAGCTGCTCCAGTTTTGCCTTCCATGTTATGTCTCTAAATTCCACATGCATATACTCCACATGCCCTGTGCCCTGTGTTGTGAGCCCCTCCCCCCCAGCCCTGTGGAAGATGGATGAATGAAGGGTACTAAGGAAATGAGAGCTATATCGTGGGAAGCGATGAGACAGGGATCTTGGAGAACATCTCCGGTTAATCTGACAGCAGACCTGAGATTGAGTGTAAAAATAAGTCTGACTCTAGTCGTCTCTCATGCGTGGTTCGTCAAGGGTGGAACGAGCAACCCACCCCATATCCCACCATCAACTTTGAAGACGCGCCTGAAGACCCACCTGTTGAGGGATCACCTCGACTAGCTCATCCAATCATTGACCTGCTCCTTCATTTACCATACCTCAGCTCCTCTTTTGTGTACCTCGGGTTGCTCTTGTATTTTTGCAGTTACCATTGACTTAAATAGCTTCCTTGCTGAGTTCTTGCAATGTTTGTGTAACATATTGCATAGCTCTTGCTCAGTTAACATACTTGATTCTGGTCATTCATTGGAAGCTCAGCCTAGCTGCACTTATGCCTAGTTGGTTCCTTGACAGCTGCATACTTATATTGTTTCCTCACTTATACCTACCTTAGAAAAATAGCATCTGCTAAATAAATAAATGCAATAGTTGCACTGCTTGCCAAATGCTTATGGATGTTTTGCAGCCATACAGCCAAAGGTTATACAATGCTTTTATGGTGCCCTGACTGGCCTGTCAATCAATGCCATCAGTCATTTTTGACACCCTCAGTGGCAGTGCGGAGAGATTCAATAGCTCGCGATCCTCAATGCTTGCATGATACGACTCAAAGGGTCCTGGTTGAATGTAATATATTTTGGATTGACATTTAACTAAATTTAAGCGTGCTAAAGTCAAGGATATTGAAACAGAAGGTGCTGCTCTACTATGTCAATAAGAGTTTTATGCAGAATTTACAAAAATTCTGCCGTGTTTTTGGTTAGGGACCGATCAAAACTAATATTAGGATTGTCAGTTTTGATTTGCGATTAATATTATAAATAAGCTTCCATTGGGGGAGCAGGGTGGGCCACCCAATCATGATCTTGGCCTACCCCAAGGCAGGTAATATAATACTAAGATAAGATAATACTAACCAGTCACACAACTTTTTTTATTATTATTGTAAACAGGAAGGAAGCAAGCTAGTTTATTTTTAAGGTGGACTTTTGAACAACTCTCCAGTAACTCCATGAAATCCAGTGGCCCACCTTACATCACAGAGCTGGACCTGGGCCCACTAGATGACATCATCCCAAAAATTCACCTTCTTAATGCGTCTTCTAAAATCACCCTGAATTATGGTTGGCAGACTCAAAGATCACGGTCAATGATACGAATCATATGCAAGGACCGATTTGCTGTTTCTGGGGTCCCGTTCAAAAAGTCACTTCAAGGCCCTGGATGCCCTAGGTGTAGTGACCGTTTGTGGCCAGCAGGGGACCCCCAAACCTCAGTGGCCCCATGCTAACAGTAAACAAGGCCACTAATTGTATGTCTATGACCATTCAGAGATTTAAATCTTTCTCTTGTTTGAATCGATTTGTAAAAACAGCCTGGCACAGTTAAATGACGTGTTACATAAATAATTAATACATATCTATCCATCCATTTTCTGTAACCGCTTATCCCATTCGGGGTCACGGGGGGTCCGGAGCCTATCCCGGAGGCTGTGGCCACAAGGCGGGGAACAACCCAGGATGGGGCATCAACCAATCGCAGGGCACATTCACACACCATTCACTGACACAGGAACACCTATCATTACAAATCATTAACACAAAGGCCATTTTATACTAAAATGTTATAAAGTGAAATATC
Organism: Mormyrus iriodes; assembly: GCA_011763525.2. NCBI lineage: Eukaryota > Metazoa > Chordata > Actinopteri > Osteoglossiformes > Mormyridae > Mormyrus > Mormyrus iriodes. Next base: position 507,704 of record JAAGVU020000090.1, on the reverse strand, counting down.
TCATGTAATTTATTGAATAATGTACTCACACACCATTCACACACTCTTGCACACCTACGGGCAATTTGGCAACCCCAATTAGCCTCGGCATGGTTTTGGACTGTGGGGGGAAACCGGAATACCCGGAGGAAACCCCACGACGACATGGGGAGAACATGCAAACTCCACACACATGAAACCCAGGCGGAGACTAATATATATACATATACATATATATATATATACACATACATACACACACACACACACACACACACACACACATATATATATATATACATATATATCTTATTTCATATTGGTGTAGAGTGAAGCCAACATATCTGCAGATGTGATCCCGGTTTGAGTCCTTGGCTGCTTTGGGGGGAGTGATTAGAATTCGGAATGACGCATCCGCCATTTTCCCAAGTGGGTGGAGTTACGCTCACAGGGTGCAGCTAGTCGACTATGGAAGGCTGGTCCTGCCTGCGGTTTCAGTGAGGCATGGCATCCGGAAACATTCATTTCGACGCTGCTGTGGAAATGCTCAATCATTAAAGAGTACCCGTGATAGAACAGAGAAATAAATGACTGGATTTCACACAAACCTTTCTTTCCTCCCTCCTTAGATCACACCACCAGTCTTTTCCAGTATGAAGAGTTTTCCACTACCTCTATAACAGGGTGGCCTAAACTGCAGCTTTTAAGAGAAAACTGTATGAGTTTACTGCATTCCCTTCCTCACTGTCCCCCGGGGAAGACCAGTATGTGTCTGGCCGCTTGTATTTTGCTCCCAGCGACCGATTTCCTGTCATTTCTATCTGATCCATTTACGCAGAAGCATGGGGAATAAGCTGTTGACGTCTTGGCATGAATGGGGTAAGGTGTGGATCAGGTGGGGCTCTGTAACTAGACCAGCTGTAGCCAGAACTGTCGGCTTGGCTGGTTGAATCACAAACTAACCCGCTTTCTCAATTATACATTACTTTGGATATAAATGTCTGCTAAATGAATGAGCGTTCTTTTGTACAGACGGTCCCCGGGTGACGATGGTCCGTGTTACGATATTTCAATTTTATGATGGGTAAAAGCTTTTCGCTTTCAGTACATTGTTCAATAAATTACATGCGATATTTCATTTTATGACATTTTATTATAAAATGGGCTTTGTGTTAATGATTTTGCCCAACTGTAGGCCAATGTAAGTGTTCTAAGCATGTTAAAAGTAGGCTAGGCTAGGCAGAGATGTTGGTTAGGTTAGGTGTACTATATTAAAATGTTTGTTTGCTTTATGGTCTTTGTGCCAGGGTGGCATGATGGGGTAGTGGTTAGCACTGTTACCTTACACTTCTGAGATCTGGGTTTGAATCTCCACCATATTTCCGTTTGCGTGTTGTTGTTGTTGTAGGGTTTACTCCCCCCCCCTGTCCAAAAACATGCTGAGGTTAATTGGAGTTACCAAATTGCCCATAGGTGTTCCTGTGTGAGTGAATGGTGTGTGAATGTGCCCTGTGATGGGTTGGTGCCCCATCCTGGGTTGTTCCCTGCCTTGCGCCTGTAGCCTCCAGGATGGGCTCTGGACCCCCTGTGACTCTGAATGGGATAAATGGTTACAGAAGATGGATGGATGTTTCTGCCTTACGATAAGTTTTTCGGAACATAACCCCATTGTAACCTGGGGAGAGGCTGTATTAATTTCAGTCATGATTGATCCCCTCTGGTAGGCCTCTGCCTGAAATGGTAGAGGCTCTTAACCAATCCCGTCCTTGCTTTCCTGAGCCACATGCCTACGTCCTCCGGTCCCGCCCCGTCCCGTGATGCTTTCTAATCAGTACCATGAAGTGGGGAAGGGGCACATGGATCTGCTCAGCACGTGTGCTATGTCACTGCCGGCCAAAAGATCACACCTGCGAAAGGAGATGAATGGATCAGGGGATCATGGGGAATTCGGGAAAACAACGCAAGCGTGACAGAAGATGACAAGAGGAAATGTCGTTAATTAGCAGTTTAAATATAGGTTACTCTTCCCTGTTAATTAGCAGAATACATTAACAGCATGCTGAAGAGAGACTCCGCAACATAATGACATTTTATGGTACAGTAGCTTTATTTTCTGAGTCATACTTTATAAATACATCAGAGTGCAACAAAGTGGAAACAGTCAAAATAATAAAGATCATAAAAACAAATGGGACACCAGAACAGAGTTGTTGTTTTTAATACGATTAATATAATTAATCCAGTAATTAATCTGGTTTCCTGTGATTACGACTAGGTGCCTCCTAGGCACATGTAGAGAGCATTTCTCTAGATTTTTACATCTTCTGTCTGGGACTTCAGGCTTGCTGGTGATCAATGATTTCATTATTTTAATATAAGGTGCCATTAAATCGATGTTGACTCCTGGAGCCTGGATAGACTCTACTTCCCTCTGTATGTGATTTCAGAGATGCTCATTTTTCCAGTGTAATATAAGCAGTTCTTGTACAGTTATTACCCAAATGCACTTCACTCACATCTCAGAGTTTCTCCTGATTCAGTTCAGAGGAGGCAGGTAAAGTGCTTGCCCTGAAAGTTTTAATCACTTCCTAACCCAGCATCCCAAATGCTCTGCCCTGTGCCTCAGTCTGCTCTTTTATACCTTGCATTTTATTACAAAAACAAGATTAGCCTCGAACGGTTCGACCTGAAGGCGAGCTGAGGTGATCTCGGATGCAGTGGCCACACAAACAATGTACTTGAATAGGGCCCCTGAGATTTAGGTGTTGGACCCTCTGTTGGCCACAACACTAAATATAAAATTAACTCATTCCTGAAGCAGCATGTTCTGCTAATCAGCTAGTTAACTGCAATTTTCTGACTATTTATTTTGTTTTTGTAACATCTGAGGGAGAGCTGGAGGGCGTTTTGAGTGAGGCCTGGGAAACAGCAGGCAGGCAATCCTTGAGACAGACATATTAAATGTAACTTCAGCACAAAATTACTTGGGGAAGGGGATGGGGACAAAATTACATGTAGATTAAAAACAGTTAAAGTTAATAATAACGTCACATATAGGCAATGCTAATTAGCAGCGAGTAATTTTCTCGATGAACAAAAGAGCCAGATAAAAATAAAAAACATTAAATAAAAACTCCCACAATAGTTATGAGTTAACTGGCTCTGAGAAGCCCGATTGCAGGCCAAGCCCCCCCCCATGTTATGTCAGCGATGCATGAACAAAATCTTAAAAGGTGGGTCTTCGGTTGCCCTGCTTTAGGAAAGCTGGCATAGAAAATCAAGCTCAGATGTATGCAAGAGGAAACATTTTAACTGGCATTTCTAGTAACTCAGATATCCCATCATGCTCTGCTTCTTAATTCATATACACATATACACAGAGGTGAGAGCGAAAGTGAAGCTTAGGGTCTGAGTGCAGCCTTTTATCTGGCAGACCAGGAACAGTTTTTAGAGGTTTGATTACATCTAGGCTGTCTTCTTATAGGAACACAATGCATAAAAACATACCATTGGAAAGTGCCCCGTTTTATCATCGATAATTCTGAACAAAGTACTATATGATATCTTATAAATAGTTACACTCAGTCCTGCTACAACGTGTGACATCACATCAAGAATCTGTTCTAACACGATCGATATATTAGTACCTAAGTCCAATACAATGCGTAATTGTATTTGTATTTGTACGATTTTCAGTTGGAGAGAAAAGCACTGTGAACTATAACGCAATACGGTCTTAGCGAGAAACACTACTTGCACACAGAAACAGCTATCCAAGTAAATGATAGTGATGTCGGATTCGTGAATGAATTGTCCTTTTGAACCAGTTCTTTTCAGTGAATCAGTTAACGAGACGATCAGTTTTCAAATCTAAAAGAACTGAACTTTTTGTATATCCATGCCAGTGGCGGCTGCTAGTCTTTCAAACAGGGGAAGCTCATATTAGGCCTACATTATAGAATTCATTATGTTATTTGTACATGAATTCTGCCCTCCATTACTTTTGCAGAAAATGGTCTGTGACCCTTCCACAAGCTACTTTAATTATATGAATGAACTAACTTTACAATGCTGAAACAAGGAGTAAAGTCAAGAACGCTATAATATTGTTTTTTTTTATTTAGAGAATGATTAGTACAAACACAAATGGCTTATAGCACCAGCAAGCAACACAGAGTGCAACAGATTGTCTTACGACTTCACCTGCAAATCCGCATGGGACTAAACTCGAATCTCTGTAGTGCCAGTGTATACTTAAAACATGCTGCCAGTCAAAAAGGGGTTCCGCCCTTTAGACAGCTCCTCCAATCATCATGCAGCAGCTCAGCGTCCTGGCCCGCCCACTGCTCCATTCACTCCCAGAGACGCTGAGCTTCCCTGGAAGTGACGATTTTGGTGCATTTATCCAATAACCGTCCAGCTTTTCTGCAGTGAAAAAAGGTCTTCTGTGCCGGGCCATAGAGGTCCAGTGAAGCTGCGCTTCAGGAGGTTTTAATGTACTGTGCTGCACGGAAATGTATGAGAAGTTGAACGCGTTCTAGCGCACTTTTATTAAAACCAATATAAATACGACATATGAGAATTTATTTTCTGACATATTACAGGAAGCAGAGCTTCCTTGTAGTCTTAGAGCAGTCGCCAAGCATAGCAAAGGTTAAAGAATTAGATTCTAAAAATAAATCTAAAAATATTTCGAAAATCATCATTTAAAAATGTAGAGGTAGAGAGGTAAGGAACAGGCGCTGATTACAGCACGTTGCTGCACCCACCACACGACAAAACACCTCAGTGAGGAGAACCTGAGTGCAGCCATGCCGTGGGTGATACCTCAGCACCACACTAGCCCGAATGACCAGTGTGAGTTTTTTACGGTGGCTGGAATGCCAATCCTGCCACCAACCCTCAAATTTCCCTGTAAGTTGGAGGACCTCCTTGCAGGGCTAGATGGAGATTAACATCATACCCAGGACGACGCAATTGCAGGTTAAGTACCTTGCTCAAGGGCCCAATGGAGCAGGATCACTCCTGGCATCCATGGGATTTGAACCAACAACCTTCCGAATGCTGGCACACACCCCCTAAAAAACATAGCAATCTTTTATATACACTTATGTTGAATGAGGGGTTTTTCAGGAAAACATTAGTCGCGTTGTATCAGGACTGACTGTACATCATTAATGTCTGAATCAGACTATATAGGAAGAACAGGTTCAGCAGTAGAAGCTAACCCTCACCTGGAGCTTTGCTCTTCCCTTCTGGTTAACTTACCACTTATCACTGGGTATATGGCTGGGGACACCCTGTATGGTATGTCACCAGTCTACCTACACTGTTCTTTGAATTGTTGTTCCCAGGGACAGGTTTGTTGTTTTTCGGGCCTCACTCTAAAAGTCACTGCGGGCCCCCCCATCCCTCACTGGGGTAGTGACCATTTGTGGCCAACAGGAGCCCCCAAACTTTAGGGGCCTCACACACTACTGCTAGTTGTTGTATATATTGCTATGCCATTCTGTTTAGATGAAAATTTCTAATGTTAGTAGCCTGTTTCCATGATTCACTAATCTTGTTTAGCTGTATTTAAAGAAGAGGACAAAGTATACCAACATTTCTGCGGAAATGGTGAATGGTGACCACTGCGGCTTGATCCTTAAAGGGATGGTGCCCAAAATAGAGTACCTTCCTAAATAATCACAAAACCCTCCTGGCTCATCACATTTGTTTGTCTGCTTCGACTAACGTGCTTTGAGGCCAAGTCGATGACCGCCCACTCCCTTCCTTGCCTCCAACGATTCACGATAAAGTACCGAGGCTAATGTACACTTGAAAGAGGGAAGAGGAAGAATAAGGTGGAGATGAAAAGGCAGAAAAAAAAGGACGACGTGCGGGATAATATGAGCCAAGGCCATCTGAAGTAGGTGTGAGAGTTTTCTTAAAACTCTTGAAAGATATGAATAAAAATTGCGGCATTTAACGAAATACATGCTAAATCTGCCTGTATTCATGTCCAGGAAGGGCTGCCCTCTGCAATACATTCTCTCAAGCGCGGCCTGCCAAGGGGAAAGACCTTTACTTCATTATCATGAACATTCAATGTTATTTCACAGTGACGGATATGTCATGCTGCCAAAGGTGTGTTCAGAAAAGAACAAGCTACTAAACATTCCATCCATCCATCCATCCATCAACCCACTTATCCTGTGACCTCCCAGATAAGGTCACAGTGAGCCTGGAGCACATCCCAGAAAACTTCTACATTGGTGTTTATGAACCCAGTCCGCATTTTTGCTCCGTCCCAGCTCCCAACATGCTTGTACCAGGTATTCAGTGATCTTGATTGACTGGGAGCTGGGAGGGAGCAAAAATGTGGACTGTCTGGGGGTCCCCAAGGACTGAGTTCAGAAACACAGTTCTACACCAACAGACATTATGGAGAGGAGACACTTGACCAGTGTTGGACATGTCAGGTCCAGAAGCTACAAATACAGACCAAGATTTTGGTTCTAACAACCAGGTGAGTGCTCTGTAACCGTGACTCTTTATGCTCAACTGGTTGGTAGAAACAAAATCTTGGTCTGGATTTATAGCTTCTGGACATGCAATGCTCAATACGGACCATGGCAGATTAAATTCAGGTTCAATAAGAGCAAAAGTCAGTCAAGGTGGTTTGGTCATCTCAAAATGATGCCACCTGTTGGGCTCAAAAGGGAATGCTGTTTCAGGCACATCCCTGAGGGTGAAGGTCCCCGGGCAGACTTAAGACATGCCTGAGGGGTTATATCCTCCAATGGAGTCTGTGGTCTTGGAAAGACATCTACTTCAACCTAATTCGCTTGCTGCCACCACATCCTTGACCAGAATAAGCCTTTTCAAGATAGATGTATAAAAACAAGACCTAGGAAGTAGGTGTTTATACTTCAGGCACAACAAGAGGGGACATGGAGTCAACAGTAGCTATTTCTGAGATGTTTACACCGATGTACCCATGTCTGAGTCATGTGACAAGGCAGTCAACAAAGGCAAACAAAATGTTAAAACGTGCCCAAAGTTCCAGGAAGTCATCATGAAGAACACTGGAAAAACCTGACATATTGTGTGCAACAGTTGACCACTTCAAAGGGATAATATTGTGTTAGAGAGAGTTCAGGGATGGACTTTCAGATAGGAACTGGCTAGGAGACCTAAATCCCTTCAGTCTGACTGTAGGATGGCTCTAGAGGCTCATAATCTAAGTGCACAGCATCTGTTCAATGCTCGTGACTGTTAGCACCTTTAGTGCTGATTCCAGGACACAAGGCCACATTAAATGGCTGCCTCGGGATCAGCTTAAGATCAGAGCGAGGGAAGCCGTTCCTTACACAAGAGATAATAGGCAATCCGAAGCTTGTAACTGGCCAGACCCTGCCAATAATTACTATCCTATGAAAAGTCACCACAAGGTTAGCAACGAAAGGTACTGTTATCCTGAGAAAGAAATAGCTTGTTATCTTCTGAAGAATGACAGGTCTAATGAGTCATGGATCAAGAAGGCTTTATCCTCAGTTCTACAAAAAGCTGGCAAAGATCTGTGGGTTGACTGCAGCCAACGTTATTCTTTTCAGACCAAAATATTGCCATGTTTCTTCGTCAAACTTATTATCGTCCGTAGAGTTTTGGATAGGTGATCAGGTAGCACTGTATGATGTTTTGCAGACATTTAATGACTGAGGTGAAAAGTTAATTGTTTTGGCCTAAGAAAAACATATTTCTTACTTTATGTTATGTACTTTACATACTTTTACATCCTAATCTACGAACTAAAAAACATATTTTTTTGCATATTTTAATATTTGTCTTTAGTTGTTTTGGAGTTGATGGAAGGATTTGGAAGGATTTTTATTACCAGAGTGATGGGGACTCTCTCAAAGTGGTTGGGGGGGTTGTGTGTGGGGGGGGAAGCATAAAGATAATGGAAGATCTTTGTGTTGTTAAGCATAGGTGTAGATGCTAAAATGTTCTTTCTGAAACATCTGCTGAGAACATCTAATGAATGTATCAATACTGCTATCATGAATTAACTAAGAGGAATGTGAAGGATGATAGGAAACCACAGTAACACTGCTCGGGTCTTCAAAACAGCGAGTAGATGACATTAATACGATCATGACACCTGCCAACCTTTAACATGCTCTCTGGCCACACCCACCTAGGATACGCCCACTCATACAACGCCACCTAATTTGAATATTCAACACTTCTGTGGCCAATTTCCTAATTACCCTAAAAATATAAAAGGGTATATATAATGGTATTTATGGACTTGTGTGGGGTACAGCCTTTCTTTTCTGAACCAGATCTGTGTTAAACTTGTCATGTTTCTGATTTGGATTTGTCTAACTGGATTGCTTTTGGAGTCATTTTTTCGTTTTCGACCCTGATTCTCACATTTTGGTACTTGTCTGTCCCCCTCGTGAGTTCTCCTTGTATCCAGCATTAAACCTTCTGCCTCCGTGCTTATGTCTCAGAATTCAATCGGTAGATATGAATCGTTGGTCTCTCAGTCCCAATCTATTGTCACTAAACATCGATGTTAAGAGCACACTGTATTTCACACTTGGAGACGATGGCGGCAGTGTCCCCATCCAAATCACCCACTAATAAGCCGGTGAAGTACTAGCTGCTTGCACCCTATAAAACCCTCGGTCATAACAGGTCCCTCGTGCTAATTAGTGAAACAAGCAGCATCAGTAAATTAGCACAAGAGCATGAAAGTTGCTGTTATCTACTTGTTTATTGCAGATAAACTGAGCAGCACTTTGGAAATACCTCCCTGGGGACACATATACATCAAGAAGTTTTCATATTCCTGTCAACAGTTTCAAAATGTGGTGTTATACCATAGCATGTAGTAAGCTAGACTGTGTGCTCTCAACAAAAATGTGAAGACAAAATGATCTGTCATTGTTGGACAAAAATAACACTATGTAACAAATTTTTATTTTTATTTTGTTCCTGGGTACAAAGTGTGTTTTCCTAACCCGTTATGC
>JAAGVU020000090.1:486393-498602 GCA_011763525.2 Mormyrus iriodes | reverse complement strand
TACTTTTACAACATAAGCAATTAAGAAATAACATGTATTGTCCAGGAACAAAATTTGTGTTACATAGTGTAATCAATTATTTCCGGAAGGCATTGACTATAACCAACATCTCTGCAATGTTACTAAAACGTCCTCGTTATTTCTGACTACAGGTCCCCAGTATATAATCAAAATGTCCATATTATATCTAAAGTATCCTGAGTGTCTAATATTATAACCATAACTATAACCAACATGTCCTTATTATAACCCAAAGATTCTGACTATAACTACAATGTTCTGTCTTCTGATGTTTTTGTATGAAAGTTTGAAGATGTTTCCAGAACAGTGGAGCACAGGATCTGCTAGTCAGTGCTTGACTTTTTATTATATTCAGTCTTTAATGCTGGCCTAATACAGCAGAATTGAAGGATTTGCTCCCTGATGGTAAGTTGGGAAGGTTAATTATTACAAAATGTCAATAGAGTTTCAACACACCAAACTACTGACAAGACGAATCGAAGTACAATGACAAATGTCACAGATTGTTTTGAGGTTATTTTTCAGATTTCAAAAACAAAAATATTCCAGGAAATATTTGTTTGAGCCAAAGGCCTTGAGGAGTGTAATATTAAGACACCATCAATATTAAAATGCTCTAAACAGATTAGCTACAATATGATAGTTTGTTAAGGGCTCTGAATAGGTATATTTATTCCAAACAACAGGAAGGGAACATATTGAGCTGACTATTTAGAGGTAATAACATGGTAATTTATGACTGGAATAAAGCTTTTACTGGTGTCTGCAGTCTTCATTAGCATTTGGGAGGCTGGTAAATGAAGTGAATGTAAATGTGAGAATGGAGAATCCTTACAAGAGGAGTCCACTAAGCCCCACGCCCCATCAAATTCATCACATTCCCCTGCCTGCGGAGGGGGCAGAGGTGAAGAGCACAGGGTTAGCGTGTTAAACACAACGCCACAGATGTGTGGGCGTGACCGACAGCCGCTAATCCGTCATGGATCAGTGCAGTCACATCCGTGCCTCTGAAACAAGCCTGTCTGTGTCATTCGTAAGATCCCAATTTATCCTGCTCACAGGGGTGTATACAAGGGCGGGGCCACTAGGGCTCTGGCCCCAGCTGAAAGTTGATTGGCCCCTTGAGTGCCCCCTCTGGTCACTCACCAATCCAAAGCATATCATTGGCTAAAGATATGGTTGGTCCCTCTGAATGAATAATTGCCCTTCTTATGCTCCCAGCTTAAAAAAAAATCATGGAATCGCCCCTGCCTATACATTGAAAGCCGCTGCCCCCTTCCTGATGTCAGATTTTGGAGAGAAATTAAGACACATAACAATGCGCACAAAACCTGATATCAGACCCAGAATCTGTTAAATATATTCCTTGTTAAATTCTGGTGCGGCAGTTCCTAGCCAGCAAGCATCCATCCATCCATCCTTCCATCCATCCATCCATCCATCTTGCGCATTCAGTACAAGGTCACGATGAGCGTTTTCTTTGTAAGAGCGGGGCATTAGGTAGGGGACTCCCTGGACGGGATTTCATTTCATCACTGCCTATTAATTAATCTGTTGCTAATCATCTCTATCTACACCTTCAAAGTCATTAATTCCCTATTCTATTACCTATTGCCTGTTGGTGTAAGCGATATCGATTGAGTCACCATCTTGTTTCTCCTTTAATCCCTGCCTGCTTTGTCCATGGGGAACCATTCTGAGGACTGTTTTTCCTTCATTCCGTTGCCCATGATCATGGCACAGGGGGGTAGCTAGAGAGGTACGGATGCAACGAGCTTCAGCTCTATGGAGTTGAGACTTTAAAGGGGAGAGGATACACAATTAAAACAACCCCGGGTCAGACTCGGTCGCCAGGCTCAGAATCTTGGTTATTAAGGCTGTGGAACCCGCTGCCCAATCATGTGTTCATTGGATTGTGCTGTCATGGCATCATTGTTATGGATAATGCTCTTCTTCTGGAAGCAGAGTCATGTGACTATCCTACTGGTTCCCCTTGCTGGCAGCCTGTCCAGGGCATCCCTTGCCCTGGGCTTCCTGGGATAGGCTCCAGGCTCATTAGAACCCTGTACTGGAAAACTCAGTATGTGTGGCTCAGTGGTTTACGATATTGCACCTGTGAACGCAGCGGTGTTGGTTCAAATCCCAGAATAATTTTGTTGTTTGGCCCCTGAGCAAGGCCCTTAACCCCCAATTGCTCCAGAGACTGTCTGGCCCTTTATGTTCAAGCTCTATGTTTTTCTCTGGTTTGAGTCATTGTTTTTGTAGGGTGGAGTTGCAAGGGGGCTGGGGTTAATGCCTCTGCAGATCGCCGGCACATGTCCTTTTCCATGGGAATCACTTAGCATGCCATTGGTTCTTCCAAGCACATAAATTATGCAAATGAGACCGCCCTCCGTATTTATGACTGAAATCGAATAATGTGAGAGGCAGAAACCACCAGGGACCAGAGTGTAAATAATCTTTTCTGAGGGGCGACAGGGCACAGGAGCATGGAAGCCATTAAACAGGCAAGGGCGTAGGTGTCTGTGACGGTGTCCAGACGACCCCCACAGGGGGTTTCTGAGTGTGTGCATGGCGGCAGCTGTTCCACGCGATCCAGTCGCCAGATTCCTGCTTCCCCGTGGCACTTCTCTGATATCTTTACCTGACTAACTGGTGTCAATGCAATTTATAACAACACCGGGCCACAAATTTCCAAAACGTTGGATGGCAGGGGGGAGCTCATTAATATTCATAAAGCAAGCACTTCACTGGGCAATCAGGTAGCACTTCCTTTACAAATATTAACGAGCCTTCCCCTGCCAATATACTCACCAACCAACCAGGTAGTATTATCAATATTTATATAAATATTTATGAGCCCCCCCAAGCCAACCTAAGTTTCAGATATTTGCCACCAAGCCAGATTTCTGACACGTGGCAGTATTTTTGCATCCTGAGATTTATGGGAAATGGTGTTCCTTCCACATTTGAAACCATTCACAGATGGAACATCATTTCTGATGACTGGGAAACTGGTAGTTGCCCCTGCCTAAATTCACTGGTTAGGTGAGCCCTACTTTTCAGGAAGTTGGTTAAAATAAACAACTGGAATTACATTTATTTGTTCTGCAGAGGCAAAAGAGTGCCGACACAAGGACTTATTCTGTAACTGCGTAGTCTGTAATAGTGGCTTTTAGCATTGCTACCCATGTGTGACCCTGCGGTATTAATCTGGAAGTTAAAACCCACTGCGAAGCACATTCTGTCAAGTTAACATGCATAAATAATATCCATATTCATAACGGTCATTAAGGCTGCAACCCTGACCGGGATAAACGGCTAATAGATGGATGGGTGACATCATTATGTAATAATATTCATAAATGATGCTGATTTGTAGCTAAGATTTGAGTACCACAAATATTCTATGACTCTGAATAAGGATCTTATGAATAAGAAAATGGTAAAAAGGAGAATGAGAGTAAGAGAGGGTGGGAGAGTGACAGGCCAGTGAGTCACCGCGGGATCCTACCGTTTGAGCTGTCAGTTTAGTGTGACGTCTCTTTTACATGCCAAAGCGGATGTGCCAGTGGCAGCTATACTGCTAAGGTTGTGCCCACCAGGTCAGGCACTGTGACAAGACTGTCCCCTTGGGCGCCCAGAGGATTGGTGGTCCTCCTTCGAATTTAGCACCCATTTACATCGCTGTCCCATTATATGTGGCGATACTAAGACTTGGGTACGGGGAAACTTCATTGGTTCAAGCAGGTCATGAGACTCAGCCAGATCTTAATAAGCATTGAATGCCCTGTGCCATATTCCCAGAACAATTACACCTCCTATTTGCATGTTAGAAATGAGTCCAGCAACTACAATTTGGCAAGTCAGATAACATCATGCAAATGACATGCAAATCTATTCATCAGTTGTCAGTCAGACTGTTGCCTTTTGTGGTGTCAAAGGTGGGGGGGGGGAGCGGTTAAGGGTGGATATTGTGTCCAGGAGCAGTTTGTGCTTAACCAATCAGTCATGCCTGACAGTATGATGAAATTGTGCTTTATTCAACATGTATGAGCCAACCACGGAGCTCATCATTTATGCAGTCAGGCCCCTGGGGACCAATAGGATGAGCAGATTTTTCCTGCCATTCTTCATAGGTGGAGTCTAACTCAATGCTGTGGGATCTGTCCAATCAGGATAGGCAGAGAGAGAATGGCACTATTTGCTGAAAAAATGCACACTGGGGCCTAAGACTCCAAACGAACAGGACTTTTTGGCTTTTTTCTTGGACTAGGATCCAAATTTAAGGGACATAATGGTTACCAAGGTATAGAAGTTACTCACAGCCATATGGTCCACAATGATTCACTGAGCTCTGCTTCCTTCCCCTCCTGCCACGCCCTCTCCTGACCGTCGCAGCACAGAATCCGCTCAGCTGGCTTCAGATCCCCCACAATACCGTCACTTTCTCATTCCGCTTTCACAGTCGGCTGGCTCCCCCCCTCCCCCGAGTAGTGCTGAGTGACTAAAGCATCCCGGACAAACTGCAAACAAATCGATAGAGGGCTGAAAAACACTTAGGCGGATAAAACAACAAGCAAATGGCCTACGCCAACAAACTTTCAGACCATGGAGGATAGTTCAAAATTAGACAGTAAGTGAACATCATTGCACTTGTCACTGCAGGACAAAGGCAGATCAAGGGGTGGGGCCATAGGGGCACTGGCTGAAAGCTGATTGGTCCTCTCCCCTGTCAATCAATTCAAAACATCTCATTGGCTAATGATAAGGCTGGCTCCTGTATGAATTATGGCCACTCTTATGCCCCCCGACTTTAAAAAAAGAAAGGGGTCCTAGAATCACCCCTGGCAACAGATTCCTTACAGAGTGGCCTGCATCCCAATCCTCGGAGCCAGGAACCCGCCAGATGGCAGGAATCGCAGTTGGACCCTGCATCAGGCATGCGGGGTAATGCCGGAGACTGTGGCGGGCTGAGCGTGACTTGCGTTGCTCCTACTGCCCCATCAGACGGTGATCCAGCACGACGCCAGTGATCAGTCAATTGCTGCCTTGCCTGCGCTAATGAGGGGGGGCCCCCCTATGTGGTCATAACAAGCCCGACATTGGCACTGTCATTAGCCTGGCGGCAGCCATTTTTATGGAAGTAAGAAACATACAGAAAAAGAACACATACAGGGTGTTTATGTATTTGTGGACCATCACATGCGGAATCGGCAAAACGTCAACAGACGTCGGACGGAGGGCAGCATGGGAGAATCGCAGCGGGTTGGCGGAGAACTTGCAGAGGAGCGGAAGAGGTGGGCGGCAGAGTGGAGGATCGAAGAGCCTGGCTGTGCAGGAGAGGTCCAGCAGGGTGGTGGAGACATGGCAGGGGCTGACAGACGAGATGCTCAACGGAGGGTGGCTGGGTTTGACTGGAGAGGGCGTCTCCGTGACGATGTGAAGTGATTCACGTCGAATCCAAAAAGGAGACTGTGTTCTCCACCATTTCCTTACTTCACTTGTCTTTTGTGTAGGATTGGTTGCGTAGTTTAGTGAGAAAATAACAAGTGCCATTTGATATGGAAATAAAGGTTGTTTTGACTTGACGGCAGTGACTCACTCAGATTGATACCCAAACGCTTTCCCTCATTAAATTGAAGTGAATAGTTTTGGCTCGACAAATATGACAGCAATGACCATGACACTCTTTCAGTATCCACTCCTACATCTCCCAGTGCTTTAAGTCCACCAAGTGCTCAATTTGCCAACGGAGTTTAATGGATCTTATCGGTTCTGACGATGTCGGGAAAAGCATGATCCTAATTTACCTATATTCAGTTTTCTTTGGTGTTTGTGACTAATCAGTTTGGGGGGGGGGGATTGCAGGACCCCTGACCCAATGAAAGACCCCTTCCCTTGTCAAAAACTCTACATTCTCCTTGCTGTTCTCTCCATTCAATGAATGTGACCAAATGCTTCTTGTTAATGGTGCATAGAGACTGATGGGGGCAGACATGAGCCTAAATGGCGCCTTTGTGCATGAACACAAAATGCACGGCAAAACTTAACTGCTCCCCCCCCCCCACAGTTTAGGCAAATCAGTAGACGATGCACTTTAGGGGACCACATGGTAGCCCCCCCCCCACATTGATCCGACCTATCCCCATTTACCAGTAAACCTTTGAGTCTAACCTGCTCTCTCCCAGCCTTCCCAAAAAGGCTGGAATAATTATTTACTTGCCTCGCCTGTGATTTAATCCAAAGCATCCATATAACTAGCACTCCGCTAATCCTCTTTACATGTGAATGTTTTCCGTAAGTGATGGAAATCAAAATTCCTCCCCCCGAATTAGGCACGCTGGCGGCATCTGGAAATGATCACGTGGACAATTAACTGAACACCGTGCTCTCGTGAACGTGACCGATGATGACCACAAGGGTTTAAAATGATCTAATCTTTAGCTAGTCAAAATGATGAGGAAAAACGTTGCCCAGATGATTTTTTTATAGCTTTTGCAAAAGATGAAGTACTGCCTAAAATATATATTATCAGTATTTAAAACGTTATTCTATAGATATAAAAACAAACTGTACAATTGCAAGTGACCCGATATCCCAGGAAAATCCATAAGGGAACAGCAGCACTTCTACAAAGATTGGTGATGATGTGGCGAAATCCTCATTTGCCTAAACGACCGCCAGGCGTTTCAGCCAGGCTGTGCTTTCAGATGTGTGGAACTGCTGAACCCTTAGTGACGTTGTTTCCAAAACCAGGTGCATTAACAGAAGAGGGTTCAGATTTGATCACAGCATCGGTCAGTGTGCCGTACTGTGTGAATAAGGGTGCAATTTAACAGTATTTTGTTTTAATGCGACAATGTGCAGCGCAAGAAAAGAGGCGTTCGATTCGGAGATCATTATTTCACTCATACTTCTCACTTTGGAGGCGTGAATCTGCCCACTAAGTTGAGGAAAAACTGCACTTCTTGTCCCAGAGAATTAATTAATATGTACAGCATTCTGGAAGAACCACACCCCCCCCCCCATGAACACTCCTCCTGTCAGTGGAAATGAGATTATAACAATGTTACGTCAACCTTGTGTTTCAGAGGAACAGATCGGGAGGTCATTGTTTTTTTCTTAAAGCTCATCTAAGCCTCCAGACCTACGATGTTGGACTCACTCGCTAAACACACAGATGAAAATGGCTACACAAAGACTGGGGGGATGTCAGTGGATCAGCTGAATAAAAAAACAGCCAGGGAGAACAGGCTAAAATAACAACCATCCGCTTCCCTGTGATATGACTGAACTTCCTGGGGCTACAGCTACACCAATGGGCAATCAGCAGACGCAATAGAGTCCTCTCTAAAGGAACGGCAATGGACTGATGTATCGATTTAGTGACATAATAAGACAGAATGGATGCAGATTACTTTATAATTACATCAGGCAAATTCACTATGTAAACACAATTCGATCTGATTTGGGTTATTATTATGTAAAAGGTACAGACCATGTGAGAGGAGAAACATTAGGGCAACCAGCATGTTTTCAAGTCAAGCCAAATGGGCATTACTGTCATACCATCCATACGGAGGTACACAGTGGCATGAAATAACGTTCCCCCAGGACCACAATGCAACATACAGGTAGCAAGTGACAAGGGCAGGGTTTTTTCCATGTCATGTTGGTTTCCACAAGGTATTGTGGTCATTGTGTTTCCCATAGTCAACGTTTAGACCCCTTTAAAAATCTTCCCTCCACTGAGGGTACAAAAAGGTCTGCAAATGTTCAGTCAAGTCATCTTTCAGTTTCATTTCCAGCTGCCAGCAATGGCAAGAGAGACGGAGCGGAAACATTGAAGATCTTTGAGAATGAGAAATCCAGATTGGAAATCAAAATTAACCGTGGATCTGATTAAGGACTGTATAAAAATATGCAATGTCTCGTCTGATTTGCTGGTTATAAAATACAACTATCCTTTGTGTACAGCTGTGAAATATTCAGCAGGCATGGTGCTTTCTGTCTTATTTGTTCAAGAAGAACACGGTTGCTGAAGGGGACGTGGTGGGTACCACCGTGGCCTCAAGGATTGGGGGTTTTATTGCTGCTGGTTCTCTGAGTGTGGAGTTAGCATGCAGCTGTGGTGTTTAGGGAGCCCCCTATTGTGCACAAACAGTCACTACACTAAATATTAAATAAACACATTCCTTATTTAGGAGATGCTGAAGCAGCATGTTCCACTAACTATTAGCTAGCTGCGATCTTCAGACTCTACTCAATAGCTACAATACTGTGCAAAAGTCTTAGACAGTCTAAGAACATGATGCTCAAATGATGTTCATGTTGGTGTGAAACTATGATATTATGTCTGTCAAAGTGTGTTAGTCACTTCAGAATCTCTCCTAAAGTCTGTATTTGCAACAACCATCCAGTTACACCTATGAATTTTTTGACTCGTTAGCTTTGATGTCATGGGTAACCATGAAGCGATCATCACTAAATGCGGTACCACGAGAGGAAATCAAATATAGGAAGGCTCTAACGGAAAATTTGCATCTGCTGACCACGTTCTTCAGCACAAACAATGACACACCTGATTAGGATACAGCAAACTTTACAAAGACAGAGGGAGGGCTTTTTGAGTGCGGCCACAGGAGCAACAAACTCACCCCTATTTGCATGTCCTCCCCATGTCGGGGTGGGACTTCCTCTGGAAACTATGGTCTCCACTCATGGTCAAAAGGCTTGTGGTTTAGGTGGATGGCCATACTGCGCGTGACTTCCAACTCATGGGGACTCTGCACCGTATAAGTGCTTATGGGAAATGCATGGGAAAAACAATAGCTCCATAGCAAATCTATCACTGAAGGCCACCCATTGTCAAATTTGCATTTTTTCACGTAGGGTCTGACTCATAAATGTCAATATTGAGAAGCCAGGTGTTTGGGAGCTGGGACATGTACGTCACTTTGGATTAGAAACATCTGCCAGGCTAATAATTTAAACACAATTATACAGAAGGAGCTGTATGGAGGATCAGCTGGACAGCAGGTCCTTCGGGATACAGAGGGGTGAATGCTAGATGATCTGAACGTGTGCATAATTTATATATCGATTTAGTTATGTGCACATATCTTTTGTATTATTAACTGGCATCCTGTCCAGGGTATCTCCTACCTTGTGCCCAATGCATTCTGGGATAGACTTCAGGCTCACTTTGACCCTGTACCAGATAAGCTGGAAGATACGGAAGATGGACAGATGTTGTATAATTGTTCAGCAGATAGTAGATGAGCCGTTAGTTTTAAACGCTTTTTTAAAAAAGGAAACAAAGCACAAGGCTCGTTGCAGTGATTCTGAGTTTAGTGATGGATCAGCAGAATTTGCACATACCCCAAAGCTTTGTGTACCTTACATGTTTCCTGCAAATGGTAAATAAACATTTTCTGATTCTGATCAGCAATGTTTATTGTCACATCAAACCACAAATATTAACAGAAAAAGAAATAAAGGGTAAGATTTTTATCCCGAAACAGCTTGGGAATGAAATATAAAAAGGGTGGAAATCTGCTCTCCCCCTCGTCGGCGGCATGACCCACGGACGGCTGGACGGGCCAGAGTAACACCTTGTCATCTGTCACCTCGGCTCAGGGTCCCTGACTCACAAAAACCGGCTGCCTGCTCTCCTGCAGCTCGGCTGAAATGTCACAGTCCCCCCCCACCCTCCCAGACAAATCTAGCATATTTCAGCATGATGAAAACTCCATGGGTCTCGCACTGCACCCCCCCACCCCAGTCACCTGGCATTTCGCAGTAAATCCGTCTCCATCACTGTCTGAGACGATAGCGTGGTTCACCCATGCGATCCTGGAAGGGCGGGCCGTGTATGATACGTACCCTGGGATTCTGATTTTTCAGACCCTGTCCATTTGCTGGCCATTCCCCAATTCCCCTGATTGGACACTAGAGTGGGCGGAGCTAAGAGGGGTTGGTGACAGAAGGCACCGTAGATAGAGACAGTCATGCGGCAATATCACCAAGTTGGAATGATGTTTTCATGAAAGTGACGTGGAGACAGTGACGTTTCGAGGCGGGGACAAGTCAAGTAACCAGCCTATTCATCCAGATGTCCATAATCAGGGGTATGGCTATGGGTGGGCACTGCTGCTGGGTCAAAAACTGCCAGCACCCCCCTTCATAAAAATAGTGCAAAATGCAGCAGCCAGAGTTCTTACAAGCACTAAAAAATTTGATCATATTAGTCCTGTTCTATACTCCCTTCATTGGCTAGTTAAGTCTCAGATTCACTACAAAATACGGCTATTAACTTATAAAGCACTGAATGGTCTTGCACCAGAATACCTTAGAGATCTACTGGCCTATTACAACCCTCCTCGATTGCTTCGATCTCAAGGAGCAGGATATCCACTAGTACCTAGAGTACAGAGAACTACGGCAGGCTGCAAAGCTTTCTCTTATAGAGCTCCACAGCCGTGGAATAGTCTTCCAGCGGATGTGCGAGATTCAGACTCACTCTCAGTATTCAAGGCTAGACTAAAAACACAATAATTTAGTCTATCTTATAGGGACTCTAGTTCTAGCTCTAGCTAACTGCTCACTCCCAGTTAGACCTATAGTGTGAGGTGTAGAGCTGGGTTGGGATCGGTGCCATTGGCTTTGGAAGAACTGAACTGTCAGTGCTGTCACTCTAGCTTCACACTCCCTTGTGGAATGGGAGTGCTGACATCTCAGGGACTCCCCATGCCTGTGTTCCCACTTGCCTCTCCCTCCTACTTATATTGCCATAGCCATATCTGCCGGAGCTTACATATTGCACTTATCAAACTGTTTGCACTGCGTCTAGTCTCCCCTACTTTGGCTAGCACACTTTTTATTTCCCCTACCCCTCCTGGGGTGTGCTGCCTGGAGACCCAAAAATATACCTCTACTATCTGTGATGTCCTTCTGGCCTGCTTGCCATTCTACTTGTGACGTCTCTTCTGTATGCCCTGCTGCTATACCATTGTTCATCCTGCCATCAAAAGCAGCACCAGGACCTGCTTGCCATCACCTGGCTGCACCCCACTTTGAGACTCAAATCTTAAAATTTGGACACTGTGAATCTTTTGACTTCCTCTGCCGCCCCCTGAAGGTTTGAGTTTGATTCCTCCCAAGGTTTCTTCCTCCGAGGGAGTTTTTCCTTGCCACTGTCGCCTCTGGCTTGCTCACTGGGGGCTTTGGGCAGGGATAATGTAAAGTGCTTTGAAACAATGTAATGTTGTGAAAATGCGCTATACAAATAAAATTGAATTGAATTGAATTACCTGGCCACCTGACCTAAACACAGTAGAAATAGTTTAGGAGGAAAAGCGACCAATGAATGCTCAGCACATGTGGGACCTCCTTCAGGACAGCTGGAAAAGCATCCCAGGAGGCCACCACATGACAGTAGCGTGGAGGAGAAAGTAAGGTCCCTGGAGAAATTGAGGTTAAGGGCCTTACTCAGGGGCCCAGTGGTGGGATCTAACAACCCTGGGACTTGAATCAGCAACCTTCTGAGTGTGAATCCACAGAGCTGCCCCCCCACCAAATTATTTTTTTCTTTAATATTTTTTTGACCATTACATAATCGATATATTTTTAATATAGTTCGATATAGTTTTTGATATAGTTTTGATGTCTTTATAATTGTCCTAAAAGGTAGAAAATAGTACAAATAAACCTTTCTGTGGGTAGGCATGTCCAAACCTTTGACTGGTACACTATATTAAAAATGCAGTAAATAAATACAATAAAAATGATAAGCAAAGAGCAGCATGTTGAAACTGAACAGCAATACAAAGCCTTGTAATGACTTAGTAAAACTGAAGTGACTGCAGTGGGTGAGATCCAGAACAGCAAAAGTGACGGTGAAGAAACAGTAAGGAGATCAACATCATTAGTGTCGTGCTTAATGACTGTTGAGCAGTCCTGTGACCTTAGGATAAGATCTGGCTCCAACTATTGTTGCCCTCCCCAAGCCCCAGTTTCCTGTTTTTTGTTTATCTTGCACCCCAAATAAAGTCCCTCTGCCATGCTCTTTGAGTCCCAGGGTTTGTTTTCCGGGAGTCTCTGTGTTCCTTTAACATTTACATTTACATCATTTGGCAGACGCCCTTAGCCAGAGCGACTTACATAAGTGCTTTAAGACTCTACAA
>JAAGVU020000090.1:453450-477539 GCA_011763525.2 Mormyrus iriodes | reverse complement strand
GATAGATAGATAGATAGATAGATAGATAGATAGATAGATAGATAGATAGATCAGTCGAATGATCTTTATTAATCCCAAAGGAAACTGCAGTACGTTTGTTTCTCAGTTTGAAAAAATATGAAAAAAGAAAAAAGGTGCTTAACTTATATTTCTGCATGTCATTCTTTGATTTTAATATTTTTAGGAATATATTACTGATTTTATAGAACAAACAATTTGATTTTGTTTTACAATATTTGGGAGGAACGATATTCCCCAGTCCTATGTGAAGAAACTCATATGGGAGTCCAAATGATACCATGTCAAGCTAGACTAATTTACACTCTCCAAGTCCTCCAGCAGAGCACCTGGGTACACTCATTTATATACCCATCTGGTGCCCTTAACCTAGAATCAACGTGGTACTGACTACCCGTTCAGCACATTTAACTCTGTCCTCACTGCTATAGGCCTAGTCCTGCTTTGTCAGACTTTCCATCAGCATTGAAAGCAAAACAGAAATTTATCACGATAAAAATTTTTTGCTAACACTTTTGTTGGGGGAGGACGGTCTACCTGAATGTGTTTTAACGATATTATAGATGCTGAAACACACACGCGCGATGCTGTATGCTTACAGAGAACAAACAGCATTGTGAATATTCCGGAATTTATTAGCATTACTCAGCCGTTCCGGAATCATCTCGTTCATTTTAAATAAAGCGTGCGCTAATTGCACTTTAGGCTATTTAAGAACGGAAAGGCAATGATGAAAGATAAAAACAGTGAACAGTTTGTGTCTAAGTTTTGTCCAGCTTGAGAGCTGCTCAGTGGGTAGCACTGTTACTTCACGTCCCCAGGGCTGGGCAGCTGCCTCCCTCCTCCGCTCTGTACGCCTGGGCTTTGCATGTTCCCCCCTTGCTGTGTGGGTTTCCTCACTTACTCCACTGACATGCAGCTAGGCTAACTGGCATCTCTAAGTTACTCACGGGTATGTGCCCTGCAATGGACCGGCATCCCATCCAGGGTGGCCTCCTCCTGTCATCTCTACTGCCTTGGATAAGGTCGAGCTCCTCTTCCACTTCTGGAGATGGAGTGCAAAATTGTTAGCGTTACTCTCATGTCTTATTTAAGTTCCATCCGTCCATTCATCTACCCATCATGCATCCATCCATCCATCCATCAACCTACCAATCTAGCCAGCCATCCATCCATCCATCGGGGTGGGCCTGGATCCTCCCTTTTGCCTTCAAGAAATGTAAAATAAACTCTTAAATATACAAGTATTTATTTGGCAGATCATTTATCCAAAGTAATGTACAGTTGAGAAAGTTAGGTCGATCAGTCCCTGAAGTAAGTGGGGGGTTCAAGGCCCCAGAGTGAAACTCTGCAGACCACAGAACTTGAACCCAAAACTATCTAATCATAGGCACAGTGTTCTATCCTGCTGTGTCCCCCCCCCCAACCAGAAACAATGGGGAGAAACATGCACACATGCTCCTCTCCAGGGATATGAAGAGAAGTTCATAACAGACTCATGTGTGAAAGATTCAAGCTCACCAGCCTGGTGTAGCTAGATACGGCACAGGTCAGCTCATGGTGCAATCATGGATGGAGAACGAAACAAATTTAACTGAAGAGAGGAACGGTGAAGAGAGAAGAGAAAAGAATGGAGAGAAGAAAGGATGATATATGACGATATTTAACTATATTTGCTGGAAACTAGGTTTTTAAATTTTGTTTTCGTGATAGATTTTGATGTAAATGCTCGAAATTCAACATTCATAAAAATACCCTAAACAAAGAATGTTTTCCAAAGCAGTCTTGTCTATAAGTTCTTGGATTCCTAAAAAGAGCCAGCAGCTCCACCAGGGTATATGACCCTGCCTCCTGCACGCTTGTCAGTGGGCACTTCACCTGCAGAACTTATGCACTCACCAACTCCGCGCCTTACATAGACACAGCATATCAGATTTTCTCTAATTAGTCTTTAATACTGACTTCCACCCCTGTTAAAACACATGTAAACAATTTAAAGCACAGATAATAGTTTCAATCAGGTTTTAGTGAAGCTTTTGACTAGTACTGTATGTAGAGTCTGAATGTATCATGGACTATAAAAAGTCTCTTGTAAATGATTTTACAAGGTATAATATGCAAATCACAGTTTTGCATAGATAAAAGTCACATTCAAGCAACCTGCCACATTCTTCATATTAACTGCAATCCGTTTAATCACAGTATATTTTTGCGGTTTTGGATTTTGTAGAGGTCTTGACATCGAGTTCTTAAGGGAAGCAACATTCCCCACTAATCCACACAGTCATACAATGTTATTCTAAGTCACCTTGACTGTAAGTTTCGAATCAATTATGCGGTTTGACTGGTCAATGTGTGAAGTGATTCCATTCGTTATGCCCTCATGGTGCCTTCAGAGAATCTCTGTGTGGGATGAGATGCCCCTGTGGTTGTACCCTGAAAGAGAACTCTTCATTTTACCTACACCGGAGTATCTGACTGCACATAAACAATGAGAGACTCATCCAGATAAACATCGGGAATATGAGCACTGTGGTCTATCACACTGAGACAGCACCATGGCGACGGGCAGAAATCTCCCAGACATTACATCATGTGATGCCATAAACGACCAATTAAAAATTAACTCAAAGCACTAATTGGCCAGTTAGATTTCATTAATCTCACTGAGGGGTGAGAAGGTCAAACACCTACAGTATAGATTAAAATCATTACTTTAATAAATATATTACATTATAGTCCATGTTAGAACCATTTCCTGGTCAGGATACAAATCAAAGGTAGTTCAAGGCTCTTCCTGGTAGTAAATTCTCCTTTTCGTTGTTGTTACCGAATTGTGATTTATTACTTATTATTTTATGCTGTTCTGGGAGTTTAATATGAGCTTTTTACACCGCAGGAAATGCCCGTCACTGAGTTAGCGGCATGCAGAGTACACTTCATAGTCAAATGTGAGGGAACAGCAGCGCCCAGTCAACCCTGAAGAATCTCACATCTGGAGAATAATGATCATTTATTTCATTCTTATACTTCTGTCTTGTTACTTCATTCCAGAAATTCTGAATTAAGGACAAGGGCAGCTGTTGGATTCTAGCGTGTTTGTCATGCAAATGCAAGGCCATCACAGTGGAATGTTCAAAAAAGGGTAAATTATGGAGGAATCCAACTAAAACACAGAGCTGGAGCCACACGACCAGAACCCTGGGGCCTGGCGGGTGCAGTTGGTGCCGGGGGGGGGGGGGGGGCATCTAAAACAAAACAAGTTCTTCTCACAGATCCAATATGGTTGCTGAACTGTGCCATTATTCCATTCCCCATACCAAAGTTCTACGAATAAGATGGGGTGTTTGCTAACAAGCCCCACCTCACAGAAAGGATCTTCTGTTTAGTGGCTTATAAACTTAGTTTGCTACTGGATTTTTCCAAATCTGCCCTTTGCAGAGCACTATGAAGCATGCAGAAGACCCAAATGTTGTTTCTTTAAGAGACTGTGTATTTACTAGTTGGGTCTAGTGCCTGCTATCACCTGCAGAACCCTTCCTCCAATGTTTTATTGAGCTGAAGTTTCCTTTAGTTGAAAAAGAGGACCCTCACTTCCTGTTTTATATTAATAAAACATTCTCACGGCAACAAACTGGTTGCCCCTTGATTGAGGAAGGAATGTTCTTGGTGAATTGAGCTGGAGAAAGGGGCTACCATTCTGCTTTCCCAGACTCTTCCATTTTGCTTTTCTTCTTGGGGGGCGGGGACACATTTCTAATCCAGCTCTGGTCAATGTGAAAAAGTAGTTTTAAATTCCAGTTAGAAGCACAGAGAAAATTATGGGTGTTGGTTGGAAATTTGTGATATACTACCACATTTAGGCTGTCTAGTAATATCATTACAGTACCTTGATTATTATCAGTCATTACTAGTACATAATACATACAATCTAGTATTAAAAACTCCACACATATATGCACTAGGGTCACAAAAATAACTATTACCCTTGCCAAGATCAGTGAATATTTTTGGCTACAGCGGCCTCAGATCTGATCAATAGGATATCGATAAACAAACCCAGAGAAAAGTGATGGGTGGACATTATGGAATGGATTTAACAGTAGGTGGACAGTTTTTGCCCTTCAATAAAATAGATGACGGCAATAATTGATTCAGCTCTCATGAGAGCAGTGAATTCAGCCCAGTTGGCAGGGGTCTCTCCTCATGTCGGGACTTAATCAAGAGTCCAACTTTGCTTTTGTTTCAATGTATTGTTTTAAAATCTCGGCTACCACTGAGCCGGTTCAGAAATCTATCCTAAATGTCCAATCCTGAACTACCCCACATGTGTTACTCTGACATGTTTTTCATGGGAAAAAATACAAATTGTAAATATTAGCTATGGGGCTTTTCTCAGAAAAAAAAAAATCAAGTTATTGCAAAACATTACAGGACTTGAGGATAATGTTTGTGATCACCATTCAGTTATTAAAAATGCATATCCATGAAATTAACATACTGTCAGTCTCTGTAAAGTCATTAAAGAGGCTGTTTATTTCATATGATAAACCCTTTCTCTCGAGGGGTATTGTTTAAGATGACTTGCGGTATTGGTAATTTGATGGGGATTGTCTGTTCTTTGGATATGGCATAGGTATGTTTTGGTTTTAGTCCAAGGTGCACTATGGGGCTTTGCTTAATCTAATCTCAGTTAATCTAGTCTAATCACTTTCTGTGTCTCTATGACAGTGTTTCTCAAACCAGTCCTTGGGGACCCCTAGATGGTCCACATTTTTGCTCCCTCCCAACTCCTACGACTACGTAGGTCTATGACATACACTGAGTACACCAGGAGCATTTCTAGGATACTTTAAGGTGGGCAGCATAAGAGGGGCCATAATTCATACGAAGGGAGCTGGCCAACTTTATCATTAGCCAATGATATGTTTTGAATCAGTAATCGACAGGGGAGGGGCACTCCTGTGGTCAATCAGCTTTCAGCTGGGGTCAGTGCAGTCCTGCCCCTGAATATGCCCCTCACCTAGAGTAAAGCCATGCATCACTCTGTTTTATATAGGAACTTCTACATATGGGAATATTTCTCCGATACTGCTGTCATGTTTTCAGAAGGTCATTTCCGGAAACTTTGACCGAACCTTTGCCAAGGGGACACTCTGTTCCATTCTCACATGACATTTTGAAGCGCTGAGTAATCACACTCAGACAGTTACCATGGCAGACCCACTGTGCCGAGTTCACCCGGAATTCTCCGGCTAGTCGTTGGCATTGTCCTCCATTAGCGTAATTATGCCTCAAACAAGAAGGTGCTTTCAATCAACTTTTTTCATCATGCTGATCTCACACTGTATAGGTCTTTATTCAGGATAAAGGAGACTGACTGGAGGCTCTGCATGTCCTTGGAGGCCTACTTATTTCCCTGGTAAGCAATAACTAGTTTCCATGGAAACGAGGCAACACTTCCCCATTGTGTGAGATTAAACTTCACCGGCAACTATTGGTCTGTGAATTTTTTTTTCCCCCAGTATAAATTCTAGCAGGTACACGGGTAAATATTTCTTTTGCATAAAAAAAGGAATTATTTCCATTCATGATCTCAACAAATAAGATGTCTATCCATCCATCCTTTTTTCTGTAACCACTCCTATTCAGCATTGCGGGGAGGTCTGGAAGCTATCCCAGAGGCTATGGGCACAAGGCAGGGAGCAATCCAGGATGGGGTGCCAACCCATTGCAGGGCACGAACACACACCATTCACTCACACAGGCACATTTCTGGGCAATCTGGTAACTCCAATTAGCCTCAGCATGTTTTTGGACAGTGGGGGGAAACCAGAGTACCCCACATTGACATGGGGAGAACATGCAAACTCCACACACATGGAACCCTGGGGAGGCTTATACACTGGTCCCAGAGGTGTGAAGCAGCAGTGTTAACTGTTATACCACCGAGCCGCCCCAAAAATAATTTAAATAATAAATAATAGTAATCATAGATAAATAAATCTATGGGTAAACATGCAAGATTCCTGAAATGTTTTAGTGAAATACAGGTTAATGAAAAAAAATAATTTTACTAGCAATACAAGTTATATTAAAAATAGCCACAAATGTATTTCTAGAGTGAAACAATTATGCCCCCATCAGGCTTCAGGTCTTGTATTTTTCTGGCCCATTTACACATTATTTTGGTTACCAAGGCTAGAAGATGAGATTTTTTCTGGACTTTGGGAGATGGAAGATTCTTGGAGCGCACTTAGAGGACGATTTTGTAAGGTGAACTGCTGAACACGCTAACAGAGGTTAAGACATTATTAGCCTGGAATGCGATGAAAAAAGCGTCATCATGTAATGCTATGTGCAGATGACAGCACGTAATCCTCAACCGTGTCGCCCCAGTGCTGAGGCAAGACGCGAGGCAAAACAGAGGAACGACTTCGAGACAGCTCACTGCTGATTCAGTCTGAGGTGTGAACAGACGGTTTCATCAAGTACAGTCTGTGAAGAACTTTGCAGACAGGCATAATATGGTTGAGTTGTGACGGATAAGTCAGTTATTGTGCCCAGAACTGCACTTCTGTGAAGAAAGTGGTGTAAAGAACAAGGTTAGAGTCTATTGAGTAGTACAAAAATGTCAGTTAAATCATCCTTCAGTCTTTACTCAGAAACTGGACAAGAACATGCAAGGAGCATACTGAGGGAGGCCTGCAGGCACGAGTGTCACCTTGAGGAAAACATCACCATTATGGTATTCGGTGGCATAATCGAGATCCACTCGAATCCTGTACAGGGCACCGTACACGATACAAAATACAAAAGCATAATACAAAAAAGTCCCTTCTATGGTGAAACTTCTTTCCTGGTGTGACTGATAACCTTCAAGGATGATAGTGCTCAAACCCCCCCCCCCACCCCCGCCCCCACAGGGGCCAGAGTGTGGCTGTTTTATGAACGCATACATGCTATAAACTTTGCGTTATGGCTGACCCAGTCCCTCGATGTCAATCCAGTCGAACACAGTGGGAGGAAGAGTTGAGTGTAACTGATTGCCATTACTTTTACACTTAGAAAAATATTTCATTTTAGGTTACATCAAATCATCGACATATTCTGGGAGAAGAGTCAGATGGTTCATTAGTCCTCTGTCCATATCTTAAGGTACAGAGTAACAGATTTTATAATTACTCAGTCACAGAAAACCCAGCCAGACCTAGTTCTACTTCCCAGAATCCTGTTTCAGAGTATAGTGGCTCCTGGGGCATCCATCCTAATGACTTCATCTTCGTCTTGTTATAATTGGTGCTTTGCGTTTCCCTGCTGCATTGTGTTGACTCTTTTAAACTCCAATGATGAAAACCCCACCCTCTGTAAACCCAAATATGGAGAATTCTACCCCTTGTAAATATGAAAAAGGAAAACCCCGCCCCCTGTAAACCGATAGAAGGAACACCCTGCCCCCCCGTGTCTCATTCCTGCTCTTCTGTTCACCCCTATAAAACCCTCTAACTGCCCTGGGAGTCCCACTGCCCTGTCGGTCTCGCCATGTGTCACTTTCACATTTCTTGAGGACTACAATCAGATAAAGAAATCATTAGCCCTTATCGCACAAGTACCTGTCCTTCATTAGACCGCAATCCGGCCATAAAAGTTTTAGTCGCTGTCCTTAAGGGGCGGGCAGACGTGACAACTGCGCAGTTATTTAATGACTCACTGGCGGGGCCCGACGGACCCTGCGCAATAAGGAGAGCAGATGGGAAGCGTAAAATCCCTCCCGCCTCTGTTTTCCGGTAATTAAGGCATCGGAGGGAACGGCGGGCCGGCGGCCAGCGCTCTGGGCACACTGCGCGGGCTTTCTGGCGACGCGTGCGAGGAATGGCGCCCGTTGGGTCCTTGGCCACCTCACCGACGGACGGTTTCCCGCCCGTGGGATGCAGGTCTTCCTTGCCCGGTTATAATCGTGAGCCACGTTTATCGTTATGCCTGGACCAAGTCTGGTCCATAGTGCTACTCACCAGACTGGAACAAACACAGGGAGGACCAGACTCACCTTCTGCTTCATACACTGAAAGAACAATCACTATGCAATGTAAAATAAAGAAATGGACATGGAATGATGATTTATTTGCCATTTGAGAACAGGTACATTGGAGTGTGTTGAATTTTGCATATCCCATCATGCTCTCCTTTTTAAAGACATACATACACACACAGATGAGAGTGAAGCTTGGGGTCTGAGCGCAGGGTCAGCCATTCATCCAGCCAGGGGCAGACTTACCATAAGGCAAGTGTAGGCAGTCGCCTGGGGCCCCTGAACCCTTGGGACCCCATGAAGACAGAATTTCCACAAGACACATTTAAGAATATAACAAAATATGATCATTTAAATGATAGCAACATGTATGTTATTTGCATTTTTAGTGACAGTTTTCAGGATAGACAAAGTTGCCCCCCATCCAGGCTATAATGGACTATTCTACTCTGATATACTACCTCACTCCACCAATCTTACTTTTCAACACCGGAGTTTACGCTGTTCACTGCAGAGCAAACAGGCACATAGATACAAGACTAACACAACATCTCTCATGTCTGATACTGCCTCGCTAGAGTGGTAGACAACTTGTGAACAGACTTGGAGAGAACATAATTAAACGATTTTATGCAAAAATTCAAGACTAACCTTAGCAAAAGAGGGAACAGACAAACTTCTTAAATTTGGCCGATCGATCCCCCGGCGTGGTACCCCCCTCCCCCATCAGCAAATTTTACCGACAGCATTTCCGCCCCCACCCTGATCGGTAAGTTTTACTGCTGGCATCCCAAACCTTCATCAAAATATTATTTATGTTCCATAGTTTTTAATTCCCTCTCATTTCTCTTTTTGCTCCAAAAATATCTCCAATGGCCACTTAGGGGGCAGTTAGTCTGCCCCTGCATCCTGCACCACTGGAGCATTTTTTTTGGTGGGGGAGGAGTGGCTAAAGGCCTTGATCAGTGGCTAAATAGCACTGTGACTATTCTATCAAATTTGGGATTTGCTTAACTGGGTAATTTGTTGGATTTAAGGTAGTCTGGCCTAAATGTAAGTGAACTAAGATAAAAATCCATTTAATCTGCGGTACCTTAAATCTGACAAGGTATCTGGCTTTGTAATAGAGGCCTCTATTTGTCCCAACTTTATTTATATACCTACGCGTTTATATATATTTTGTACATTTTTATTTCAGTTTCTACTTCTATGTTTATTTTATTCTATGTTTATAGCTTATTAAATTAATTGTTTTTTGTATGTTTGTCTTGATTGTGTGTTTTATTATACCATGCCACCATGCTCCCATCATGTTCCCCTGGAGCGTGATATACACTCTTTTTACTTAGATAAATATAGGAATCGTGCTTTTCACTACTGCATACCAATGATCCAGTTCCTCCAGGAAATCCCCGGAGGATTTTCCATGCAATGCGATGTTTTGATTGGAGGTTGATTGGAGGCTGTAACTCCACAATGGGAACAAAAGTCCGGGTCTTTCTGACATCGGTGCGCAATGTGTACAGGAAGTAATTACTTCCACCGCCAGCCACCTTACGATTCACACGTTGTCCGACAAGGACGGCGACATCTGCACAATATCGTTAATTAATGCAAATGTCACCATGCTCACGTTCAGAGCAGGACTTTGCATGAGAAGAAAATGAATATTTGTTAGTTTTTACAAACAGATAAAAAAAAAAAAAACGACATAGGTACCCATCAAGTTAACAAGAACTCTTGATTATAAATATATTTAACTTTTAACAGAATAATTTTGTACACACACACACACACACACACACACACACACACACACACACAATTCTAATTAATAAGATGGAACATTTTCTTCCTAGAAGCTCAATGTCTGTCCTTGACTGATCTTAACAAACTTCTAACTAATTAATTGTCAGGTTATTGGAGCATAAACTAGAGATGCCAGTACATTTCTGTAAGTGCTATTGTCTGGTCTCATAATGGATTGTTTTAAATTACTTTTAAGCAGATGCTTCCTTTGAAACTCAAGGTTAACATTAGGCTTGTTCCCACTGACTCTGGGGAGCCCAGCTGGCACCCCCTGTTGACTCTATCATGTTCCTCCTCCTGGGTTGTTCCCTGCCCTGCACCATAGCCTCCAGGATAGGCTCTGGACTCCCCATGACCCTGAATAGAACAAGTAGTTACAGAAAATGGATGGATGTATGGATGGATGGATAAATGCCTGGTACTACCAACCCGGGGCACTTTGCTTATTTTTAAACGTTCAAATTCTAGGAAGGGGCAGCAAAGCTGTAGCCAAACAGCCGAACTAGACACAGATAAGTTTGCCCAACGGATGTATCCTTAATGGAATGTTTATACATTTTAATAAGCTAGGTGGTGCTAAAGATGTATGGGGCATAAACATTATGGTTGTTGATAAGACTGAATACAAGGAGACAGGATTCATAGCAGGTACGTAGCGTGTCCTGTGAACTAGTTTGTTGTTGCCAAATGTTAATATATTCATTTTACTTGAAATTTGTTTATTTTGACGACCCGAAGGAACCATAGTTAGGGTTACCTTTAAAATGATAGGATATCCGGTGCGATGTCAGGGGAGTTGAATCAACAAACTCAAGATGTTGGCTAATGAGATGACATTAACAGCACCCTGGAATGGGGAACTAGCATAGACTTTATAGGGAGAAAATGTCTAGACGGGGGAACTATTTTTTCACTTTAGAACAGACTTCCTTCTCGAAAATCCAGAGGCAAAGTCCCACGGTTCAAACCCCATGGTTATGTTGCTTTTTACATTTAATATCGTTCAAACTGGTTTTGTTCGAACTCAAGGCCCCGACGGCTTGAAAGTGTTAAACGGTTCACTGCCAGCCCGAACACACACATCGACTGCTGCTACAGAAGCAAATTTTCAAAGCAACTTTCGGATGATTTCAGTGGATTCTAACCCTAAACCAGGCTGTACGCCAGTCCTGAGCCCTGTGCTGCCTGGGATAGGCCGCAGACTGACTGTGACCTTCTTCTGATAAGCAGCTAGAAGATGGATGGATGATTATCTTGGATCTTATTTTCATTGAATTTGTTGAGAAATAAAATGTACTATCCAAGCAAATCTCATTGGGAAGGCGCGTATGGGCTTGTAAGAGCATCTTTAAGCTACGATCCTCACCTTTTCCCATTTCCAATGGTAAATACCCAAGGAGATACACCCTCTTTGCTAATTTAACACGTTGTAATTAGACATCTTGTTCAGGTTAAATGTCACATTAATGCAATGGACACATATAGTACTCTGAAAAAGTCTCACGTAGTCAAAAAAATATGTTTAAAGCTGTTTGTCTGGGTAGGAAGTGTATATCTGCTCTGAGAAATATCATTAGATCAATATAGTATTAGGATATGTGCAAATGATCAGTAACACAATATTAATTACAAGAATTTCTACTGATCTCCAAAAAGTCACTGATATCTTTTGGGATGGCTAGATGAACACTGCTGCGGTTTTCCCAGATCTCTCCTCAGGGGTACCCCAGCCATTCTATGTATTCGTTAAGCATCTCCAGTTCAATTAAATTAGTTTAATCAGTTAAATAACTCGGTGAGGTATTCATTAGCCAAACATGGTGGGGTAATGGCCAAGTCAAAAAATATCTGGGTGTATTGGATGGTAACTGCAAATACTGGGTGATTGTAGGAGAAGTTTTTAAGTGGCTAAGCTGGCACAATGTGATAGATATTAAATCAGTTTTACACCAACATGAAGATCGTATTTTTTCTTTGACTGCCTCAGACTTTTGCAAAGTACTATATATACATTTCCCAGTTCCTACCCAGGCTTTAGTGCACTTCATTTGCACGGAACACCTTTGATTCCTGGGTGACATACTGGCGGTCATAAACACAGGCGTGTTCATAGTATGGAGGGGGCTCTGGCGAACAGCTGCGTTCAAACATTATGCCCTGACACCAGTGCATGGTGGGAAAGCCAATATAAGAGGAAGCCTTTGTGCTATAGTTTGTTCTTCATTCTTACAGAGGTCATTAACAGGACAATAGTCATAAACCTATTTACTCGTACTGTAACTTAGTGCTGAATCACAGAGAGATGGAAAAACCTGGTATTGCTTTAAACTTCATATGTATCGCAAATTCCTTTTGGAAAATCAGACACGATCACCTCCCGAGCTGATACTTTGAAACTGGTGTATAAATGCAGCAATCCACTGCAGTGACAAGGCATTTACCGCGCTCCCTGTGGAGAGAGCGGGCTTGATGTCGTGTGAGTCTTGCGGCGTGTACAGCATGGAGTGTCCTGCCAGTCTTCGATAACTTTAAATGTTAGAAATGTTTCATAGAGCTGGAAGGACAGGATTTGCATACTGGAGAGGCAAGTCTTTAAAGTTTATCGAAGCTGTTAATAATGTCACCATCACCGCCGGTTACAATGTCACATCACATCATAACTACAAGGTAGCTGTCAAGCAGGCTGTGAAAAAAGCTGCTCCTCTAGAAAGAGAAGTCCATCCATCCATCCATTTTCTATAACCGCTTATTCCATATGGGTCGCGGGGGGTCCGGAGCCCATCCCGGAGGCTGCAGGCGCAAGGCAGGAAAGAGAAGTCAGATCTACAATAAAAACTACAGTTTTACTTCCTCTCCTCTATTGTCATATGGCTCTTACTTAATATCCATTTAGACTATTGTCTCCATAAACTTTTGCGTGATTGTCAGTGGCCACTGTTGTTTGACTGTGTTAAGTGCATTGGACCAATCACAGCACAGATGCTATGTAAAAATAAACCGAATGTTATTCTCCTTTAATATTTTTTTCCCTCAACAAATAGGTGTTTATAAACTATGTGTGACATAATGGATTCCAGGTCTGGTCCGTGATAAGCATAGTTACAGAAAGGTCAGCTTTAGACATGCTGTCATTATAAGGCAGTAGGGGAACATTCTGAATCTAATGCATCGGTACTGTGTGGAAATTCACACTTTGTCATACAAATTGATACAAGAGTAGATTGGTGTTGTTTGCATGAAGAGTCTGGACATGTTGATTATCGATAATTATGAATTGCAGGATGGTGTAGGGTTAGCAAATTGGATTTCTGATCAAAAGTAAATCCTACTGGTTCACGCCTGAGTCATACACTTAACCTTGGCCAGACAAATTATTAAAATGCAAAGCTTATGATTGCTTTGGATTAAAGTTTTAATGGTTAATAATCTAAATTATTTTGCCATGTGGGATTTGTCAGGTCATGTGCTATCCATATTGAATAAAAACAATGTTTCATTGAAGGGGAAAAAGGGTTTATTACACGATAGAATAATATGCAAAATGCATCCATCCATCTTCTAGCTGCTTATCAGAAGAGGGTCACAGACGGTCTGCAGCCTATCCCAGGCAGCACAGGGCTCAGGACTGGCGTACAGCCTGGTTTAGGGTTAGAATCCACTGGAATCACTTGATTGTTGCTTTGAAAATTTGCATTGTTGCTCATCAATACTTAACATTAATGAAATGTACCTCCTCAGGGGCAATGTTTTTAAAATGTTTCTTCCACTGTCTATGTCTTACAATCGCATTAATTTGATTTTAGCATACACTGGGGAGGTCCTTTTAAGGTCCCATGTAGTTCTGTATAGTAGAGTTTAGTTTCTGTTTCAATGTGATGAGGCTGGTGGATATTTATTTCTGGTGTTGTGAACTCTTTGGGAAATGGTTACCTGTAGGCCACAGATTGATGTTAGGTGATCCACCACAATCAAAGTATCTCCTGGAAGCCTCGGTCAGCTCAAACAGGAATGAACGTTCAGGACCAGGAGAATTTATGCTATCAGTGACTGATTTTTTAGAAGTTTACAGCTTTAGGAAAAAGAAAGGTCCAGATAGACGTAGAAAGTTCTATCGCATCTGATGTGGGACGCCTCAGTTATCAAACCTGGCATCCGGCCACCTGTGGGGGGGGGTTGCACCATGATGGAGAGAGGGGGGTGTTCCAGTTGCATGTGACCTTCCAACCAAAACCGAAACATCCCACCTGTCCAACATCTCCTGACCCCTTCCTGCACCCGTATCTGTTACAGGCGAGATTTCCAAGGTTATGGGCACAGATGCAGAAGGGAGAGAGGGACAGAGATATGGGGACACATTTCGGGGAAAATTGGAGGTTTGGAGCAGGTCAATAAACACTAACACACCCCCTTCTCCCCCCCCCCCACTTTGAAGCCCAAGTGGTCTAGACCGCTCTCCATGGTGCAGGAACAAAAGGCATGCGGAGGTAGATGAAGATATGTGTTGGGGGTGGCGGGGGGGTGTTCGTGAATTATTAGGAGTCCAGCGGATCCCTTTGCAGACAGACACCTAACACATCAATGTGCATCGACCTTCCCCCCGCACTGAGTGGGAAAAGGTCACCAAACCGTGGTCCATACGAAAATTAGCAGGAACTAGCTTGAGAAAGGCTCAAAATTGCTTCTGCCTGGATTTCCTTCCAGCAGGAAGCCCATGGCGTCTGCTTTTGTTTACACAGGAAGACATATCTTCCTGAGCTGAGTGATGCCATTCAGATAATCGTGAGAGCTGCACACCCATGGTGCACGATTTATCAATTCTCGTGCTTCCTAAAATCGATTTCTCTCAGTTATACACTATGCCTCTCTCATGGTTAAGCAATGATTTTTTGCTGTGTTTCTCAAAAGACCTCAACATCTTTTACTTTTACAGCTGTGAGTGCTATTTATTTATTCATTCACCATGGACACAGGTACAAACCATAAAATGCTATGGCATGAGAAATTTGTCAGATTAAAATTCGCAGCGTCAAGCCATGACTGATATAGGTATATAGGTATAGCTTGGATTTGGCTAAATGGTTGTTAATCATTTTTTTTCCCTCTCAGTATTTGCTGCAGGCAACCTTAAACCACTGCAGTAAACATCAGCTGAGGGACCATTTATAAAAAAATATTTAAATTACGTTCTCACTCCCACCTGCCACCAGGGGTAGCGTTGAGGCACCTTTTTCCCCATGTTAGCGACCTGGCTAATCATAAGCAATTTTCCATCCTAACCTGGGCCATTTGCTGCACATCGGAGCCACTACATTTGTTTCGCCTGACATGGCGCCTCCTTCTGGCCTACTTGCTGTACTTCTCCTGGGTTTGGCCTTTATTTCTCTACATCTATTTTCCTTCACTAATTATCCAATAGGGCAGGCAGAGCGCACTTGAGTACTCCATCTGTTTACGTTTTATTAAACCTGATTGGCTGGTCGCTCTCAGTCCTTGGCGCTCATCCGGGACCCAAGATAAATAAATGAAAAGGTCTGA
The DNA here is from genome assembly GCA_011763525.2 of Mormyrus iriodes. Classification (NCBI taxonomy): domain Eukaryota; kingdom Metazoa; phylum Chordata; class Actinopteri; order Osteoglossiformes; family Mormyridae; genus Mormyrus; species Mormyrus iriodes. Next base: position 462,148 of record JAAGVU020000090.1, on the reverse strand, counting down.
CAGACCGCATAAGCCCCCGTGTGGCTGTGCTCACGCCCACGTGTCCCATTCACGCCAAAATGAAATTTTAATAGAGGTAGATCCCACGGGGGGTGGATAAATTGTTCGAGACCACCTCTAATAACACTGTAATACTGAAGGCCATCAACAGTCTGCCAAAGATCCTTATTATGGATGTATTCCTGCCCCTAAAAAACCCAGCAAACACTGGGAGGGCCTGATCGTCACTCTGTTACCATTTCTTTTGTGTTGTTTCTTTCTTTTTGACACAGACCTCATTTACATGGGGTGCGACTTCATGAATATCGATATGGGCGTGCTGGCGAGGTCCAGCTCAGCTTTTTGAATGATTATTATTTATGACTCAATTGTAAAATAAATCATTAGTTAAGATAACATACACAAGTCATGTATGTTAGATTGCCCTTGCTTATATAACGTTTAATGCGCCTGAGCCATAACGTCACAAATTCATTTAAGATTTAACGAAATTATACTTTAATTTTTTACGACTTCCAGTTCAGTGTTACGGTGATCCCGGAACCCTCCTCCCCCCACAAATTATTTCACAAGATTACAGCTTTTATTTATTTTACACAGAAAAAAAACAGATTTTTTGTTGTTGCTTGCTAGGTCATTGTTATTGTTTTCGTTATTTCTTTACTGCTGTTTGTTAATATGCTTTTAGTTGCATATCCTTTGCTAATTTGATTTTTTTGTTTGTTGTCTCCTTGTTTCTGCTTGTTATGTGCTCGTTACAGTTTGTTTGCTGCACATTTTCTCTCTGTTGTTTATTTGGTTTTGTTGATTAAATTATATTTGCTTTTTGCTTTTTTCCTGCACTCTTTATCTGCTTTTACCGGCTTATTTACTGTTTTCTTATTGCTGTTTGTTTTGTTTTTTCTTCATTTTGCTTATTTGCTTTTACTTGCTTGTTATTCAGTGTTATTGTGCTTATTGCTGTTTGTTTTGCTTTTCCTTTCCTTCTCTACGATTATTTGCTTTTACTTGCTTGTTATCTATTTGCTTATCGCTGTTTGCTTGCTGTTACATGCTACCACTCATTGCTGCTTGTCATGACTTCTTATGTGCTTGTTGTTGCTTATCATGGCCATTTATTTCACACTGACAAGGTCACTCCTCCAGGAGGCCATCTGAAAATCACATTTCCCCCGCTGTTTTGGCAACGCGGTCATTTCTGGGCATTCGCTGTCCTCTGCCCCTATGCTCTGTTAAATTAAATTCACATTATGCACTTTCACTCTCTCTCCCCAAGACAGTTTTTTCTATTGCTTGTTAAGACATCCCGGAACTCATGGTGGGTGAAAACAATCGTCAAAAATAGAAAATCAAGAATGTTTGTGTTCTTTGATTGCAGCTCAAAATGTTTTAAGAGTTTTTTACTGAGTTACTAGTTAGCTCAAAATAAAGATAGGTTAGGTTTGCCATGGGACAGAAGGGTATCTGAAGGCTAAGGATGCAAACCCAGGGAGCGCTACTGAACAGCCTGCCTCATCTAGTGCCCGATAGACAGGTAGATGCAAGCGATTTCTCGCAGTGCTGCTTACCTGAGGTGCAATACTGATGTGTTCAACCCTCATGAGGCCAAGAGCAAACTCTTAGCACGTGTTACCAAAAACGTAAAGTAGCAAAAACATTTATTAGGCTAAACTGCCAAAAAAAAACCCAGATGTTTTATGACACCCAAGTAAAGCATTAACCAAGATCTGGCATCTGGAATTATGATCCTCGTAATGGGCTTTCATTACTATTCAGTGCACCCCTGTTGACTATCTTGGGAAACGGAATTGAATACTTTGATGCTTTTCATGTACAAAAGATGAGATGTTTTGTGTGCTTCATAACACCGCTTACGATGCAGCTAACGCACGTAAACTAACTCGTGCTATGATCTCAGGGAATTTTTAACATTCTGGGACTGAGTAGCTGCAAATTTTTGCTTGTTTTTGTGAATTTTTGATCATTCCTTTTTTCGCTCAGAGACACCCTAAGAAAACAAAATGGCTGCCGAGCCGGCCAGCTCCCAGCTTTCCAGGTAGACTGTGGATTTGATGCTGACGTCAAGAGGCTGATGCTGGGGTTCGTAAACAGCAAGCGGCCAGGGGTGGGCCGTGTCCTCATTAGACCCTGCCAGTGGGAAAGACGCAGCACGTAGCAGGCCAGGCGGGGTAGTGGGGTGGCCGGGCCGGATAGACCTAGGATCCCCAGTGCTCCAGGTATTAGTCATGGCAACAGCAGCGATGAGGTCATGGTCAGCACAGCTGTCCAAGACTCATCCTTCTCCCCACTCGTGTTGGCTCGGCCTCGGCCACCTGCTCGCATCCTGGGGCTTTGGAAAGCTAGTTCGGGTCTGCCTGATCACGCTCAGGTCTTGTTAAGGCACGATTCGATGCCACGGAGCTAGGCTTGCTGATCGTCACCTCAATGCTGACCTCGGAGTGGAGTGCTGACCACATGCTTTTATTGTTACTTAGAATATTCATAGGTCCCATTTATCACTTTTATCTACTTCCTTCCTCTCCTCTTTCCTTTTATGCTAAACCTTTACTCATTGCACAAAGACTCAGCAGAAATCCTTCTCCAAGCAGGACAGAGTTCATGCTTTAAGGACAAAACTTCTGTATTTTTCCTGAATAAAAATCCAAATTAATACGCAATATCCAATTGTTTTTGCATTGAATACAATAGTAATATAGAACAACAGCATCCTTTCCCTTTTTTTCATCGAAATCAGATGGTATTAAGAAAATATTTCTCCTAGACTATGTCTCTTTGTTGGATTTCTTCTCTGACCCTCCAAGCAGTACACTTCCTTCCTGTGACCCTCCAAGCAGTACACTTCCTTCCTGTGACCCTCCAAGCAGTACACTTCCTTCCTGTGACCCTCAAAGCAGTACATTTCTTTCCTCTGACTCCCAAAGAAGTTCATTTCCTTCCTCTGATCCATCCAGTCCTTCCTTTATCCCCTCCACAATTCAACAACTCGATAGAGAGTGATACTGCTCCAACCTCATAAATGCACAGTACACTTTCCCAGACATACTCATACTACACATTTGTGCCATTTATTCTATTTATTTCATATTTATTCCCATAAATACATACATACATACATACATACATACATACATAAATACATACATACATACATACAATAAATACATAGATTTTGACCTTTTTTTAATGACCACATTACTTCTTTACTTACACTGTAAAGCTTCTTCAGTGGTAACACAGTGGTGGTACCTAAGAGGCTCAGATTGTGGCGTCAATACGTCTCAATAGGCTCAATACGTCCAAGGAAACCGTTAAGAGGAAATGGCATGTTATTCTAAGCAGGCATTCGTTATCAAATAATTCTACACAAGGGGCTGTTGTTTTTTGTGTCACATATTTTGGGATGGATTTGCCAGTCATCCTGGTTCTGTTGAACACGGTGCTACCAGACGCAAGAACTGAGTTGAAATACTGTCTGAATACACCCGTTTGATTTTCAGTGTTTTGTTAGATGAAAAACGGTACTTATATTTCATGGTTCTGGGTACTCTTCCCCTGTACAAAATATCAGCAGTGACAATTTCTAAAAATGTACTTAATTTTTTGCTAATATTTTACTTGAAGGGACACAAATAATGTAGTAATAAGCTATTGCTTATGAATTAATTAATCACAAATTAAGTGTTAGTTATAAACTAATCTCATGTTTGATCATCATTAATGAATTATCACACATCTTTTATCTCAAGCAGTTACTATATTTGTTAGTATATCTATTAATTCTGTAAACCTTCGTGAACTACTGAAGGAACTACTGAAGGAACCATTTATGAACGTACAAGTAATGAATAACATGTGAAATACTGATCTCATGTTTGTTCTTAATGAATTGTGACACATCATTTTTCCCAAGCAGTTACTATATTTAAGACTATATCAGTTAATTCTTTAAACCTGTGTGAAGTACTGAAGGAACTACTAAGGAACTATTTAAGGAACAAATAATGAGTTAAAACTGATGTCATGTTTGTTCACCATCAATAAATCATGACACATTTTTCATGTTAAGTAGCATTTATATTTGTTCATAATTTGTATTTCAGTATAACTACTAGAGTTACTACCAAGTATTTGTGTTCCCTCAAGTAAAATGTTATTAATTAATTAATTTTCCCTCTGTATTTCTCTGTCTTTTCTCAGTATCTGTATATAAAAGGTGTTCTCAGACATCTGCTGTGTTCAGCCTCATGCCTCCAGGGTTGGGGGTTCAATTCCAGCCTCTCTGTGAAGTTTGCATGTGCTCCCCATGTTTCAGCGTCTGCTTAAACAGTGTAGAGACATGCGGAAGGTTCTGGTGAACCGGTGTCCCTAAATTGTCCACAGTGTGTCCCCTGTGATGGACTGGCATCCTGTATAGGGTATCCCCCTGTCCTGTGCATCCTCACCGTGACCCCTCACCCACCATCAAACTTCACTGCCCCAATTTCACTTTGTCTAAGGGGATGCCGACAGCTGTTAAGTCAACACTGCTGCGCGTTGTGCTAGGAAAGGAGGGCTAACTTCATTTAATTCAAGTAAAAAATAGGGGGGGGGGTGAAAAAACAGGTGAAAAGGGGTTTTTTAATTCAGTCAGATTGATAAGTATAGCTGCTCAGCGAAGAGGAACTATCAGTACATTGGTACATCATTTTCAGTTTGGTACACACAATAAAACAAATGAAAAAACATTGTTAATTGTGGCTGTGTGTTTGCTACGGCTAATCCTGGTTATAGACTGTCATAATCGGTGGTGGTTCAGGAACATTTTGGTTTGCTAATAAATTACACCAACACTGGAAAGAGTAGCTGACAAAAACCAAGGCGGTCCGGCGGTTATACCGATTTCGGATATGTTGCAGAAAACATATGGGACAACTTCTTCCGAGTGTGTGCACGATTAGAGTGGAGCAAGGCAGCAACAGCAGCTTGAAGTTAGTCTCTCCATGGCATTTTTACAGAAATGCGAGAACACGGCATATTACTCATTATGATTATTATGATTTATTTTATGCATTTGTTTTTACAATGTGCAAATAGGCGTGTTTTGTTATTCAGACATGTCACCGGACACACTGCCTATGTTTTACAGCTTTTCCCTAATTGTGTTTGCAGCTTTAATAATAAATAATCTCAGAACAAATTCTATTTTCCCTGCTGTACCCAAACTGCACTGATCCGTGAACCCAAAACTGAAGCCTGTACTAAACTGTGAAGTTTCTGTCCTCTTACTTCCCAATACTAAACATGAAAAATTGTAAAAATGGCTAGTTTATACAGGTACCTCATTTTCTCTTTTTTGTGCTGTAGAAGAATTCTTTAATTGTTTTTTTTTTATTTCATATCGATTAAAACAGTGAGACCCAACACCTCGGTTTATTCGCTTGTACCCAGGTTGGCCCACGGAAACAGTTTTATCATGTGATTCAAACGTCACGACTTAATAAGTGGATGATGACAGTTAATTTTCACCAATATCAGGGATTCATCTTTTGACAGAGAATACAGGGACTTTATAGGAAGTAATGAGAAGTCAGTGATTACCTAAAGAAGCTGTTTTGTCATGGGGAAGAGCAGTGGGTCACGAAACAATGGACCAGCAGTGAACTCCGTACGCAAACCCCATTCCCCCGGATCGCTGTTTTATCATAGTCTCACTCCTATATTCTCTCGCATGCGTCCCACAGGGATGCCATGAACATGTTCCCTGTGTTTGAGTTAATCATTTACAACCGTATAAACTAATAAAACACAATTCAAGGCGCTTTACTTGGGTGTGTTGTAATACATTGCTACATCATTTATGTAGAATAATTCAAAAAAACACAGGATGGGATAACAAGAAGGATGAATTCCAAAGACAACAACAGAGGAGAGGAATCAAAAAAGTGGATCTGCTTGCTAAAGGCAAGATGTAAACTGTGGTCATGGTCAAAGCCAAAGTCCATCACTGAGTTGGTTCTCCGTGTTGGCCTGTGCAACTCGGCAGATTGTAGGTGGAATAGTGAAGATGAAAAGACATTCTAGTCCTACGCAAAGCCTTGGTACTGTAACCTCCAGCAAGTACACTCAGTCCACACATTTCTTCTGTAAGGCTGAATGAAAACTCCAGAGGTGTAAATCTACATGCTGTGCAGCAGAAACAGCGTGGAATACAGCATCTGCTTAGAGCTGAGCCTTCCTTAGAAATACGGAACCCCCCAACAATTTGATATTTTCGAACGCTAAATGAATGACTTATCAAAGAAACAAGGATATATCTCAGAGGGTTGGGAGACTTCAAGGCTCAGGATCAAGCTTCTGAAAGCAGAACCAAAACAGAAAATGACTGAGATGCCAAGTGTTTGGCAGGCATTTCTACTAGGGATGGTACAATTCACTGATTTGCATCAGTGCACCAACATAAATGTTCACGCTGCGACTGCCCTGATTAAAAAACTGTGCACTGAATACAATTTGGGATGAACTCGGGATACATCGTTTCTAACATCTTTGCATCAGAAAAATCCCCCTTTTTAATGTAGAATAGTGAGTTAAATCATTTTGCTTGATTTAGTTTCATATTATTTATTTAGAGAGCAACAGGTGTTATTAATGTTTTCAAGGAATCATTATGCTTCCAGATCACAGGAGGACATGTCTTTTGTTGCCAAACTGCTTGGACATGTAAGCACGCTCTCTTCTGTGTCTGTGAAGGAAGAATCGCCAACTTGTTCTTATTTTTCTGGGAAAGTGAGGAAGAATCTTTAATACAGTCCAACGTTTGTTCGCTTGTTTTTTACTTTGCTATTTCTTAAGTAAAAACTTTAGTAGGTCCTTTTTGTTGTTTTAGTCATATTCGCCTGCAGACTGTATCCACCGTCACCCACCTCTCCCATCACATTGCACTCCTCGCTGGGTCAGAGCACCTGAAATCAGGCTGTCACCACGGTTACTGCCACTGTCACATCACCGTGCCACGTCACGTCACCAACATATCGAAACACAGCACTGAGCACCACGATGGGAGCGTCCCGTGCCTGGCGTGCCCTGTCCACTGGAGTTATCAAGCGGGAAGCAGCACACAGTCAGGGTTACTTTAATATGTAATTATTAGCAGAGGCCCAATGCTTTTATTATTTGGAAATATGACTAAGACTTTTGACCGATAATTTTATTATTATATTGATTCTCTAAACTCTTTCTCAAGCTTGCTCTCTCATCTCCAGTTCTCCACAAGCCTCTCAGGCAAGTCGCGCACATGTTTGTCTGGTGATGCATCACAGTGTATTATGTGGAATCGCACTGCATCACAACAGGGCGAATCATATCGGATCATAATAGCAGTTGCTTGATATGTAGCTTCGATGTATTTGATTGTTGGCAATACATCGAGATGCTTATCGCATTGCCTCCGTGATGGAGATGCACACCTCTAATTTCTACTGTTCACCTCAAGCCAGCAAAGGTACTGGAAGTTCAAGGAAACCAAATAATTTCAGCTAGTCATTTAGCTCCAAGGTGGAACAGCTTTCATAAATTATATTTATCTACTTAGCAGATGCTTTTATCCAAAGTGACGTACAAGTACGGCAGTTGGGGTCAGGGCCAGTTCTACCCTTTCTGTGGCCCACTCAGGCTCCCATACCAAGAAAACTGATGATTATTTCAATTCTTCCACGAAAGGTATTTTGGGGGCCCTAGGCAACTATAGCTAGTGCTGGCCCTGGTTGAGGTTAAGGACCTTGCTCAAGGCCTCAGTGGTGACTTTATTACCCTACCAGTCATTGAACTCAAACCCACTAACTTCCAGACATTGGCACGGAGCCAAACCCACTGAGCTACCAAACACCATAAGTCAACTTATGAGGCTAGATCCTAAGCATGTGCAGTTTTGTGGTGACATCAGTGTCTCCTTTTACGACTTCTGAGTTATCCAGGAGACCAGGTATCACTGCCTGAGGGAGGCAGGCTGGTCTCCAAGGTCCTTGACCGTATTCTAGCAGACGACTTGAATAATAAGCAGATGGTTGGGCCTCCACTGTATTCCTTAGCGATTTCATGCAGATTAAAAAGCAGAAAAATGATCATTCCTTTTGCACTGTTTATGTAGATTGATTTTTCTTTAGCGAGTCATTTCATTTGGGAGGGGGGGTCTTTTTCACAAGAAAATCAAAAGACTGTAAATTTTCCAGCATGAGAGAAATATATATTATTCTACAGCTCCTTGCCTGTAGGTGACTGAGTGTAAAAAAAACGGATGCAAAAACTGCAACGACAAGCAAATAGCCTGACAAGATGGGTAAATATTCCAGTACAGAAATGTATGACCATCTTGGTTTGATTAAAAAGGAATGTTTTGATAAATGGTTAATTGTACAGTTGCATCTTCCTCAAAGATACAATTTTTTAAATAAAATCTGATAAATGTCAGGTCCTCTGGTGGCTTTGGGGATGTAGCTGTTGGAGGTTTGAAGTGGAAAAGACCATGAAGCACCACAGGATCTTCTAATGAACAGCAGAACAAAAACAATTCATTGATCTAAGTTATCATCCCTGTGAATCAGAACCTGGATGAGAGATCTCTGCACCATCATACTGTAACTGATGATCTCTACGCCAGAAGGTCTCTCCACCATCATACTGTAACTGATGATCTCTACGC
>JAAGVU020000090.1:431814-453350 GCA_011763525.2 Mormyrus iriodes | reverse complement strand
AGAAGGTCTCTCCACCATCATACTGTAACTGATGATCTCTACGCCAGAAGGTCTCTCCACCATCATACTGTAACTGATGATCTCTACGCCAGAAGGTCTCTCCACCATCATACTGTAACTGACAATCTCTACGCCAGAAGGTCTCTCCACCGTCATACTGTAACTGACGATCTCTACACCAGAAGGTCTCTCCACCGTCATACTGTAACTGATGATCTCTACGCCAGAAGGTCTCTCCACCATCATACTGTAACTGATGATCTCTACACCAGAAGACCTTCTCTATTTCTAAATTCACTGTGTAAGACTGAAAGTGAAAAGGATCTTGGGTAACATAAACCAGGGCAAACCAGTGTGACATACAATATGTCAAACAGAAATGTAATGTTATTTAATGTCAGCTTGGAGCTTGGCGGGCAAGCGCCAAAATATCACCTCGACATGAATCATTCGTTTAGGCTCTTTGGCGAGTGACTCTCTCATCTCCAGTTCTCTTAAACTTGTGCGTGAAATGGGACGTTTAGCAAATGCTCACAGCCGTTACAAGCTGCAACTTCACAGGCGTCTAGCCTTAAACTAATTTAAATACTCACTGCTTATCTAGTATCCATTAGAATCTGTTTCATATGGCACTATCATAGATATTGCTAATATGTGTGCTGAGAGATGTTTGTTTCATGTGACACTCTGTCATAGATATTGTTAATTTCTATGCTGAAATGCAGGACCAGTGTTAAGCCAATGAAGCCCTTTTTTTCTATACACAAACATCAAGGATTCTTTAATAGACATATTTCCATTCCATGCCCAGAACTTCATCTGAAGAGCTTTAGGACCCAGAATCTATCAATGTCATCCATACTTCAAATTGAAATCAGCATCTTGTTTTTCATTTCCATGGGACCTCATCCTACTCTGCTGCTCACTAGACTTCCCTAAGAAATACAGTGAGGCATCACCAATCCCTCTGGGACACGCCACATCACCTTTAGGATGATGACTCCTGGTGACACTGTACAAACTAGTGTTTAGCAAAGACTCAGTTCAGCAGAGGGCACATCCGTTCATCAGATCTACTCAGAAGAACACAGTGATCTATTACCTACTCTGAAAGGACACAGAACACCAGGATAAAATACAAACCCAGCGCCTGTCTATGAGCAGGAACACTGACCAGCAAACTTCAGGGAAACACTGTATATTATAGAGTCAAATATATTAATGACAGAAAAATCATTGTACTCATTTCATCTACTTATCTGATGCTTTTATCCAAAGAAATATTCATTTTTTGAGAAAGCAAGATCACACACTGTCCCTGTGGCAATTGGGGTTAAGGACCTTACTCAGAGACCCTGGGATTCGAAGCCATAATCTTCTAATCATAGGCAGAGCATCTCAAGCAATACACCATATTCAATTATATATATTATTGTTATAGTGGTGTAATGGGCAGCATTGTTGCCTTGCACCTCTGGGGTGAGGGCTCGAGCCTCTGCCAGGGTTCCATGTGTGTGGAGAATTCTCTCTCGGTGTCGTCGTGGGGTTTCCTCCGGGTACTCCAGTTTCTCCCCACAGTCCAAAAACATGCTGAGTTTAATCGGAGTTACCAAATTGCACATAGGTATGCACGTGAGTGTGCCCTGTGATTGGTTGGCGCCCTGGGTTTTTCCCTGCCTTGCCTCTATAGCCTCTGAGATAGGCTCTGACTTAACCCCGAATAGGAGATGCGGTTACAGAAAATGGATGGATGCATGGATGGATACCATTATTTTGCACCATAAAGTTTAGTATCAGCAGTATTTTTTCCCAAATACAAAGAACATAACACAGGTATAGAATGTGACAGCTCTGTTGCTTGGTTGTTTGACTTTGCATGCGTTGGACATCACAGAAAACAGCAAAAAAGATGTTTTTAGACACCCTAAGCAGGTGGACCTGACAGCATTGAATAAGTACATGATTTATGCCTCCTTTGAAAGGAGACGTGAGCTCCAGACAGGTGGTTTCTGAAGTAAAGGGGAGGTCGAGCTTTATTATCAAACAGTTTCAAAATATGTCATTGAGGGGGGTGGCTGTCTGAAGGAGGAGGACTGAGGAGAATTTGGGGGGGGGGGGCTTGATTATTTTAAATCCCAGATTAAGAGAATGTCCTTTATCGCACTGTTGTACTTTACTTACACTGTAGTTGGTCCTGTTGCCCCCCCTATGCACCTGTCCCCTCCTCAGCGACTGTGGCAGAACAATTTCACCATGATCCTCAGAATGTATGTGACAATAAATCTTGAAACTTTAACCATCAGGTGGCAAAAGTTCCGTTCGTTATTCGCCTTGACTTCACTGTCTGTTTTCCTGAAGATGCTGCCATCCGGACTTAGAAACTTGGAAAGGAAGTGACAAATTAACGAACCAATCAGGCAGACAGTTACCGAGGGAGCTGACGGCACCGTTTCGGCATGCAAGGAAAACACAGACAGACGCAGGGAGTAGGTATCGCCTTTCATCTTAGTAAACTCATTATCCATCAGCTGCACTAAAACCAGACTCTCTTTCTGTGTTTCTCTCTCTCTTCTTTTTGGTCGGTAGATGAGATTTAACGCCCAGGCAGTTGCTATTTGATCGAAGAACATGAAGCTCTTTAAAACCCAGCCTTCCCAGGGGAAGCTGTTTCAGTGAATTCGGGCTTCCCCTATCAGATGTGCAGCGGTGCACCGAGGCCGCCAGACATGGGATGATGCGGTTTGGGAACAGGGAGAGCCTTTTCAGAGACGTGCCCTTTGAGATGATGGACAGGGCCCACCAGTGCAAAGTGCTGTCTGAGGTGTACAGACGGATAATCTCAACATTCCCTGTGAAAACTCCCCATTCCTCATTGCAGAATTAAACATTTCTGTCATTCACAATATCGCTAGAGGAAAGGTTGCTGGTTCAAATCCCGTGCTTGGCAGAGAAGCCACATCTTGAGCAAGGCCCTCAATATTAAGAAGCAAGAGGGCATGTGACCGTGCATAATTGAGAAATGCATCGCAGCGATGATTAATCAATCAATAGATCACTGCAGAAACTAACTGATAAATATATATTGAGGAAGAGACTGATTTATAAATATCATAGAGAACATTGTGAATGTCAGTCATTTTACAAATGTTATGACAAAAGTTATCCAAACGGTTACTTACAGGATCCCATTATCCTGATGAATTGCACTAATGAATTCATGAAATAAAAGCCATATTTTTATTCAGCGATTGAGATTTATTGGGTTACTGAAGTGACTGCAGATTGACGAAGTTACTCTTTGCTGATACAAGAAATAATCCTTAAAAATTAAGTAATGGGCAAACATTTTAAAGGACATGCTGTTTATATCATGCTTGTAGTTTTAATCAGCTTAGACACCAGACACTGACATTTTAATTGATAATTCCTGCGTATCACTATGTTACAGTAATTAACTTTGTAACTATTTAATAAGTATACAAGAGAAATTTACAAACTTGTTGTTAGAAATAAACTATTTGACAGTATAACCATTGTACATTAATGGCACATGTTTATTATTACTTAAGATGTTCTAGAATGTTCCAGGGCATCAATCTAATACTATGTTATGGCATTTCCATTCACAACATAATGACATTTTGCAGCTTGTTAACTGTAAAGACAAGAATCTACTTCATATACAATTAAGCAGTCCTTCCAATATGTGTTAATAGACATACCTAATTTGTGAACAGACAGCCCCATTTGTGACTGTAATTTAACACAATGTACAGCAATGCTAACTACAGAGCCCACCTCCCCCAGTTCTCCTGGGAATGACGATGATGTCACAGGACAGCCCTTGTGTTTGACCTTGTCCACTGTTGTCAAGGATGTTGTGAATGTTTTGGAACTCTCTTATTTATTCATACCAAGTTCACACCTTCAGAGTACAGTGATGCTGTAACCGCCAAGGATTTTAAACGGACCTTTAACTATAAACATATTTTAACTGTGAATGGTAACAGAGAACATAAAGGGAAATTCCATGGACATCAGTGGCACATGATTGGGCCCCGGAGTGAGGTCACAGAGGCACCTACCCCAGCTGAAAGCTGATTGGGCCCCGGAGTGCACGCTCCCCTGTCAATCACCGATTCAAAACATACCATTGGCTAATGATGATCTGATGGTGAGCTATAAAATAGTCAAGCTTTGTATATGTAATTACCTCTTGCTCAGGTTCCTCTTTGAAGAAAAATTGAAATGGCATGTGTTCCTGTTTTATATGAAAATAGCTGTTCCCCGGGGAGTCTAATTTCCGTGACGTAAGCCTGGTTGTCTTTTGCGGAAGTTTACAATTTGGTATGCGGCAGAGGTTTTTCACTGCTGGTTTCTGTGTCATCATTCCAGCTGAATGTGAAAAATTTGTAATACACAGTTGCCTGAGTGGCTTAGCATTCTGACGTCACACTACCAGCCTGGGGCTGGAATGCCACCGATGGCACCTCGTGTGGGGTTTGCGTGTTCTCTCTGTGTTCACGGCCGTTTTCGCCACATACTAAAGGTTCCTCCTGCAATCTGAAGACAAAAGGCTACGTTAACTGGCTACTTGGAATCACCCATAATATGGGTGTATGCATGCCCTGGAGTGGACTAGCATCTCAAACAGGATGTAACGTTGAATTATGCTCCGTGCATGCTGGCATAGGTTCGTGGTTCACTGTGACTCTGTACTTGATAAGCATTCAATGAATACATACACACTGGATTGTGTATAAACCCTATATATAAACACTATATGCAGTGTTTCACACTGTCCTTTGTTTTGCACTTTAAAGTGGGGATGAAGCACTAGATGTGGTTAGCATAATTTACAAGATGGATTTCCACTCTAAAAATCCTTATAAATTTAACATTGTCGATGAACCTGGATTAAAAATAGCAAGTAACCTGAGTTAAATATTCAAGCAAGTGCAGTGTCATCTTGTCCTAGCGTAAGATGTGATGTCATGAGGCTGGTTGGCTTGGAATTCGTACATTAGGTCACGTTATCTTGCAGCCAATTTTTGTAAAACATAATATGTAATATTATGGCCCCTTAAACTAAAGCTTTCCAGTCTCATACTAAATTATCTTCTATCAAAGATGTGTGATTCAAACTAGAAATTTCACTAATATTGTTTTATTAGCCCTGGTACGTGATCCCCAACTGGCGATATCACAGGCTGGCTAACTAACTAGCGGGCCTGCTAGTTTCCATACTGATGTAACGGCTTTTATCAGCCAGACAGTGACTGCGGATATTAACGTCAACTTAAATTAGCGACTTCGCGAAAGTAAATTGTTTCATTCATTCCGACGTTTTGAACATTTCTGTCCCATTGGCATAAGTGTCTATCTAATGTAAGCTACGTGCTACAAACTCTATATACAAACACTATATACAGTAAATTATGCTGACATCTTGTGTTTCATGTCCACTTTAAGTGTCTCTGCAAACCCTCCCCTTATCACTTGCTGCTTGCATATCACACTGTGGTTCTGTGGAATATTACTAAATACCTATATTCAGGGGCGTTGTTAGGCCTATTTTATGTTTATTAAAATGTTTTTTAGCCCCCCGCCCCCAAATAAATATGTATTTATTGGCTGAGGTCATGAACAGCATTTTGTATTATATATGTTTGCCATTGGCCCCCACTACTAAAGACCCTCCATCCATTCATTTCTAACTACGCCCTTGCCTGCATATGAATGGTATGACAATAAAGCCCTTGTGACATGACATAATAAAGATTGATCAGTCTTTCTAAACATTTCAAAACAATGCTACTGCTAATTGCATTATATTGAGTTGGTTTAAACTGACCACTTGGTTTGAAATGGTCTCAAATCATTGTTTATTGGCCTTTTACTGGTGCTTGTATGTTAGCGATAAATGGTCTAAGCCCATTCTTCATCTTCAGAACTGGCACGGCGAAACATCCACACGTCCCATTCAGGAAGAGCGCTGCACTTCTACAAATATAGTGACCAAAATAACTTTATCAGATGTAACGGGATACAACAAAGGAGGTCGACTTTTTTGAATGGCGTCAGATAAATTTATAATGTGTTGTAAAGGCCAAAACGAAAAACGTGACCTTTAATAGGTAGCAAAAATCTACATGCGCATAATAGAGGCTAGCAGGTAGCATATATCTCAAATAAAAGATGAATACCAGGGACATTTCTGTTCTCCAGCGCATAGGACTTCACCAAAATAATGTTAATAAAAACGTCCAGTTACCTATTTAGACAAAAAACTTAATTTTCAACCTCACCTCATTATGAGATTGTTATTCAGTTGCGTCAGTTTTAGGTAAAAGCATTAACTAAGTACCATTTCCCTATAAATATTGTTATTTTGTTGTTTCACCTTTACTAAATGGGGGGGGGGGGGGCAACAGGGGTGCAGTGGTTAGTACTGTGGCCTCACACCTCTGGGACCAGGATTCAAGTCGCCACCTGGGTTCCATGTGTGTGGAGTTTGCATGTTCTTCCACTGTCATCATGGGGTTTCCTCCAGGTACTCTGCCCCCTCCCCCAAACAGTCCAAAAACATGTTAAGGTTAAGGTTTGGAGATCCTAAATTGACCATGTGTGAATGGTGTGTGAGTGTGAGTCTGTCCTGTGATGGGTTAGTACCCCACCCTGAGCTGTTTCCTTGCCTGACCCCCCTCCCACAATCCTGAATAAGACAAGTAGTTGCAGAAGATAGATGGATGGATGGATGGATGGACAGACCTTTACTAAATGCATTAGCTAAGCACCGTTCCCCTGTGACTCCAAAGTGCTGAGAAAATGAAGGCACCTGACCAGTGGTCCCTTCCTAGCAAAATTGGTCGCCTTGAGAAGACTTACTTTAATACAGCATGAGAGATACTCTCACAAGTTCTTTGGCACCTAGCTAGTGACTCTCAGTTAGCTTCATCTAATCATCTTTGGCTTTAGCGTGAGGGTTCATTAGGACTGGCTAGATAGCTTACCATCTCAGGCTTCCAATTACATACATCACATTACATGAGATTACATACATTATGTTACACGGGCATTTCTTCCGTGACGGTGAGGGCTTCCCTCAATAAAAGCCCGTATCCTTTCCCAACCCGTTCCTCAATGGCAATGACTCCCCTCAGAGTCATTAAACCAGTATTATTCCAGTAGTCTGGCAGACACCACTGACAAGAAGGCAAGCACATTCTCGGCTCTCAACCATTAATGACCAATTGTAGGGCAGTAAATTAGTCCGTCGATATCCATCTGCACGACTCGCTGATCCAATAAATCAAGGCCAAGTAGCATCTGGACCATTACAAGTCAGCTGCCTCCAGGGGCAACTTAAGCTCATTTTGCATATCAACAGAGATCTCACACAACACATCCTGTCATAGGCCAGCACACATTGAGCAAGATTAACACGAGTAAAGGGGCAGCCATGTGTATATCTGTGTGTTTTGTTCCACAGATCGGACTTGCAAGAATTGTTTCTGGAGACCCATAGTGGAGCCATATTAAAAATAACTAGGAACCAGAATGGTGGAAAAAAAAAACTTTTTGAGAAATTACTTACGAAACGTGGGGAGCATACAGTTCCAGTCTGGAGGGATTGAACGTTTCTGCATTTCCAGGCATAAATAATGGATTCATTAATTAGGAATAATGAGCTGTTCCTGCAGGGAACCTGGACCTAATGTCCTTTTAAAGTAAGGAATCTGCCCCTCTTTGTTATCATGTCCAAGTTTCCCATGCTGTGAAATTTGTTATGTCAGAAATACTTTAAAAATATGGATGCAAAATGATTAAAAATCATTTCTACAGGGAATAGGCAAGGCTAGATAAGGGCTATGTTTACCAGTTTACGAGTAAAGCGGACAATTCTAGGATTTGACCCCCTGCCCCATTCCTCGCAATGGCGGTAACTGAGGCTGGCGAATTTTTCCAGCAGGAATTTTGGGGCTGCCACGGGGAAGCCAGTGGAGCGCGGTCTGCCCCCCCGCCCCGGGAGGCAGATGGCAGGCGTGGGCCGAGCCACGGAGCTGGCTGGCAGGCTGGCACGGAGTGTCCCGCGAGCCCCGGTGACGAGGAGATTCGGAGAACAGGGTCGGCGTTTCCGAGCGCTTCGATGGACTTCTTTGTTTGTGGTTTGCCATGGACTCCACAGAGTTATTTTCATAATCCAATATATCATCGCTATCCAATGAAAAGCACGTATCTACAAAATTCCATTACTTCCAGAGCATGAAAAAATACATTTTCCCAGAAATTACTCAACAAAATTATTCTAAAACATCATAATGAGACACCCATAGCAACACGAATGGAAACTTGTCTTTATACAGCCGTCAGTGAATGGTTTTATGTTTTAGAGGCGCTAACATGAATTGTTGTCAGAGAGGCAAACATGTCAGTATCAAGATACGAACTGAATTGGCTGTATATTCACAATTAACAATGATGTTAGTTCGCTATCTAGTAATACAAAGTAATTAATACAAAACGACAATCATGAATACGCATATTAACTAGTGCAAACATAGATAGTAGTTAAATCCTGTAGGTGATGCCAAAAAACATCTTTTCTTTGGTCAATCGGACGTCAAACATTATCAGTAGACTGAAGAGAATGGGCATATTTCATCTATAGCAGAGAGTCAGTATTGTCAAACGTGGCCATGGTTTTTACCGGACAGTAATGATATGCATAGCTGAGAGCGAAGCTTGGGGTCCGAATGCATAGTATAGTCATCTACAGGGAAATGACGAGAGATACACACACACACACACACACACACACACACACACACATACAACAAAACCACTTGTAACCAGCTTCTGATTTTCCTAAGCTTTTTACAAAAGAATAATGTAAAGGAAAGTACAGATAATGGATGTAAATACGCACAGACAGGTACGTTTTACATTTTATGTTTCGGGTACATAGATATACACAAACTGGATGAGAAGGACAAGGTTTAAAGGCAGAGAGGTGAGAAATTGCTCAAAGGTGGTGGCAGAATGGTACAGTGGGTAGTATTGTTGAATCATACCGCCAGAGATTGAGCTTCGAATATATCCTCTGGACTGGCAGCCCATCCAGGGTCTCCCCCTGCCTTGTGCCCTGTGATAGACTGGCATTGTATCCAAGGTGTCCCCCTGCCTCGTGCCCTATGATGGACTGGCACCCATCCAGGGTATCTCCCTGCCTCGTGCCCTGTGATGGACTGGCATCCTCTCCAGGGTCCCCCTGCCTTGTGGCCTGTGATGGACTGGCATCCTCTCTATGCTGCCCCCTGGCCTCATACCCTGTACTGCCTAGGATGGGTTCCAGGCTTCTCCATGACCTTGCTCAGGATTAGCAGCTGGAGGAATGGATAACTCAAAAGTAGGTGAACTAGAGATTTCAGCCTTAGTCTGTCTTACAACCCTGGTCCCTATGAAGATTCGTACGAACACCGTGGACCATGAGGGAAGCAAACAAGTGGATCTGTGATCAAATCAAGCCTGAACTTTCAAATGAAGCACAAATAACCAGATTGTAAATGGCTCATTTTTGGTTTATTATGAGTTTTTTTTATTATTTCAAAAGCAGACAGTACTGAGCAACTTGGTCATTAGTGTAACAACTGTGTATCATGAAAGGTTTCTGTGGTCTCCTTAAAAAAAGAAACAGAAAAGGTTCCTCTGTGTAGTGTAAGCTGTGTTGATGCCTTCCTGTTGCATATTCAGTCTTGTTGAAGCAGCCTACATGTGGATGATGGTTGACCCATTCTAAATGTGAACAAACACTTCGTTACCTGATTTTAATAAGTTAGGAACAAAAAAGTACCCCAGTTTGCAGAAAATCCAGTAAGGCATATTAAGGCAGTATGAGGCTCAGAAGCAATCGTGATCCGAAGATCACTGGCTCGACTCCTAAGGCTGACAGACTGATGCCACCATTGGGCCCTTGAGCAAGGCCCTTAACACCCAGCTCCAGTGGTGAGGCATGCTGGCTGACCCTGCAATGTGACCCCCAAGCTTTGCTCTCACTTGTATATGCATCTGTGTGTCTCATGGAGAGCCAGATGAGGTAGGCAAAAAGACAATTTCCCCACAGGGATGAATAAAAAAATATTATTCTAAGACACTAAAATAAGTAACCCTATTAAAAACCTTTATCTAAATATTCTTCAAAGACACTGAGCAATCAGTCTTATCGGCTGAAATGAACAGAGGTAAGTGTGCTCATTTTTTCCCCCAAAAAATCATGCTGCCATCCTCTCTGCTGTGAGCCACATTCATCTGAAAGACTTTAGTGCACGTTTCCCAGAACACTGGAATTGACCTTTGACCTCGAGATCACCGAGATGTGTGGATGCACACCAAATAGCAATGTCGCAGCATGTCAGGTATATTGATAACCTCAATACCCCTTGAGATACATTCCAAGATATGCTTGAATTTCTGTCTTTGCAGGAAATTTCCACTAGCTCTGGCATGGTTAATACTCAGTGCCCTTTCCATCCTTCATGAAGCAAACAGGAAAGTGCAGCATTAGGCAAAGCTCTGGTTGTGAGATGGAAACTACTAGAACTGTCAGACATTGGGTTGGTGGAACCTCCGTGAACTGGATTCTTACAATGAGGAATTTAGGAAATCGAGGTGAGATGTTTGCTCCTGTGTCTTTATGAGGAACGTGTCCACGCCGAGACGATCGATCGATTTCGGGTGGAGAAGTTCGTTAAGTCTGGGAACAGTCGTTAGGATCATTTCAGTTTTTAATTACACAAATGCGACACAGCAGCATGAGAAATCAGCTTTCTGGAGAGTGGAGGGACGACAGACACGGGGCTATGTGAGTTTGCAGATGAATTCTGAGCAAGCTTAGACACAACAAAGCCATCCTCTACCATGCAAAAAAATCACTCTTTACGTACATAAATGGCATCAGGCATCTGAGTGAATAAACCTGTCAGCAACAGTTTATGAGACCCTAAATTAATTAGCAAGAACAAGGAACTGCTGGATGTATTCAACAGATAGACAGAGGTAAGCTCCACCCCCAGATTATATATATATAGGTCTGGATTTACAATACTTAAGTCAGTTTTACAAGAGGGGCCTGTGTATAGATTTTCTTTACATGTATGATTTCTATAGTCAAGAAGACAGTTGTGCATATTACAGAACAAAGCAGCAGAAAATAATTTGTATTAAAAACATTTCAGCAGCACGGGGCATCTGCCTACTAACTGGCAAGCTGGTGTCTGTTTCACAAGAAAAGTACTGAGATATTAAAGCTAGTGCAAATATCTGTATATCACAGAAGGTATTTTTTCCCTCGCTCTTTTGCACTCCCTAATCAAATGGCGCCATAGGCCTGTATCAGGGGTCATGATTTATGTAGGTAAGAAGCCAATAGTATGTGTTACGTGGAT
Organism: Mormyrus iriodes; assembly: GCA_011763525.2. Taxonomy (NCBI): domain Eukaryota; kingdom Metazoa; phylum Chordata; class Actinopteri; order Osteoglossiformes; family Mormyridae; genus Mormyrus; species Mormyrus iriodes. Next base: position 441,906 of record JAAGVU020000090.1, on the reverse strand, counting down.
ATATCATATTATATGTGGTACAATATATGATACTTGGTTATATATTCATTGCCAGCTTGTAGGATCAGAAAGAATATATATAGATTTGGACGACAGAGAGTTGTGAAGTTCAAAGATCAGTTTGTAAAACTAACTGAGGTACAATGTGGAATGCATGTGCTTTTTAAAAATAATTCTGTTTGCCTTCGATTTTAAAGGGTTTAAAAGATTTAATTTTTCAGGGTCATCATATCAAAACCCGGGGAGTTTGGTTATGGAGGAGAGAAGCTGATTTATAAACCCGAAGGGATTTGGAGGATCAAAATGTCCTAGGTTGTAACCATTCGCTGCTGAACTTTGCTTTCCAATTTAGAGGAGAGAAAAGCAGATTTTATGTTCAAAGGAACGTAAAAAGGGTTCAAGGTTTGTCTGAGACAAACAAAGTGAAATTAAGACAAAAATGGCTGACTTTCTGTTAAACAGGGATTGAGGAGATGAAAAAATATTTTGTTTATCCATTTTCCAATCTGCCTGGTAAATACAGGAATTTAATATCTAAATGTACAAGCTTCGAAATTTTACAGGAATCTGTGCTGTGATACAATGGGCTTTCCCCGTATTCTCACCTGCGAGGCACCATTCGATTTCTGAGCTCGGGTTTGATTGTCTGCCTTGTTTTTCATGCAGGTTCTGGAAGGCTGAGACCATCCTGACAGGCCCACAGGCATGCTCACCGGGAACGCAGCTGTTAGAGACTTGCCTGTTGAGTTTATTGCCTGGACTTAAGGCTGGACTCCCATTCTTCCTCAGAACTATTTCTATCAACATTCGGCTATATGAATAATACTGTAGAATAGTGGTTTTGTTCATCCCCGTGGGGGAGGCTTTTTGCCTATCCCATCCTGTTCTCCATGAGATACACAGACACACACAGTATACTGCTGAGAACAAGCTTGGGGGAATCAAAGCAAAGGGTCAGCCAGCTTGCAGCACCACTAACAGGGGCGATTCTAGGATATTTTAAGATGGGGGGGATATAAGAGGAGCCATACTTCGTACAGAGGGGTCAACCTTATCATTAGCCAATGGTATGTTTTGAATCAGTGAGTGAGTACTCCCAGGACAAATCAACTGGGGGTCAGTGTTCCTGTGACTCCACCCCTAGTCTCTGAAGCAAGAGAAGGTTATGGGCCATGCTCAAAAGCCCCAGCATTTAAACCAGCAACCTTCTGATCACAGGTACAGAGCCATACACCGCTACCTAGATAACGAAAAAGAAATTTGACCTCTCCATAAAAACTCCTTTTTATAAGGGTTTGTTCTACACAGCTAAGTAATAGAGAATATTTCTTATATATTTCATATATTAGATATTAACTTCAAAAGGAGGATATCAAAGCAGCTGCCTAGATATCAGTTTCCCTTCACAAATTGCATATCTCTTTCTAGCCCTTAAGCAGTTTCCTGGAATATCTGACCTGACAATAAAGGTTTTCTTTTCTCTCTGGGTGGTAAAGTGGTAGAGACAGGGCACGCTGGAGGGATTATATCACCCAGCTGGCTCGGGAATATCTGGGAATTCCCTAGAATATGGTGAAGTCTGGGGACTTTGAGGAGGTCTGGTATGGCCTGTCAGACAGGCTGCCACCATATCCATTATCAGGCGAACATCTGAAGATAAATTGATGGATGGATGGATGGATGGATGGATGGATGGATGCATGCATGGATGGATGGATGGATGCATGGATGGATGGATGGATGGATTTTAAACCATGAAAGAAAGTTTGGTTTCAGACTTGCTATGCATAAAATTCCCACATAATTCCACTAGGTTCTCATCATGCTAGTTGAAAGGTAAAAACCATAGAATATAGAATATAGAATATTTTTTACAGTTAGTCAGTATACAGCTATGGTACAAACACCAGCAACAATGTATCCATGTTTGTTACGTACTAAAAGTGAGGACCTGTGATTTTTAAACACGCTGAAATCCAGTCTGAATGTCTGGTGCGAGCAGGAATTTTAACACTTCTGTACACAACCACAGTTGGGCTCATGAATAAAGAGATTTTTCTAAACACTTTAAAACGATTCTTTTTTAAGCAGCTGAGGAAACAAAACGCTAGCAAGGACAGATAATGGGGGAAATTAAATTTAAGAAATACAGCATCAAACATCAATCAACCCCACTGACACAGTAAAGTCCAGAACAGCAGTCAAGCAGGCTTAGATGGTAGCTAACATTACATCGGGGCGTTGTTGCCTTTGAGGGACGACCCGTGATGGATGGTACTGTCGACGGGCCATCGATGGTGCTGTATTAACTTTATTTTATAAAATCCCTGCTTCATAATTGAGTAACATGCAATAGTGATATCTACGTTGATTAACTGCATTCTCTTCAGCTGTCTGGACGGAGGCACCACAGCAAATATGTACCAGGATTCTCATACAAGTAACTTTAGCCGTGTGTTGATTTTCTCTGAGTTTAGCATGCTACATTTATAGCACTCTCATCTGTATGCTGTGGCCAGTTATGTCTGCATTCAAAGCATGCCCGGACGAGACAGGCACAGCTTATAAAACTAAACTAAGCGAGGCACCTTCTTCTGACATTTTGGAGGACCTTGCTTTCACCCTCAAAACATATTGACTCCTGTCCTCCATTCATCAGCTGTAAATGAAGATTCCCTTCACTTTTTGTATTTTATCTCCCATACTCTTCATAATACACTTATTGATATCATTGTTGTGTTTTATTGTTAAAGCCTTATTTTATCTATCTATCTATCTATCTATCTATCTAGTATTATGTATTCTTATCAATCTTTATTTATTTACTATCTTTTAATACTATTTTTCTTTGTATTAAATATTTCCCCTTTGAACACAATCCAGGAATCAAGCGGAAAAGGCATTTGACTGCATACATGTACAGTGCATGTTTGCATATGTGACAAATAAGACTTGAAACTTGACACACATCTCCTGACTGGCTCAAGACTCACCACTTGGGTGTGGCTCAGTTAGCATCAATGCTCGTAATATAACTATATAAATGTTACCAGATGTCCTTATTTCTGGAATGCTACAAGTAAGTGCTAAATTAAAGAACAAGTGAATCCTCTTTATCATCTTCATAAATCCCTCAGTCCTGAATCACTCATGTGGAGAATCTGAGTGTCACATACGAATTAATCAGCAGGCTGGACTGATGCAATGGAGCTGCACGAGTGTCTCGGGTGAGTCACCGGGAATTAGCATTGCTAATGCCGGGATGTGGACCGTACTGCTAAAGTTTGCCATTTCTCCATTTGTACCCAGTACCTGGCTGCTGCCGGCAGACGCTGGTTGGAGCGGGGGGGTAGGGGGCAGGTGAAGTTACAGGTTCCTGGAACTGTTTCTAGAATACCGATGGGTTCACCTCTGTATGTGATTTGCCTCAACATGGCCTCTATGTGAGAAAATTTGACAGAACTAAAGAATAACAATGCCACCATGCGTTGTGAGATGCTAGTCCACATATAAACAAATATTTTAGAATAGGGGCAATTCTAGGATTTCTTTAAGGTGGGGGGCATAATATAGACAAATGGGCCAACCTCATCATTAGCCACTGATATGATTTGAATCGGTGAGTGACAGCAGAGGGTACCCTCTGGGGACCAGTCAGCTTTTAGCTGGGGCCAGTGTCCCTGTTGCCCCGGCCCTGTATATGCCCCTGGTTTAAAATCATAGTCATTCTTTTTACCCCCAGTTAGATTTTTCCAAGTGGTTTGGCTGTGTCAGATGGAGAAGATCTACAGGAAACTTTGGGCTGCGTGGAAATTCAGAGGACAGAAAGAGCCGGCTGAGAGCTGACAAGATGTGGTGTGAGGTGACCGCCGTCCAGCAGAGCCACGATCCCGCCCCCCCTTGCCAATTACACTGTTGCTACAGCCTGCTCGGGGGCCTTCTGGACCTGGTCCATCTTCAAGGCAGGCACTGACCGGCTAATTAGCGATGAGAAGGCAGCCACCCCCACTCTGCTGCACCACCTGTGCTGGAAACCGACATGGCCCCTGGACGAGGATTGCAAAGCTAAGGGCTGTTTGGACACCATTCTGCCAGCTAACACGGAATCTTGTGTGAAAGCGATGCCTTTGGTGGGAGTTACAGACATTTGTGAAAGATTCCTGACTATTGAGCCTCCAGACATATGAGATGCAACCCATGATCTATTCCTAAGCCTAGTTGAATATAGCTAAATAGATCATGAAGTGAATGTCGGACGTTACTGACAGGAAGTTAGGACACATCACTTCCTCCTTTTGAAAACATCTGGATTCTTTATGTAGGACTTCATTTTGGATATCAGAGTGTGGGTCAGGCAGTGAAGAAGAGTACCAGTGCTGTACCGACAGGAGAGTGAGAAACAAGAGTACCGGGCCGAAAGCTGAGCCTTGTGGCACTCCCTGATGCCTTCACAGGAAGGAAGACAATAAGATCTGAGCTGAACCATATAAAGTGTATAAAAAGGTAGCTGTAACCAATGGCAGGGTGTATCACCACTCAAACCACGCACTTGGGTCGGGCTCCTGAGATTTGAGCCCCGTTGGTCACAAACAATGACTACACTAAATCAAATAAATGTGTTCCGTATTTTGGAGATGCCGAAGTAGTTTATTATGCTAACCTGCTAGCTAGCTATGATTTTCTGACTCTATTCTCCAGCTAACATTATACACGGGAGGGTGGGGGTCTCTGAAATGACTTTATGAGTGGGGCCCCAAAAACAACAGACTGGCTCCTAGTTGTAACGTAGAGAATACAGTGTTATCAAAGGCAGAGGATGAGCTTCCACTGGATTTATAAAAAGGGCCTCACAAATCAGCACTTAAAACCATGTGTTTGTATTGTTGATTCTCATAATTGGCTTTGATTTTGTCGCATTTTCAAATAGGAAGCTGGCCACTTTCCGCATGACTGGCATTGACTCAGTAGTCGGGTCACCCAGCGGGAATACAGGGGAGGGCTGCGGGAGGCTAATTACGTGGTGACATTAAACACATTGTTAGCTGAAGATGCTCCCCTGTGCCTCCACGTCTCTTTCTCTGTGGGGCCCGTCCAGAGCCGTTTTTTAGGAGGTGCTGCCTGCGGATGGCTTAACTGTGCCCTAAATTATCTGGTGCAGGAAGTGCATTGGCTACATATATAGGTAAAGTGAAGGTCATCAGTCATGGGCCCTCGATCTAGACATAGGGTTTAAATACAACTGTTTCAATTGGTTAAAAAGATCTAAAGGTGCTTTAAGGAGGGGAACTAGAAGCTTAATAAAGACATACAGTGAGGGAAATAATTATTTGACCCCCTGCTAAATTCTTAAGTTGATCCATTAATAAAGACATGAGAAGTCTATAATTTCGCTGTTTTTTTAGGTTTATTTTAACAGTAAAAGATAGATTATCAACAAAACATGGAAGAAAAAATCATTATGTAGCAGTTACAAACCAATTTGCCCTTCATCTAGGGAAATAAGTAGTTGATCCCTTGGAACACATGCTTTAGTACTTAGTGGAGTAGCCATTGTTGGCAAGCACAGCTGTCAGACATTTCTTATAGTTGGTCATCAGGCTTGCACACAGCTCAGCAGGAATTTTCATCCACTCCTTTTGCAGCTCTCCTCCAAATCTTTAAGGTTCTTAGGCTGTCACTTGGATACATGAAGCTTGAGTTCCCTCCATAGGTTTTCAATGAGATTAAGGTCCGGAGACTGGCAAGAGGAAGGAGGTTCTCATCCAAGATTTTACAGAACATGGCCTCCTCCATCTTTCCTTCAATGCAGTGCAGCTGTCCTGTACCCTTGGCAGAAAAACACCCCCGAAGAATAATGCCTCCACCTCCGTGTTTGATGGTAAGGATGGTGTTCCAGTAAGCATTTTTTTCCCTCTAAATGTGGTGAGTGGAGTTCATGCCAAATGGCTCGAATTTGGTTTCATCTGACCACATCACATTCTTCCAAGCCTCATTGGAATTATTCAGGTGTTCATTGGCATACTTTAAACAGGATTGAACATAGGTCCTCTTGAGCAGGGGTACTTTGCGAGCACTGCAGGATTTCAAACTGTAACATAATGTGTTACCGATGGTTTTCTTGGTGACTGTGGTCCCTGCTGCTTTGAGATCAATAACAAGCTCCTCCTGTGTAGTTCTGGGCTTAGCCCTCACTGTTCTTAAGATCATTGATGCAGCACGAGTTGATATCTTCCTTAGGGTCCTAGACCAAGGATGGCTGACAGTTAGTTTGTCTTTCTTCCATTTGCGAATAATTGCACCGCCAGTTGTCACTTTCACATCAAGCTGCTTGCTGATGGTCTTCTAGCCTATTCCACCTCTGTGAAGGTCAACAATCTTGTCTCTGATGTCCTTAGACAACTCTTTGGTCTTTCCCATGGGGATAAGGTTCAAGATGTAGACAGGTTAGTGACCCAAGAATACTATTTAACAAAGTAATACCATTAAATGTGAATGCTGGCTTGGTATCTGTTAATACTTAATTAAGTATTACTTGTGTTATGTTAGTGCATATGTACTTGACTTAATTTCTTGCTGGTTTGTAGGGGATTAAATAATCATTTCCCTAGACAAATGACAAACTTTTTGTGCCTGTTACATAATGATTTTTTCTTGAATGTTTTGTTGAAAATCTATCTTAAATCTGATGTTAAAATAAACCTACCAGTGAAATTATAAACTTCTCATTTGTTTATAAATGGGTCAACTTAGGAATTCAACAGGGGGTCAAATAATTATTTCCCTCACTGTAATTTACAGTTAACATTTTTTGCAGACAGAACAAGATGTGGGTAGTGACCTGGATATGCAACTGAAGCCAATCAAAAGTTCTGGAATAGGTAGGTTCTGCAATTAAATGTTTAAATACGCCCAGCCCAGTGCTGACTGGGAGAGAATGCAGTCCTCCCATGACACTGTGCTGGGAGAGTGGTTGTGGAGGATGGATGGATAATTGATAACTTCATTTCATCTGTAATACTCAGATTCAATTTGACCCTTTTCAGTATGCTGTGTCAGACTTTATGAAGTCACTGTAAAGTTTAATATGGGTGATTTTTCCACACTGAATCAGAAAGCCGGAAAAGGCATGTTTTCCAGGAGTTGGAGCATGGCTTCGAGATATCATTTCAGGCAGTATGATTACAAATAAAATCCCCAAATGGCAGCATGAAGAAGGAGAACAAACATGTACAACAAAAGGAAACTTTATTTCTGTGGTTCAGATCTTAGGCCACATATTTTAGATGTTATAACAGATTTTCCCCTAAAAGTGAGTAAATTATAATTCGCTTTCTGAGGAGGAACACACACATCACTTCATTCCTAGTATATTAAGGTTATGATCGGATGCTATGACTTTTAGCTTGTCTGGGGCAATAGCTTCCTTTCTCAGCTCTTCTTAAGTGAAGTTAACTCAAAGCACGAGGCCTCGGTATCATGAATTGATCATTTCCAAAAGGCTTTGTTTAACAAATTTGATTTGAAATTTTCAACCTCTATTTAGTCTCTGATTGACTTGGTTTTGACCTGTGGTGTGCAGGTTTAAGTAAGTCCTGGATCAGAGCTTGAAAGCCGGTCACCATGGGTACCCCAAGGTTCTGTAATAAACAGACTGATTGTTGCGGTAACCCTGATAAGGACAGCTTACAGGGCATGTCTAAGAAGGAACGATAAAATCGTGCTGTACCCTTAGGCCTTTTTCCTCTGGGGGCTTCTTCTGCTCCAGCCCTGGGTGTCTTTACAGAGAATGAAGTGTGTGACTCAGTGACTGGGCTAACATGCCAGACAAAGGCAGAGCGTGATCTCCTCTTCACCGAGCACAGCGGCGGGCGAGATCTCTGTGCGTCAACATTCCCGCGGGGAGCGTTGGCCTCCGAGGACAATCCGGGCCCTCCACTGCTTCTCCCCAGAGACCACTCATCTGCCTCACTGAGCCCGGGCTCCTTCCGCAAGGCGGGGTTTGCTCCTCATAGCTGAGGTATCTAGGTGTATCGTAGGTGGGAGGAGGTTGGGTGGAATGTCAACACCCCCGCACAGGCGCAGAGCAGAACAAATAACGGCAAACTCAAAGTGACTACCCTCCCCGGGGATTAACTGGGAAAATGGGACAGAGCTAGCCTCCAAATCCCAACTTGGTACCAGGAGGTGACATTTCATGAACGTTAAACCGGTCGGGGAAAAAGGCACCTCGATGCAGAAAGGTATTATTCTGATCCACTTCAGTGAAGAATTATCCTGGTGCGACCGGATAATCGTGTTCCTCAGCCATTCACCACGCATCTGGCTTTTAAAAGGAGTACAATGAGATGGTGATGCGTCACTGCCCAATTAAGGGGACCCTCGGCGTGCCAGTTTTCAGCAACCTAACACAGGCTCTTCACTGAATATCCAATCTGACGGAAGTTTTTGAAACTTTTCAATTGCAGTTGAATGGAATGAAGATAATTACTCCTTTTAATCTCTTTATAATCTAAGAAATAACCAAACAGAATTTAAAAAAATATTGCAAATGATATTTATCCTCTCCTGGATTGTCTGATTTAAATTAGGCTTAACGTCACATGGCATCCTCTTCGTCATTAACGTCTTGTTTTAGGTGCTCCTGGTACAATACATCCGCCGGCTTCAGGTGCCCTAACCACATTCCTGTGAAGTGATATTAAGCTTCCTTGAACTTTTTAAAACTATCATTTCACTTGTTTTCTCCATAACAGAATGCAAATAATTGAATGCTTGTTCAACGGCAGGTTTTGGCAGCAGGCAGCATATGTTTTGCTGTACCTCCATGACAAGGGTACGGCGAACCGACCCTCTTGTTTCCATGGTAATGATTCAATAGGGAGGGGCACTCTGCATATAGTAAGATGGCATGGCTTGTCTCTTCATTGTATGTTTGTTCCTTCCTACAGACGGCCTCAGGTTTTTGTGTTCAGGTCAGCTTTCCTCGTCCAACTCTAATAGCAGCGCAGGCTTAGTCCTTAGAGACCATCCCCCCCGCCCCCCTTCCCTATCTCTCCCTTGCCCGTCCTTATGGGCGAGTTATTTACGCATAAGATAATCATTCTTCCTGTCAGGCCTCTTAAAGGATCTTCCAAGCAGAGACAGCCGTGATGCTATTTATAGAATGCTTCCATGCTCTTTCAAGCGTGGGCTTCTGATGAAGCACGATGAGCCTGAAGTTTTGAAAAGGGCTTTCACTTTTTTTTTTTAAGTCTGATGTTCTGGGGGTCAGTTTCTTTGAATCAGCATTGCCTGGGATGGCAATTCAGGGATTAGTTGCAGGCTTCCTGAACCATCCCTCTGGGGGAGCAGCGATAACCTGAAGATATCCTAAATGAGGATTTATTTGCCATTTGTACAGGTACGTTGGAATGTGTGAGTCTTCACTCATCCCATCATGCAGCCATATAGAGGTGAGAGAGGTGTTTGGGATCAGAGTACAAGGTTGACCAGCACCGCAGGAGCATCTTTCCAGGGGTAAAGGGCTCAGTGTGACTTGTCTTCTGAAGATAGGATTTAAGCTGATGACTTTCCAACCACAAGCACCAGGGCCTGTACCGCTGAGCCAGACACCATCACGACTTTCTTCAGCTTTACAGTGGCTTTTACTACGTTAAATGTTCTCGCGGCTGCGGTCACTTGACCTCTCCACCATCCAGCCTGACTCCAGGCTATTTTCATGGATAGGGGATAATTAAGGTCAACTAGGGGTCCTCTCAAAAAGAAATGATGAAGCTGGAGTCAGATGTATCACAGACATCGAAGCCTATTATGCCTAATTATTGACATTAAGCTAATAGGATATTAGCATGGCTGCAGCTGGAACTTATTCCAGACGTCTGATCTGCGGGAGGTCAGTGTCTTTCAAAAGTCCAAAGGTAAACATCTAAACATCCAGAATGCATATATTTTCAGTCTTCCCAAATCTTATGGGTTTTTAGGTAAGAATCTCGATCCATCATTCTTCTAAACATGTATCCAGTTCAGGACATAAACACTCCATACCATCAAGTATTCTGACTAGCAGTATTATAGCCTGGTATGCAAACTGTT
>JAAGVU020000090.1:397635-431714 GCA_011763525.2 Mormyrus iriodes | reverse complement strand
TCATTCTTCTAAACATGTACCCAGTCCAGGACAAAAACCCCCCACCCCCCCCCCCCCCCCCCCCACACACACACACACACATGCATTATGGGCAATGATAACAATTCAACTAAGTGCATTTTTTTGTGCACTGTTGGAAAAAATACCCAAATTTCCCAGAATAGCCAGAGACAATCTGTGCAACGCAGGGAGAACATGCAGATGCTGCACGCATGGACCCAGAGCCAGGAATCAAACCCTGCACGTTTGATAGCCCTACCCATTGTAGCACTTTGAAAACATTAGGTGAATCAGTGTTCTTAAATTACCCTTAGTGCCCTGTAATGGACTGGTATCCAGTCCAGGGTGTCCCCTGCCTCGTGCCCTGTGCTTCCTGGGATAGGCTTCAGGCTCCCCGTGACCCAGAATCTGATAAGTGGTTATGAATAATTGATATATGTTATTAATAGTTATTATTCTATAAAGGCATCAGGTCTTTCTCAAGATTCCTATAATCGGAATGACATGGGTGCGGATTCTCATCTCTGCGGAGGTCAGGTCCTCGCTCGAACTCCCTGCGGTTGCTATGGAAATCTCTCAGGGAGACGGAGGAGCCAGCAAAGCACAACCTTGATATTCTGGGCCTTGAAGCCTCCTGCCTGCATTCATGGAAACAATACTACGAAGCTCCAAGCGGTCTTTTCTTGTTTTTGAAGAACAGCCTCAAATGGGATGTGTGGATGGAGTTTGTGTGATGTAGGCAATCTCCTACAGGCTGGAGCGTTATGCTAATTTTGCTCCTTCATTCAGGCGGGGGTGAAACCTTTCGGTGAGAAAATACATAAACGAGAAATATCGTATCACTTCGGGGACACAAAAGTGAGCTCGGGTCCTGGGTGCTGTCAAAACAAACATGGGGGCCCTGATATGTACAGACAGTGGCCACCAATCAGAGTAAGTGATTAGAACCACATGACACCGACCCAGGGACGAATGATGCCTTACTTATGTAAGAAAGTGAAATGCCTTTATTTCATGGATTGATCCATATCAAAATAAGATTACCCTAAACGATTAAATATTTTGGTAAAACGAAGCGTGACTCAAAATTGTCCGTGACAGACTCACCAGTAGACTCCATGACAGAATTACTGGGTCTTTTTCACACGGAAAAACCTATCGCAACTAGAGTGACATTAGAAAACATTAAGAACGAAACACACCCATATATATCAGAAAATCTTACTTTGCCATAATGCGAGGATTAAAAAGATCAGAAACCCGTTTCACAAGTTAAATCATCTAATGTCATGGATTCTGCCTGATTTATTTCCAAGGTCTGTAGCGCGGTGAAACTGAAATTCTGTTAAGAAAAACAGCCACAAAGGATATTAATTTTATTTCCTCTAAAGCTTTTATTTTATTATGACTCCTAGGAAAGCCTATTTATAGCACCATAAATTTAATGTCTGTCTGCACAGCAATTACGTAACCCGAGACCTCCCTCTCTCTTTTGTTCTTTAACGCAATTTGTCCAGGAGAAAATTCTATCCAACGTAATCTGTATGTTGCGAGCCATGCAGGGCACTATTGCTTTCTGTCTGCCGTCTCAGCCTCCTCTGCAGGGGCTTGAGGTTTCTTCAGCCATTGCCTAAATCGCATTACTTTTATCCGCTAGATCTCTCTCTGATAGGCGTTCGATGTTATCAAGATGGATATTATGTTTAACTGTTTGGCAGATGAAGATGTTGAAATTGTGCGGAACGCACTAGAGGGACAGTTTCAGTTATGGAGTGACAAGGCTTGTGTGACACCTTGACAGTTGGAGACCTGTAGCAATGCTAAGCCTTTTCGTTTGCCTCGATCCCAGGTCAGGGAAGGTTTATATTAACTAAGGTTTTTTTTTTTGCACTGGATTAGCAGCCCCTACCGGTCTTTGAGGTGATTGCAGTTTTGCCAGCTGTCTACAGTGATGTGCTCGGCAGGCTAGAGCACCATGCCTGTGATCAGAAGGTTGCTGGTTCAAATCTCATGATCGGCAGAGTGATCCCACCATTGGGCCCCTTACTCCCAGTTGCTCCAGGGACTGGCTGACCCTGCTTTCTCAGTTGTATGTCATTTTGGACAAATGTGTCTGCTAAATAAATAAAGGTAACATAAATGATGATCTTGCATGGCATGAAGAATGTAAAGAAAGGGGTCAATATGGGGGGGGGGGCATACTGCTCAATTTCAGTGGTACCCTAATAAGCTTTTAAGGCCAGTGTGCGTCTGATGCTTAACTGGGGTGAAAATTTATAGTATCAAAGGTATCAAAGCGTCTGCGCTCAGAAAAGAAAGAGTAAAATTTGTGATGATCATCTATCTCTCTATGCAAATTCAGACAGCTTGTCCTGAATATAAATCTGGTTTCATTATCAATGTTACTTGAGACTGTCTGGTTTTTCTCTAAAATACAGTCAATGCTTTCGAACATATTTTCATCCTGAATTGCCCTTATACAAGGGCAGTGGAATTGCAAAAACGTTTGTTATGCAATGAAATCAATCATATCATCAGGGGTCCCCATGCTGTGGATGAGTCAAAATTGTGCTGGGTGGAGCCGACCTTTTGACATGACTTGTTTTGGTAATTTGCGCAGGACCCTGGGGTTGCCTGGCAACCACAACTCTGTGGACCTTTGTTGCCAAGCCCGTGGAATGTTGGCGTGACTGGCCGTGGATGTCAGACGGATCACGCGCAGACATCCTCATTTCTCTGATGCAGGGGTGTATGTGTGTGTCAGGCCCCGCTGAGCACTCTGGGATTGTCGTTCCATGTCTTAATTGCCAGCGGAAAGCAATAACAGAGAGCTTAACTTCAGCACCCTCTCCAGCACATTAACAAGCTTGCATCCTAATATATAACAATCATTATTTCCTTGTTGTGAAAAAGAGAAGCACACTGGGCTTACGGTCAGCTGAAATGACCTAAAGGATTTAAATGACATAGGCACAGGAACCCAGCACAAATGAGATATACTGCTTATACAATATTCACATGTATTCTTCCTGCTTTCTGGGCGGTGCGGTGGGACTGTGGCCTCACACCTCTGGGACCCAGGTTCCAGCATGTGAGTGTGCTGCCTGGTGTGTTGACACCCCATCCTGGGTTATTCCCTGCCTTGCACTCATAGGCTCCAGACCTCCATGACCCTGAATAGGACAAGCAGGTACAGAAAAAGGATGGATGGATGTGTATTGTTGCTTTTGCTTAATTTGTGGATGTTATCCAACCCACGGTTTTTGACCATGTTACGGCCTTGAAACTTCTGCCCAGAGGCATTATTAGGTAGGTTCCAGAACAAACCATTAAGCATGGTGCTGGTCAATTCCTCACGATACAGACCGCAAATAAAATTCTACAGAGCTCATTCGCTGATGGAATTCTATATTCGCATTCCCTGAATAAAATTAATAAGACCTCGTTCTGCTGGCTCTGTGAGCTTGATGGTTTTGGGCAGGTGGTGGCTTGCCGACAGCAGTATTTGGGTGGAGCAGATCCAACCCATCTTCCTGGAGGATCAACATGATGAGCGTTAGCTTGGCAACCTTCCGTCTGCAGAAGTTAAGTCGATGTGGTACAGTGTGGGTGAGTGAGCATTAATGGTGTTATGTTGGTTTATTGTCTCTGGGGCCCCACTCAAAAAGTCACTTTGGGGGCCCCCTGCTCCCCCACTCAGATGTTTCAAAAACTAAACAAATAGCTAGCAAGTAAAGTCAGAAGATCATAGCTAGCTAGTTGGTCAGCAGAACATGCTGCTTCAGCACCTCCTAAATAAGGAACGTTTATTTAATATTTAGTGTAGTGACTGTCTGTGGTCAACAGGGGGCCCCTAACCTTGGGGTCCACATGCAAATGCATGATTTCCGTGGTGATAAACCCCACTGCTGGTGTTACTATATCCTAGGGCAGACATTGGTTGATTGGATACACAGTATTGCCCCATTCTTGACCAGTGTTTACTTGTCTGATTCACCAAGACTCAAAATATGAGGCCTGCTTTTCCTGCCACGAGTTCACGCCTAGAGATGAAGCAAAGACATTGACCTTAGCTCGAGCGAAGTCAACAGATGTAAACGGAGTCTCACTGGCTTCCAGAGCACCTGGCAGCTGTAGAGATGAAATCACCATCTTCACCTGGTGTAAAGATTAGTGTCCACTCACATCGCAGCTCGTGGCGAAGGGTAACAGCCCGTGATGAGTTACTCTACACCCACTCATGGCCGCCAAGGCTCGTCATCGGAAGATGAGCTGCATGACCTGTAACATCAACTCCTGCCACAAGTACGGAGACCCTGCAGGCTGGTCAGCTGACCATTGCTGGCTCACCTCACTGCTGTTCCACTAAGGACCATCTACACACATATTTCCAAATTGTCAAGTTAGACATGTTTTGGGGGGGTTGACCACAGTGCACCCCCCACCCCCCAAATGCTCTTCTCCTCCAAAGTCTTCCAATCATATATTTCCTGTTTCACTGTGTTTATTAACAGTTGTTATGTAAATTTGTGATGTGTTTTGGGGCTGTTGTGTGGGAAATAGCTTTACATAGAAATAAATCAAGCCGATCTGAAGGGGACTGAATGCATGAAACCAGAAAAAGACGTGCGGTAACCAAGGCTACGTGTGGAATTACAGTGCAGTTGTCGCACAAACAATAATAAATAGAATCCTCTCAGCCCAAAGGTATATAGACCCCCCCACACCCGTAACCCCCTCCTCTTTTTTCCTGTTTGTGAAACCGCCCTGTTTAATGGTGTGGCTCTCGAGAGGCCTCTGCTGTTTACGCGAGTGCCCGCCTGAAGCAGGATTGATGGATGAGATGCTGATACCACTGCTCTGATGGGGAGATACTTGGAGGTTGGTGGGAAGTGTGGGGGGGGTGTGCATCTCCCAGGAAAAAAAGGGGATTTTATTGGCAGTCTGCTGGACTTGGTTCCAGGACAAAGAAAAGTTACCTAATAGGGGCACTGGCCCCAGCGGATTGGTCGCCTTGTCTGTCAATCACCGATGCAAAACATATCATTGGCTAATGATACGGTTGACCCCTTTACATGAATTATGACCCTTTTATGCCCCCCGCCTTAAAAAATGCCAGAATTGCCCCTGCTCAAATGTCAGATCAGCAGATCCAGCCTGTTAGCCCAAGTGATACATAGTGGACAACACCAAATATGATAAAACCTTGAGATTTAGTCCATTAAATGTATTTAAGAACTATTTAATACTGGAGGACTGAGGAATAGTGAGAATTTTTCAGATCGAGAGGTGGACACTTCCACAGGCTACAGGATCTGGATCTTCATTCTATAGTGTGTGTCTCCTCACCCCGGGGAGAGAGCAAATATGAATGTTGTATCCATCGGGAGAAATGCTATCTCTCTCCTCCTGAAGATCAGTGGAGGGGAGGGGGACGTGGCCCAACACCCCCGCGTGTCTGGCGTCCAAACAGAATTCTGAGAGGGCAGAGTGGAAAAAGTGTCAGAGAAACGCGGGAAGAATTTATCGGAGAGGGAAAGGGAGGGTAGTGAGCACGGCAAGTCAGAGGAAAACTGTGGGGAGGGCAAGACAGATGGATGGCAATGAAAATGAGAGAGAGAGAAAGAGGTAGAGTGAGAAAGAGAGGTAGAGTGCAAGAGAGAGCGGTAGAGTGAGAGAGAAATCAGCAGAGGAGAAAGAGTGGGAATGGCAATGAAATGATGGCAAGAGAGCAGTATATACAGAAATACAAGATGAGGCTGAATAAACCACCCAGGCAAGCAGACTCCTTTACTCACAGATCAGTAATGTGTTCAAAGTAACTGAGCCACACCTGATGTACACGTTTTGCCTGAAAGGTTACTGTCAGCTCCCCCTTAATGGACTGGCATCCCGTCCAGGGTGTCCACTGCCTAGTGTCCTGTGACAGACTGGCATCCTGTCCAGGGTGTCCACTGCCTAGTGTCCTGTGACAGACTGGCAACCCATCTAGGATATTCCCTGCCTGGTGCCCTGTGATGGACTGGCATCCTGTACAGGGTGTCCACTGCCTGGTGTCCTGTGATGGACTGACATCCTTCCAGCCCTATTACCCTGTACTGGATAAGTGGTTATGGATGGATGGATGGATGGATGGATGGATGAATACTGTGTCATCACTTAAAAATTTAATCTCAGTGAGGACAGAAAAAATAACCTGACAGATGTATGTGGATTCAAGTCTTCAAGAAAATCCCATTACTGGATGTTGGAAAAACAATACAGTGAAGTTTTAAGGGCATTATATCAGGGATCAAGGGAAGAGCTGGTCAGTGGTAGCTGCACTGTAATCGCCTGGGAGAACCAGCTAAAGGGTCAGATCACTTTAGCACTGCATGCAGACCCCAGCAGGAAGCCATCGTGTTATCAAAGGGCTACCTGAGTCAGAAGTAATATCAAAAGAGAGCTTCTCGAGGTGTTCGAAGGCTTAAGGGTGAACACTAGCCCCAGCTCTTCCTAACCTCCATTCTGCTTCATTGATTGACCAATTTATGTTATTAGCATTACTCACGTCTATAATTATTCATGCATTCTGCATAAGTATCCTATGCAGAAGAGAGAAGTGTAATATTAACCCCTGTTTTATTTTTGGGGTCGAAGTGACCCCAGTCCATTTTCAAAATGAGGTTAAACTCTATAGATTCTAGAATTTAGAATGGAAGAAGTGAAATACACAAGGGTTAAGACTTGATATCAAATTAAACAAGTAATATATCAAGATTAAATAGGAAAAATGTCTGTTGTAACACTTTAATTGCATTAAGTCCATCTAAAAGGGTGCCTGTGATCAGAAGATGCACACTTTGAGCCCAGCCTCAGCAATTCAGTCACATGTCCATGGGCCTTTGAGCAAGACCTTTAACCCCCAGCTCCAGGGGTGCTGCATGTTGGCTGACCCTGCACTATGACCCCCAAGCTATGGAGAGCAATAAGGCAATGACACAGAAAAGAATTCCAATGTGCTTGTACATGTGCAAATGGCAAATAAAGCATTTATTTATTGTAAGTGTAGTAAGAAAGAAGGTCCAGAGGTGAGTTTCAAACATTGCATTCTTTTTTCAATTTTTTTTAAACAGTCAGACACCCTCACCTGACCCACTACAAACAAATGAAAACAAAAAAATCTACATTATTCACAAATACGTTGTGGTTATTTTGAACGTGTTTTAAATCATAAAACAGCTAAATGTCCAATGGTTAACAAAACAAAGAACTTTTGGAGTTTTCCTCCGTTTTGACTGGCTCATCTCTGATGATTCTGTTATTATAATGAATATACAATGATGAATGACAGTTAAAAAAAATTGTTTGAAACTGGCAGCTGTGGAATTTTTTGGGGGGACAAATTAATTTCTTGTTTTTATGCTACTTTACTGAAAGGCTTAATGGGCAGTTTAATGTCTACTTGATCTACTTTATCCCCCTAACGGTGAAACAAATCAAGTGCAAAATATAAAAAAATTAAAATATTCTACATGACGCGAATGTTTTGTATAAAGTTGTATAAAGTGTAAAGTTTTATTACAATTTGTTTCTGAAATCCACCCTGAATCCGCCCTCTATCGGAATCAGGGTAATCCATTTTTTTGGATCAAAGATATCCCAATCCTAATAACACGTTTTGAACGACAGATTCTGAACATTTGACCCAGATCAAACCCAAGACTGGATTATGTGATCTAAGTCGATTTCAGAATGACTTTTTTTTCTTTTGAATAACCCATTTTCAAGATTTGATCCAATCTGATAACCGAAATCCAATCAGATCGCTTCTGAACCACTGGGCTCTAGGGTACCCTAAATACGGCATGTTGTCAGGCTAAGCAAGAAATCCTGCCTTGTGATACAGGCCCCAGGTACTTTTGATATAAAATCACATCCTTATAAGTTTATAAACACAGGGGCTGTGGCTCCAGGGTTAGAACCTGACAACTGAAACCGATTTCCTCATTGCTCACAGTAAATGATTCTCACTTGCTTAATTGACCGGGTCATTCCTGTGGCTGCTCCCTGTTAGGGGGGCAGGCCGGTTTCAGCCAGTAATTGCCATTATTCAGTGCATTGTGACCCCCTCCCCCACCCATCTTGTTTTAATAAGCCTGTATGAGGTGTGTCACAGTAATGGCTGGTCATTATAAAACAGCACACAGGAAAATACCACAGCTCACTGTACTGGAAGAAGGAATTCAAAATCCTACAGGGCTACAATCCAAGTGACATGCATTGAAATTCTGTAAAATGTACCCATGCTATTGATCTGTACGTCAAATCTGATGCATAAATGTTACATTCCAAAGCATTAAATGGCCTGTTTCATTATTTAGTATTTTCAAATACTAAGAAAGAAAATTTCTGTACAGAAACAATACGTTTAACTTGCATGACATACCTGTAACAATATGGTGATAAGGCATTTCCCTTTGTTAAAGTATTAGAACCACTAGGTGGCGTCTGTGAGCACTTCACATAATGTTCTGAAAAATCCTTTATGTGAAGCAAATTATTTATAAGGTGTACTACCTGGGCAATGAGCAGTATATTCCTTCATATCTAAACAATTTTTGGAAATATGTTCCTATTAAATGCGAGGTTATGGGGGTTTGTACATGCCATTGGGAATCGTAAAGAACTAGGAAGAGGAGATGAAACGTTCTGACACAGCACTCTTCAGGGTCACCAGAAGTCAATATTGACTTTATGCCACCGAAATAATAATAATAATAATAATAATAATAATAATAATAATAATAATAATAATAATCTATATTTGAGCTGTGTATCCATCACAGGGCACATGCATGCACACACTCCCAGGTGTCATGACATAAGAGATGAAGGACTCGAAGGCAGGCGCCAGGAGAACAAAAGGGGCTTTATTATCAAAACAGGAGTAAGGAAACAAACAGGACCGTAAGGGGTCAAAACGGGAAAACTCACCCTGGGAAGGGCACAGGCAACAGGAGGGCTGACGTTAATGACTGGACTGGGGAACACAGGATTGGGAAGCATGTATATACGGGACTAATGAGGGGCTGATACAATTCAGGTGCTGATATTTACCACATTAGGATCGGGGATTATGAACAGGACGCAACTGGGAAGAAAACAAGGGGATTCCAGAGGACCAGCAGCGACCCCTGTTGGTCATATCAGAGGACGGACAGAACAGGTCATGACACCAGGCCATGTTAATTAACCAATTAACTGATTGCCTTTGGACTGCATGAGGAGACAGGAGTGTACAGACGAAACTTGTGTGACACACACACACACACGCACACACAGGAGGTGTGATTCGAATCCCTGCCAATGTTAGGCGACAGACTTGATCACCTCGCCTCAGCACAAACTGTATAATTACGTAATTATATTACACAATTACATATAATTAGTACTGCTCTCATAATAAATCAACTGTCAATTTCAAGCTACTTTTTCATTTGTTTAATTTGTTTTCCTTAAAACAAATCACCTGACATCATAATCTCTGGTTTTAATACCAGCTATTCATCTTTGGATTTTTTCCCTCAAAACTATTCATTCGCAAACATCTGAGCAAACAACATTTTGGGCCATACAAAGTCCTAAGAATTCTTTAAAGCAGTTAAATTAGCAAGGTGCGTATTAAATTTGACCTCAAAAATGTGTGGAAAAAAAATGTTTCGGCATAAAAATAAGCAATATTTTTAAAAGGTCTGCACAAGAGGCTGGTTGCTATAAAATATATACATTATATAATATACAGCAGAATTTAAATCGTCAGTGCTTGATACCAATGATCATGTACATCAGCCGTGGTGCGCTTTCAGATCCCATTCTTTACCCTTTCTATCATTTTTTTTTAATAATTTTTGAGATCTTGTGTAATTTAATTAATTAGGCATTTTGTACGTATATGCGCATTTGAAGAAAGTCAGAGAATGAAGCCACGGAAACAGTGCTTTGAAGTTATTAAGCCAGAAGTACATGGGGCGTCGTGGGGTTTATTGAAGAAAAGAACTTGTTCAAAGGGTCTTTAAACCAATCGGTTGGACTTGTAATGGAGTCCGCCTTCGCACTAAGAGTCAACAGCCTTCTCAGAATGGCCCCCCCAGGTTGCGGTCGGAGCCTTGCGAGCACAACGTGTCACTTTGAGGCGTCTTTTATATGCCTGTTCCGTTTTTCTTCCATTTTCCCCGTCTGTGTCTCCACTGGCGTTCAAAGGACGTTGGAGAACTTCAATGAGTCAGCAACCACGTCAGTCATTCTCTCTCAGGGGTAACGACCCACGGAGAAGAGGCCTGGGCCCTTCCTCAAAACCGGGAAAGTATGTTGTCAAAAAGTTCTGCCAGACTGCATTGTTAGTTATCTAAGTTAAAGCACAACAGAAACACACACACACACACATACACACACACACACACACACACAGAGGCATTATTGGCTTAAAAGTCACCTCTATTCAGTCAGCATTCATTTTCAGATCCTAGCAGCCAATATTTAATAATCATTAATCATAAGACTTTAATGTCTTTACATTTCAAAGTTATAGGTTCAAATGCAGGGACATTTAGACTGGCCCCAGCTGAGAGCCAATTGGCCGCTGGAGTGCCCCCTCACTTGTCACTCACCCATTCAAATCATATCATTGGCTAATGACACAGTCGGCTCCATTGTACGAATTATGGCAACTCTTATGCCTCCCACTTTAAAAAAATGCTAGAATTGCCCCTGCTCAAAAGTCAGGTCAGCAAATTTGGTTTGTCAGCCCGAGTGAGATATAATGGAGAACTGGGGAACCTGACTTCTCTTTCACTCTCCGGGGGTAGTGTCACCTACTGTCCTTACTTGAGAATTTACCTTCCTGCTGTCTTCCTAAAATAGTGGTGGCTTTTGATCTGTTTTGTCTTCAGGGAGAGTCCCATGCAAGTCACGCTTCTGAAAGTCCTTGTATGTGTCATCCAAGCTGTGCTAAGTACTTTCCCAAGACAGGAATATCACCACGTCATGGTATAGACTGCCTGTTCATTAAGTCACGCCACATCAGAACATTCCGGAACCTGTAGGCCTGATATTATTATCACTCGCTCTGAGACAGGTCTTCCCGCTACTCGATGTGAATCCATCTAAAGTGTATCGATGTCGCTCTCGGATCATCACCGCCGCCGAGGGTTATTCCGGCACGATCTTTGAGGGGTACTTCAGATTTAGAATATATTCTTCTAGTGGCATACACATCAAAGGATACATTATAAATCAATACAAATAGAGAATTCTGTGGATTGGTTTTTATTTGAAGGTGGTACAGCGAAGGTACAGACAATAGTGGTGTTTCCAGTCGCCTAAATTTTGCACATTTTGAAGGTGCGAATCATTAATGGGAGCACCAAACTATCAAAGAAAAAAAACTCTCAAATATTGCAAAAAAAGTTTTTCCGTTTGCTTGAGGCGGTTTTTGTGGTGGGTCGAAGAAGAAGTATTTTGCAAAACTGCGATGGTAACAATTTGTGCATTAGGAGATATGTAGGACATCATGATTAGTTCTTCTAGAGCCACTAATTCATAGAAAGTCCGCTCCACACTAAAGCACGAGACCTGGATTTTAATCTCACGGGACGATAAATGGCAAGTATCATTTACATGCCACCCATTAATAGAAACACACTCTATTTGCAATTTGTCTTTGTTGATTTGTTTATAATTAGCATAAATTTGAATGAAAACAGTTATTGTTTGTGTCTCAGATTTCCATGTTCCCTGTAATGCATATGATGTCTCCAGGTATTCCAGCTTCCTCCCACATGCAGTTAGGGGAAATGGTATTTCTGTAATACTGTGCAACTGTCTGCGTGACTATGTGAGTAAGTACCCTGAATTCCCACCCAGAGTGTTCTCCTTGCTTTGTGCCTCATGCAGCCAGGGATGGGCTCCATGCCCCCCCCGCGATCACAAACCTGATAGGCAGTCAGAAGACAAAAGGACTGATGGTATTTATTTCAATGGGTGCATGTTACTATATTGAAGTTTTTCACGCACTGCTAAGCCGAGAAGGCTTGGGACTGACCTTTGCACTAATTGGTAAATTGTATGCACGGTGCATAGGATTTGGGGGTAGGTGGTGGAAGGGGCCACAGAGGTGCCTGCCACTCAAACCCTTAGCAGAACATGGTAGCCCTGAGGGGTTCTCCACCGACCTTGACCTGGAAGACTCATGACACCACACTTCAGAGAAAACTCCCCTTTGGCCCAACGCTTCCAAAATTATATTAATCTGAGAGATTAAATCCCTAACACCATCCCAGTGGATTTCCCACCTTTTAATTAAAAGACAACCAAGTGGGCTTTGGGGACGACACTTCTCGGAGGAAGGAAGGGGGATGTTTAGAACTTCTCTGGTCACATGACTGAATGCTGGCCTTTATGACCAATAACGGGATATGCGATACAGACTGGGTGGAGAATGACAGGGTGGTTGAGGGGTGAAGAGGGGTGGAACAAAGACAGGTGGGGCAAATCAATGTGAATACTTGCAGTCACCTGAACACCCCTCCCGAGATGGCTGGAGGCCATACCCAATGCCCCTGCTCTGCCCAAAGCAGAGTTTGATAACTGAATCAACGGTTTAGCCACGAGCAGCTGAAAGCTGCCCAGATGACACAATGTTAATCCCATTAATAGCTACTTGTATTAATAACTACCTGTGTAGTTTTGTATCCATTACCTTTTTAATTTTATCTCACCCTTAGCTGATACAGTGTGCATGTTCATTCTTAAAATTAAATCCCAGGAAGACATGCAGGCTTTAATTGCAGCTGATAGCATCGACGGGCCCTTGCAATATTCATTCGGTCCTCAGGCGTCAGCCTAATTCCGCACCCTCCAGCAAGATATTTGACAGAAAGACATACGGCAGAATCTGCAAGTCCAGGGAAGGCTGAATTTGTCATTTAGTAAGCAGTGGATAAAACAAAAACACAGCAGTGATATATTAGTATTAATCACATCAAAATGGCAAATATTTGGGAATAATTCATTACACCCATGACCCCACGATGGATAAGATGGGTGCATGGATAATTCATCACCTTAATTAATAATTGCAGATAAATGCAAGTTTTGAGTGAATGAATAAGTAGGCAACTGGACTTGTGGAGTGGAAGGTTATGGGCTGAGTTTCCAGGGTCCTAGAACCCCATGGTTCTGTCCCATAATAATAATAACACTTTATTGATCCCTGTGGGGAAATTCTCTTTTTGCCTACCCCATCTTGCTCTCCACGACACACAGACACATATACAAATGAGAACAAGTTTGGCAGCCAAGGGCATCCACCTGTGGAGCTCAGGGTTAAGGGCCTTGCTCAAGGGCCCACGGACATATGACTATTTGGCCAAAGCCAAGCTCAAACCAGCAACCATCCGATCAGAGGCACAGAGGCTTAGCCCATCAAGCCACTCACCAACCCCAAGTATCTATCCTGATTTGCTTCAGAGCAGCACCTGGGGTTTAAAAATTCGAAGCAAACCATCGTCAGGATCTAGATGCCAGAATATTGGAGATATCTGAGCCATGATGGGGGGGTGTTCGTGTCCCCCCCCCAAACTAAGGCTGAAATGCGGATCCCGAGCACATATTTACTGTAGAATCAACAACAACACAACTCTAATCTATTCTTCTATTTATACGCTTTCTTGTTGGGGGTAATGGACAGATGAGTCTCATTTTTAAAGCTAGTTTTCCAACCGTAGATGAAAGAACAATATGCTTAGGTGTCTTAAGATATGCCGGTCTCGGAAACAGCATCAGTACATAAAATTAATAATGGTGTAAGTAATTAATTAAAAAATGATGCCGTCTAAGCTGAATTCATCATTTCTGAATTGCGAATATCAATAGGTTTAATATAAAAGGAGACTAGGAATGTTGAAGAACACAGCTGAGGCAGCAGGGGAGAGGATGGCAGGGCACAGACTGCTACACATAATGCACAATAAAGAGCATCCCCTCAACACCAATATGATGGAGATGAGCAGCACATTCAGTCACAGACTCACCTCCCCCAAAACTGAGGCTTAAAAACAGCCTTTTTCCCCAGGCAGTTCGACTGCTGAACAGCCCCCCCCCCCCCCCACTACCCCCAATGCAGTTCATTCCTGTTCTTTCATTAACACGGTCAGAGGTCCCTGAGCTATTTGAGTTGTCAGAGACCAGCCTACTATTTTTTGAACTTGTGTAGTTGTCGAGGGTCGGGGCGGGGGGATCAGCAACAGAAATGGGGGGAAAGATATAAAATATTATTACACAAGGTTAGTCAATGCCCCTCGTTTTCCCCTTTTACGTCTGTGCATTAAGCACCACTGCAGTCTATACAACTGTCTTACATATTTATATTCTATTTATACTGTTTCTTTGCACTACGACCCATGTGACTGGATTGTTTTCTCAGTGTCATATAGCTTAAGGTAACAATAAAGGCAGTTTGACTTGACTTTTCACTGTTTTACTCACTGTTACGTGACTGTACAGCACTACTTCTTCTAAAGACACTCGTTTGTGAACGGACATGGAATGTACATAAGAAGGTCTATCTTCTCCTGTCTTTATCTTATCTCATCTCATCTCATCTCACAGCCGGCCCTCCATCGTCTATATGTTTGTCCAGACACCGTGCAATTTGGTTGCTGGTATTTGAAGACGAGCCTTAGCTATATTCAGTCATCCACCTATCCATTTTCTGTAACCGCTTGTCCTAATCTAGGTCTTGGGGTTCGGAGCTTATCCCGGTGGCTACAGGCGTAAGGCAGGGAACAGCCCAGGATGGGGCACCAGCCCATCGCAGGAGCTAAATTCCTTTCCTTTTTTAAGCTGTACTGATTTGGATATGGAACAACACCTGGCAGATTCCACTCAGTGGGGAAAACAACAATAAAGAATTATTATATGTAGCCTTGTGTGACAAAAAAAAAACAAAACAGGTTTTGTTGGCCCACATAAGTTCCTCCAAACTACTTTGAATTCAGCCTAAGAGCTGCTTCTGTTTCATCTAAAAATGTGCTCAAATTAGTCTGGCACCGCAGTCTACCTCAGAGACTGATAAACATTCCACTCAAGTGCTTCCTGACTGACTTTGGTTTTCCTCTGTTCACCCTTTTCTGTTTGTTTTTTTCTGATTTAATGGAAGCTTAGTATCAATTAGGCAGCACCTGCTAGACATTAGCAGAAAACTAATAATAATTTAATAATAATTCTAGTTGTTTTTTTTTGGGTTTGCATTTGTATTAGCGGATCAGGGGCTGAAGGCAAACTATGTTGTTTTATTTGAAAACTTTTTTTGTGGGTCTGTTTAATCATGGTCTGGGCCCATGTTGGCATGGGGGCTGTTTGTTTGGCGACATTAAACGACTTGGGTGGAGGGCCTCGAAAACAGGCACATTGATCTACTGGGAAAATGAGTAATTGAGAAGCTTGGGCGGGATGACTGCTAATATTTAATTTCCAACTGCTTGGCGAGGTGGAGGTCTACTAGGGGTCCTCTGCCGCTGTCGTTTGGGTCTCAGGTCTGTGTGTAATTGAGCTGTGATTCAATCTGAAAGTATAATAGAGCACACAATGTCAAATAGGACGCAGAAGCCGTTACAGGTCATCAAACAGATCTCAGTCTATGAAACATGACGACCACAGGTGACATTCCGGACCATCCGGATCTCTGACTCGATGTCCCTTCTAGGTGACACAGCCATTTCTCTGAGAGCTGGGTGACTGAGTGCCAACACTTCCCATGTCCTTCGTATTGATGGTGACCTTCTAGCTCATCTGTTATCTATATCTCTGGATTCACAGTCAGTATTCTGCAGTGACTCAGAAGGTGGCTGGACTCATCTGCTCCGTAAAGGTTCACTACATGGAATAAAAAAGTGATACTTCATTCAACCCTCGAGGGGAAATAGTTTTTTTCACATATCCCATCATGCTGTCCGTCAGACATACAAACAGGTGAGAGCAAAGCTTGGGGCACAGACTTTGAGAGGCAGGTACTTGACTGGGGGGTGGTGCAGGGCAATTGTGATCCCCTCGATAAATTGAGACAACTGTGGGGGGGGATCCTGCTTGGTAAAATTTGCATAATCATTGCTGAATGAAAAGGGAGGGGTATTCAGGAACAGGAACCGATGAGGATGGGGGGGAGGGATGTCCCCCCAATATCAAACACACTCCTATGCTGTTGCTCAGGACCTCAAAAGTAAAGCACTTTCAAATGTCTGAGCACAGAGAGAAGTTCAGGCACTCCTTGCACAGGTTCTGTCAGGGTTCACTCCCCCTGCAGCATTTAGGGGTTAAGAGCCTTGCTCAAGGGCCCAATGGCAGCATTAATCTGCCTGCCCGGGGATTTGAACAAGCAATCTTCTGATCATAAGCACAGAGTCCTAATCCACTGAGCTACACTCCACCACCTACTACATCGTATTTATTTATACACATATTATCGTGTCATATAAAGGTGGACCTCTTCCCCTGCCCCGTCCCCTGAAAAAAACAATTTCAGTCAAAAATAACTTAATCATAGTAATGAACAAGTTTCCAGCTATCAAAAAACATTATCCACACATAAAGCCACTTAAATAAAATTTAAGAAAATGCACTTCCTGTTTGTTTACATGAATCGCACAACATTCACTGCACACAATACGCAGATCTCAGCATTCATATCTCCATGGGGGCTCCAGATCGTTATCCGTCATAGGCCTTTAGTCTAAAAACAAGCTAAAATGCTCAGAAAATACCCCTGTAAATATGGCGTCTGTGACATCATCAGGTTTCAACCATGGATTTCAGCAAGTACACTGCATACATATGATTCACAGCATTCAGTTCGTAGCTCTTGGCCTTCTGGACAAAATGAGTCCGATTACTGATCAATCTATATGGTTTTCGCTGAATGGCAAAGGTTTCCAGCTTGTAACACGGGGACTACCGCCCCTCCCTTTTGACAAATCTCTTGAGCACCCAATAACCTGCAGCACCTTAAAACAGGAAGAAACGAATATCCCAGAAAAAGACGAATTCAATGACTTCAATGGCTTATTTTAAAGCCATGCTGCACAACGGCGTCATGGCACTGGTCGCGCTCATGGCAGGGATAGTGGCCACTCAGTGGGGGGGAAGGGGGGATGCCGCACCAGGAATGACTTTTAAAACTTAGGATACAAAGCCAGGAATGGAATTAAGCAGAAAAAAACAACATTTAAGCACGGCTAAGGCCCTTTTTATAATTTTATTTGCTGCTTTCAAGACTGAGTAAACTGGATGTGCTGTGGAAAAAGATGACAAAACGGAGCGGTCACTGAACTGATAGAGACAAGATTTATTTCCATTATTGCAAAGGGTTAGAGGTTTCAAAATAATATGTTTTAGAGCAGAGAGAAGTCTCCAAAATGCTAAATAATACTAAGGGAATCCCACCTTAGTATGTTTGTCAGGATTTAAACTAGACAATGTTTGGGCATGTTTGTGAAAGCTGTTTGGGTGTTATAAGAGTTTTATTTTGGGAAGGTCTGATCACTAGTGCTATTTTCAAATCAGGGGTGCAGCTCTTCCTTTTTTACCATACCTAATACTTAGCAAATTGAGCTGATGTTTATCAAGAATACAGCATCCTGGAGGTGTGAGGTCACAGTGCTACCCACCAAGCCATCTTTTCTTGTAAGTATTTCTAACACATCTCTGTCCTGAGCTTATGACGGATTATGGTC
This sequence comes from Mormyrus iriodes, assembly GCA_011763525.2. NCBI lineage: Eukaryota > Metazoa > Chordata > Actinopteri > Osteoglossiformes > Mormyridae > Mormyrus > Mormyrus iriodes. Next base: position 413,946 of record JAAGVU020000090.1, on the reverse strand, counting down.
AGGGATCGTTTACAAGATTAATATGCATCGTATGTCTGTATCCATGGTCAGCAAAAGCCCAAGCAAGTTTACAAAAATAAACAGGTGTTTACCACCACTCAAACCGCTCATTGGGGTGGGGGCCATGAGGTTTGGGGGCCTCCTGTAGGCCATGAACAGTCACTACACCCCAAAGTGATTTTTTTTTTTTGAGTGGGGCCTCAGAAATAACAAACCCGCCCCTATATATGGAAGTTACTAATATAGTAATAATGTGTGGGTGCACATACCTCACTGGGGTGTGTAGACAGTCAGCGAAGGATCCCGGATTATAGGCACCAATGCTTCCTTCTTCATTTCCTGTAGATGTTCCAAAGGGATCTTTGCCACATCTGCAAGGGCTGACAAGTCATTTATGCCAATGCGGGCCTCGTCACAGCACATAACATCTCTGCTCCTTTTTATTCGTCAAGATACAGCACCTCTCCCATCACAGACATTTGCATCGTGTCCATTGATCCCTCAGCGTTGCTCGGAGGTTGACAAGTCGATACAATCGATGGGACAACTTAATGCCGAGAGTGTGTGATGTGCCATTTTTCTTCCCCGGTTTTCTTTCTGAGTCTTCAGCTCACGGCATCTATTGCTCTAGATTGTAGATTGCAGATATATAACAGACATATGCATCATCTAATGTCACTGTTAGCTGGAGACTTTTCTCGGTCTACAGAAAGCGCAGACAGAACTCAACTTATCCATATCCTGTCCCCTAAAATAAAAAGCTACCAACCTGAATGCGTGTTTGCACTTGGGAGCAGGGTGTGGCTCAGTGTGTGAGGACACTGTGCCTGAGATTGGAAGGTTACCGACCTTTGATTAGTGCAGTCACCATTGAATTCTTGAGCAAGGCCCTAACCATCCAACTGATCCAGGGACTGGCTGACCCTGCTTTCTCAAAAAATGTACGTCGCTTTTGATAAAAATGTCCGCCAAATAAGTATGAAGTCTAAACTATCCTTACACTGTAAATCAAGCACTGAGAAGCATCACACTGCAAAAATACACTGAAATCGTTGGCCAAAGCAAAAATTAGAAAAGTCGAAAAAAAATCCACGACTCAATAACAACTTTCAGCTGCTGCCCCCGTTGTAAGTTTTAATTAGTCTTCAGTCCCAAAGAGTTTGGGTTAATTAGTGATGGGAATCTGGATATTTATATCTTTCAACACAGACTATAAACCCTTTGAAATGAAGAGAGTGAAATACTTCAAATAAAAATTACGTTTTGTTGGTTTAATTTTGATGGACTTTTTACATCTCGTGCAGGGAATTTGAACAATGTCTTGCCAAGATTAATGTCAGTTTATGGCTCTGATCATTCTGATGTTAGGCAAACTACTTTGATTTCTTGACTACAAATGGGTTATTTGGCATGTGAACATGTTTTAAAACTCTTCGCTTAATATGATCCATGTGAGGCATAAAATTGTGAATGATGTTCAAATTAGAAGATATATGCTTAGGCATCCTAGAAATAGCAACAGCAATGGCACACAGGCATTGTACAAATAGTACTTTCATACTAGTACTATGAAGAACTTTCACAGAAGGTTAAGAGCAGTCCAGTGTGACCAGCCAATGGTCTAATAGCAAAATGTAAGTTACATGACAGCCTTTAATGAAAGATTGATAGGAAAATGCATTTGCTCCTTAAAAATCTCAGTAGATGGTGTGTGTGTGTTTGTGTATGTGTGTGTGTGTGTGTGTGTGTGTGTGTGTATAAATATATGTATTTTTAAAATCAACCTGCAAACAGAAACGTCTTCAGGAGAAGACCCATGATGCAACGTATCAGGTTTGATTTATCAACATCATGTAGGCTTATTGAAACTGAAACAAGGTATAGTGGTCACTGCTGAGTCACATGACCTAGTGTATAAAATGAATTTAAGATTCAGTGATATTTGTTGTAAAGAATCCTGCTCAGAATGGGGCTGTTCAGAACACTTGTGATATTCTCTGGCAAGGGCAAGTTTCAGTTGCTAGGTATCAGCCCCGTTGGAACACCAGCTGAGAAGCCTTAGATCATCTTCACATAATCCTGCCAAAGTTGCCTACACAGACACACAAATAGACACCCTATGGAGAGCTTAATCTGTTCATGCTCGTGCTCCTGGTTCGACGTTATCCACCATATCTATACCCCAATGGAGTCTCAAAAAGGAACACTTTGTATGTTTGAAGAGTGTGGAGCTTTACATACAGCTCTAGACTTCACCTGTAAGACACCTAATCATTGGTCAAAGACACCAAGCTGTTGGGGTGTTTTCTGCAGCAATTTGTAGTGTCCTGTGAAGCTCTGCCGTCTCTTAGAATGTCAATCTGCAGCATGCATCCCTACAGGATCTCGTCTGGGCTTGAGAGTTATGGATACAGAGCAGAGGTTTCAGGGGCTTGGTAACAAAAGGGCGCAACTGAGATTGCACACAGATGATGACATCACAATGGGGGCATGGGTCATAATCATTCGCCCCGTGTGTCTGAGAGCAGCACTGGGCCCCCAGCCTGGCGGGCGACTGCGGCGAGGCCAAACTCGACGAGACCTGCAGTGCATGCGAGAAAGACAACTGTGATTAACACCTCGCTGGCGGGGAGGCGGAGGACACCACTGTCAGTGACTCAGCTGCCCGGTGGTGCATCAGTCGGTAAAACAGAGCACCGGCCAGCGCTGGCTAACACACCTCCCCCCCACGCTTTCATAAATAAAAAACAGGGGTTCTTAGGGGGGTTACAAAAAGGCCCAAACATGTGAGGAAATACTAATTAGATTATTGAAATCGAGATTCAAGATTGTATTTGTCACATGCAGAGTCATACTGGTATAGCTTGCTGCGAAATTGAGCTCTGGCTGGCTCCTCAGACTGAACAAAAAGATAATTTAGATAAATGAAAGTTAAATTAAACAAAAGTAAAAAAGCTAAAAGGGGGGAGAGTAGTAGGCTAAAGGAAATGGAAAAGGGAAAATACAGAAAAGGGGAAATGTAATGCTAGATTAAAAAAAACCCCATAAAAATCTCCTTACAGTTTTCGGTGTAAAAACTAGTAAACTAGTGTTTCTAAATTGCCCTTAGTATGTGGCTGTGAGTGAGTTTGTGCCCTGTGATGGACTGGCAACCTGTCCAGGGTGTCCCCCTGCCTCATGCCCTGTGGTCGACTGGCATTCCGTCCTGGGTGTCCCTTCCTTGTGCTCTGTGATGGACTGGCATCCCGTTCAGGGTGTCCCCTGCCTCGTGCTCTGTGATGGACTGGTGTCCCATCAATGGTGTCCCCCTGTCTCATCAAGTCTTTCAGTCCATGACACACTACTTGACGCTCAGTATGGAAGACAGATGAATTAATCCTGTATTGTAATCCTTCTCCTGTATTGAGCTACATGCATCTTTATGATCCCTTCAAAAGGCCTGGCTTCCCTCGGACACCCAGAGCCAGATATCCACATAAATATACTTCATCACGCAGCTGAAATAAAACAGAGAGGGAGGCCGTGTTCCCATCAGAGGGTGACGAGCACAAGGAGGAAGAGAACCTTGACAGAGCGGGGGCATGAAGTATGGCACGAGCAGATGGGGGTGATCCTCAAACTCCTCCTGTCCCGGGCATTAATTCTACGGATTAATGGGGCTTATTTTTGGAATAGCACAGGGTACAGATATGTGATACTGGTGCAGACCGAGACTCAAACTGTTATTAATGGCATCTGTCAGTTGTGGATCAGGCCCGGATGAGTCATGGGGACCTGATTTTGAGACTGCAGGGTTTTGCTTTCTGTCGATTTCCTGGGGGGGGGGGGGGGTACATCCTGCCCTTCTCATCCACCGCCATTTGTTTGTTTACTCATTTTTTGTTTTTGGTAAGGAAGTGAACGGATGCATGTTTCAGGTGTTCCCAGGTAATGCAGAGAAATAGGTGGATATATGTGTGATAAAATGTTATGCGGGGGATGAGGAGGAAGGGGGCGGTGGGATTTAGTCACCTGGTTGAAGGGCACACAAGGCAGTGGGTAGATTAGTGGTTTGGGGGAGGGGTTCAAAGTTCAAGTTCCAAAGTTCCCTGCTGCACCACCTGTGTTCCTCCATCCCAGGACCTGATGCAGCAAAACAGGAGCAAAGCAGGCAGATACAAGAACACGTTCTACCCACAAGCCATCACTCTTGTGAACAGCTTGCTGCATCTCAGTTGTACTGTTACCCTCCCATTATCATGCAATACATCAGTGCTGTAATCTAGAATTTTTCAACCAATACTGAATACCTGGTACAAGTGTGTTGGAAGCTGAGATGGAGCAAAGATTTAGACTGTCTGGGGGTTTCCCAAGGACTGGCTTGAGAAACACTGTTATAAATAACTCACACGGTGCTTACTATATTGTACATATTGTATTCATTGCAACATTCCTTGTGCTGATGTGCTTTTTGCACAGTTACCAACCACACAAGCACACTGCATACAGTATATCTATATAGTTATACCTTAATCAATTGCTCCAGGGACTGTGTGACCCTGCTTTCACTCAAAAATGTCACTTCAGATAAAAGTGCCGGCTAAATAAATAAAATATACAAGTAAATATATCAACCGGATCATATGTGACCATTGTCTTGTCTGAAATGTGTCTATATCTACTGCATATATGTGATATTGACACCCGGAGACAAATTCCCTGTGTGTATGAACATACTTGGTCAATACACCAGATTCTGATTCTGATTTCCTCAAGCATTTCTAACTTATCTATAGAATCATAGTGAATGTTTGGTTAAAAGCATTGTGTTGCTCAGTGGATTATGACACTGTATTTATGATTGGAAGGTCATTGGTTCAAATCCCCACTTTAGTGGAGTGATGTCACTGTCAGGCCCTAGAGCAAGGGCCTTAATCCCCAATTGTTCCACTGAAAGGCTGACCCTACTCTTTCAAGAAATGTGTATGTTTGGAATATGCTTTCGCTAAATAAAAATGTGTGAAATGTGTTCATACCCCAAAGAATCTGCTGAGTCCCTCCAGCTGTTCTCACTGTCACTGACTCCAGGGATGAATATTAAAATGACAATGAAGAGGTCTTTTTTTAACAATGCAGCTGTTACCCCAAGCGGCTTGCGGTTAGGGGTGATGCCGTCAGTGCATGGGGGCTGGAGACGCACCTTTTGGGAGGGGGTCTACACTTGGTGACCATGTACCACATCACATAGCTGTTTGTGATGTCTGTCCTTGCGTTGCCTTTTATTTTCATTGTTCCCCAATCCCTAGCCCCCACCCCCCACTCTCTTACCAAAATAAAGTCCCTATTCCCTCCTCCCGTCCAACCAGAGGGAATCTTGCACGCTTTATTTGTGGAACGATCTATTTCTAACCATATACTTCTACTGGATGGGGAACAGACCCAAAGGTCAGTGGGATGGAGGTGGGGGGGTTAATGTTACCCATGGAGCTGGGCAGGTGAATCCAGGAGCACATAACATTCTCTAACTCAAATGGGTGGAGTATAGGCCCACAACTGCTGTATCACTGCTTCTGGGCACCTCCCTTTCCCTAAAACACACAGAACCTACGTCATACTCAATATAGTCAGTATGGGGTGCTGTCCCTCGACCTTGCCCACCGACGTTTCACAAAAACTTGTATCGCAAAGAAAAACCTCCCAAGGACGACAGTACATGGAGGTTTCTGGCGCTACTATATTTTCATCAAGGAGGGTGGTGTGTGTCTGTGCCTTTGATCGGAAGGTTGCTGGTTCAAATCCCAGGGCTGGCATACTGATGCCACTGTTTGGCCCCCAAGTAAGACCCTTAACCCCCCACTTGCTCTAGGGGCGCTGCATGCTGGCTGACTGCGCTGCACTGTGACCCTCAAGCACGTTCTTGATCTGTATGTATGTCTCATAGGAGAGAAGGCAATTTCCCCATGGGGATTAATAACATATCACTATTCTATTCTGTCAAGGTCAAGGCATTAAGGCAAAATTAAATGCACTGGTTAGCTGAAGGCTCAGACTTCACAGTTCTATGAATTTGTAAAGGCCAACAAAGGATCATCACCAGAGTTGCATTTAAAAAATGAGAACGGTAGTGCATTTTCAAGTAATTCTCCCCTACTGCTCAGTCCAGGCAACTTCCCCGAGTCACCCCCTTCGGCAGTTTGGGGTACAGAAGAGTAGAGAAGCAGGGATGATGTAAACTGGCAGGGAAAGCTTCTACCACCACTCAAACCACACATTTGTGTGGGGCTCCCCTGTTGGCCACAAATGGTCACTATACCGTGGGGTGCCCAAAATGACTTTTTGAGTGGGGTCCCATAAACTACAAACATGCCTCTGTAAACGTGATCTCTCTCAGGGTCCAGACAGCAGTGCTGGTACAAAAGTGAAGTCAGCTTGCTAAGTTGGCGCCCCCTCAGAAAATGGCACCTAATGGGGAATTGTTAGGCAGGAAGGTGACCAAACTGTGTTTTCTCAGGGATATGAAGGCCAAAGAGATGGTATCTGTCAATACAGATCCATAAGTACTGGATGGACACATTGCTAAATGTGAAACCGCATTGGTCAGAGAAAGCAGGAGAGGTTACTTAGCAAGCAGAAACTGTGGATGTGAACCCTGTCAAAAGGGCATTGCTAAGGTTTTTCTACAGCTGTTTGACAAATGAAACAAAAGCTAAACAGGTTTTCCTTCACTCATTACTGACGTGTTAGATGCAGCACAAGCTGTAAGCAAGCAGGGAGATTTTGCACCTACTTTTTGCCCATAAGTCTGGTCCACTGAATTTCTTCATATTCGTCTGTAGATGTAAAGAGAGCCATACCACTGTGAGCCAAGCCCGGAACACTCTGGGTAAGCATGCAACAATGTTCTTAGGCGGGAATATAAATCTTCAGTGATACAAACTTGCAAAGGATGTACCCACACTCTCAGAGCTTGGAAATATATATCAGAGAAAACAGATTGTGGAACAGTATAAAAAGATTTAGTGATATTAAAATTCTAATGCCCATACACTATATATTCCATAATTTCTTATGCAGTACAGCATTGTCGTGAGGCCATCTCAGGAAGCACAGGGTACAAGGCAGGGACATCCTGGAGAAGACAATAATGTCAATACACCTATCTATCCATCCATCCACTTATCCAGCACAGGGTTACAGTGAACATGGACCCCATCTGTGAAAGTACAGGGCACAAGACAGGGAACAACCTGAATGATATAAATGCAATAGTATCCATCCATCCATTCATACATCCATCCAATCGCTTATCCAGTACATGGTTGCAAAGAACCTGGAAAGAATCCCAAGATAACCAAGAAAGAAGGCAGAGTGTCGACCTTGTGCTGATGATTATACTCCATCCATCTATCTGTTTCCCACTGACTCATTCTGGTCAGAGCTGTAAGGGTGGAATGGGGCTCTTTTTGAACCTACCCCAGGAAGCATAGGGCACAAGGCAGGGCTCCTCCATGCACAAGGAGAATGAAAATATACTGTCCCAGCTGACCTGGAGAAGCGGAGCTTTTAGCAGCTTACAGCAAAACATTCTTCCAGTGAAATATTACGTAACAACTGGAAATCTCCTGGAATGCTTTGATGTTCAAAATTCCATTAAACATTTACAGATATCCTCAAAAGCTGGCCTTCAGGATACCCCGCGATTTCCATTTATGCGCGGCATACGGCAAACAAAACTCCGGTCTGTGCTGCTGTTCATCTCGCAGCTTTTTGCAAAACAGAAACAAATGATGTGGCGTGAAGGACAACTGAAGAATGTTAAAGTTTGAATGACGTTCTACCATGAAAGAATGTGTTTATAGATCTCTGTCTAGACATACATCCATCTTCAATAACCACGCATTGCCCAAAATCAGGATAAACTCAACAGTAAGTGCAAAGTCAATCACAGGAAGAACATGGCTCAAGGCACGGACACCATGTATGGAAAGCCAGCTCACTGCAAAACCTGTCTAAAGGTTTATACACAAAATATCATATAATAAGTACAAATTTCCAGCACTACAAAACAAAAAAAAACATTGTTCTTGTTTAATTTAAATATTCTGTGATATTTCTGAAAATATATTTTAGAATATCTTTGAATATTTCAGTAAAAATTAGTACATGTACATTATATATCCTTTAATTTTCTTTATTGATGAAAAACAATTATATAGTAGGGCTACAAAGGTTACACGGTAGGAGAGTCAGTTGGAAGACGGATGGATGGATGGACGGATGGATGGAATAATACATTTTTTAAATTTTAAGTTTAATTTCCCAACTTCAGGGCTTGTCCTTATCATGTACCCTCCCTGCTGTCCAGCCGCGAACTGCCCAAGCTGAACTCAGAGACAATTACTCTTTCCGAGTGTAAATGTTACTGATTGCCACTGAATTACAGAGGCGGGTTTTACTGTAACTAAAACAAATCTCAGACGACACTGAACCACTGCCGTATTAAATGAGCTGATAATCAGTCAACATTCCTTTCCAGAGACACACACACCAACAGGGCAATGGCTTAGACTGTGAACAGATCAAAATGTGAAAATGTGAAAATCCCAGTTTTAAATGTAATTTGTTTACAAGACAATTCAACCATTGCAGCTTCCTGAACAGAGAACTTTGATTTTCTCCGTCTTTGATCTTAACTCAAAGCACAGTACGGATTATTCGTCTCTCTGCTTTGATTCACAGGACCTGTTAAAGTTTAATTTGTGTGAATCATTAGTGACAGCATCTTGGCTAACGTATAGAAATCAAATAAAGCTTGTTAGCATCCGCGTTTCATTGACGTAAGAAACAAGGACGTGTTCTGCACTGGGGAAAACTGCTCTGTGACTTGCCAGTGGCATTGTAAACCAGCCTAATGTCTTTCAAAGTACTCATTGACTCATTGTCCATTTATTAGCTGTTTAATAACCAGTCAGCTATTGGTTTGAACGGGAAGATCAGGTCTGGGCGGAAAGTTACAGTGAGATTTAAACCAACATTACTACTGCTTTCTAAACCTTTTTCACAACTGCTAGGATTTTGACAGGTTTTAAGATAATAAAGTGAGCAGTGACTGTAAATAATTAGTATATTCCAAAAATTGTCTTTTAAGGGAATTAATACCTACATAACTGAAGAGCAAATTGCCAAAACTCGGTCCATTTTTTGTTGTTTTTGAGATGGGACCACAAATGACCTGAAGTCAGGCTCCCTCATCCTATGTTGCCATATCGCGAATGAAAACTCACTCCGTCCTCAAGTATTCCGACAATGGAATTTCGTTACATTTCCAAAAATAACTAAATTCACAGAAACTTTCTCAAAAACAGAGTCCTGGCTACCATAAGGAGAATCGTGTTCCTGGCTATTTCATGAAGACGTGCTGCAGATCAACAGAACAAGCGAACTGTCACCCATCTCTAGGACCATTACGATTTTTGGAGATTTGAAACCTTATTCTGAAACCTCCTATCTAGCGCTTTCTCAGACAAAAGGGCACCGGTGTAAAATAAAGTGTCTCCAAGGTGGCATGGCAGAGCGTGAAATGCCATTATGCCCGGTAATTAATGGCGCCGACCTGGGACTAGGGGGCAGTGTCATCCGCAAAGCATCAAACACCCCGTAATTGGACTGAGCCGGGCCGTCAGCTGACCTCGACTCGTGATCCCTGGGAGATGGGGGCTGTTAATGAGGGGGAGGGAATAACGGTGGGTGGCATTTAGACACTGCCATTCACGGGCCGAGCCACGGGGTTAGGGGAGGGGGCAGGGCATGGCGACTTGCGGGTAAACCAAACCCATTAGCCATTAAGGCAACTGACAAAACTGGATTAAACCAGTTATGAAACATATAAATAAATGGAACCAGTAATGTCCCTATATGATTGAAATATGGGCAAAAACACACAGTGGGATTACTTGTGAATTATAAGGGAGTCATCTCTATCTGCCTGCTTCTATATCCTGTCGTGTGTGCTGGCCGTCTATCTCAAATCTGTGATTCCTGTACCACAACTGATTAATTTAACTCCTTTTAACCACTTCAGTGAATATCACTGCTCATTTTGCAAATTAAAACAACACATCTGTAATCCAGCCTCTTATTCAGTACAGGCTTGTGGAACTATGTAAAATGTGACTAAATATTTGAAACAATTCTTTATAATACACACCTTATTATTATTAATAACCATCAATAACATCTTTAAAATATATGTTCATGTATGTTTGTACATATATATTATATATATAATACAACCTTATTAATCATATAAATTTCACCTAATAAAAACTAAGTGTTTCATGTGCTGAATTCTAATTTCATTCCAGAAAAATCCTACTGTATGGCTGCTCTGTATCCATTTGAACCAGGATCATCAGTGAGTTAATCTCCCTCATGCTACTTCTAGTGGGCGGGTCCCAGACCTGGATGATTGAGCACCTCTCACTGATCTCAGACCTTCGATTCAGACAATGCCAGTGTAACTCCCAGCCCTGCCAGATGGATTTAAGCGTGACGTTTCACTCTCAGCAGGGTGATGTAAGTAGAAAGAATGGATGGATTTCTAGGATTTTTTAAGGTGGGGTGCGTAAGAGAGAGAGAGGTCATAATTTATATTGTGGTGGTGAAATATATTATTAGCCAATGATATGTTTTGAATCGGTGAGTGCCAGGGGAGGCGGCACTTCAGGGGCCAATCAGCTTTCAGCTGAGGCCAGTCCTCCGGTGTCCCCACCCCTGTAAATGTCGATTCTCTACCTGTGATAAATTCTGGATCTCATCAGTCACATTTTCCTAAAAAGGTTAATGTGTGTATGAATGATACCAGCTTTTAATTTCCCTCATCATTAGAAATCCCCCGCTCCCTGTCAGAGAAACACATTGCCCAAGGGACCATCGTTTGTCACTGTAGGGCATTTTATTACTGCCCCCAAATATGTGAGAGATTCAGTCTTTAACCTCCTGGCAAACACTCTAGTCTGATAAAACATTAACTGTGTCAAAGCAAGGGTAGAGTTAGTGTATAAACAAGGGTTGACCATTAAGGTTAGCCAAACGTTTCTGTTTTGCTGCGGTCCCCATTTTTGCTCTAGCAAATGACTGAGATCCACGTCAAATCTAGAAAAGAATAAGTGGCGATAAAACTCAAGCATCGTGGCTGTAGCTATATGCATTTCTGCACCCATAGGGTAGGGAGCTGGGGATCCAGAACAAAATGGTTCCTTTTTACCTTTCAGCAAGCTCCTTCACTTGAATCCTCTAACCTTCTTCTATACGAACGGGTACAATCTCAAAACAAACATGTAGTTTTCAACAACAGTGCTTACTTGACCTCAAAATTCTGCATAATTGTGATAATCACTGCTACCAGCAGCAATGGATTTTTTATGAAGACAATAAGTCTGGCTGTTCCTGGGATTGTCCCCTGGGATTATCTCCTGTGATTGTTTCCTGTTGATGCCCCCTGGGATTGAACCCTTGGATTGTCTTCTGTGATTGTCTCCTGGGATTGCCCCCTGGGATTGACCCCTAAGATTGTCCCCTAGGATTGTCCCCTAGGATTGTCCCCTGGGATTGACCCCTAGGATTGTCCCCTGGGATTGTCCCCTGGGATTGACCCCTAGGATTGTCCCCTGGGATTGACCCCTAGGATTGTCCCCTGGGATTGACCCCTAGGATTGTCCCCTGGGATTGTCTCCCGCTCTCCTTCCAGCTGGGCTTGTGAGGAGTCACCAGGCTGTACTTGGCTGGGTTATTTCCCTTCTGTCAACCTTCCACTAGGCTACCGTATTTGTAGCTTGGGACCCACTCACTGTTTCCTCTATTCCAGAAGGTCGCAGACGCGGTTCTGGTGTGATTCGAATGGCCAAGGAGCTCCCGATACCCTCACAGGACACCCATCCCCTGATTATACCTGAAGCTTCCAGATCTCAGCTGAGATGATTTTGACATGCCAAGGCCTGACAGCTCAGGGCCAGTTTCCCAGGTTCCTTTGCTTCTGTCAACCCTCTTCTGCCCTCTTCTGGTGAGCTCTATTCTTGCTCCTATGACGCCAAATCGTCCAGCTTCCTGAGATATTGCTAGCTGAACTAGGTGTGACATCAACCTTCAACTGCTGTTTGGAGGGGGCGGGCCCTTCCTGCTGGCCCACTGGCTTCCAGCCCTGGCCCGCTTGCGTGTCATGACGCGGTCCAGATGACCCACTCGCCCACCCTACTGAGGGGTTCTTCCAAACTCTGTATGCCTCCCTTTTGTCGGTCTCCATGGCTCATCATGGCTGCCATCTCCACCTCCCTCTGGTTCCCGTTGTGCCCAACAGCTGTTTGTGGCTTGTGGAAGCCAAACTCTAGATAAAGGCAGCCTCTGGTATTGCACATGCCATTTGGAGCGGGGAAACTACCCCAAAGCTTGGTTACCTTCTGCGATTTTAGGTTCTGCTCCCCACTGAAACTATTTTGAGTGTTTGTTACTCTCCTCCCTATGCTGCCCTCTAGAGGCTACACCGTGCTGGTGCCCGTTGCGTCAATGCTAGGATGTGTGATTCACACCTGAGGCTCCTGCTGCTGCAGACATGACTCATGCTCTCTTGGTGGTGCCCACTGGCGGTTCATCCAGAAGTTCTTCTCAAAAGCCTCCTCTTCAGCTCCTAAGCTGGGTTCAGGTCTGACACTACAAATGGGGGCCACCGATCCATCTTAAGGCTGCAGAATACTGTGATCTCAGGGCTGCCAAAGGCTGAGCTAATTCTGCGTACATCATAAGATCATAAGATCAAGAAATAAAAGACGCTTTCCCACGGCATAACGCAGCCATCATTTACCTTTGGCAGTGTGTGCGTGTGTGTGTTTGTTTGTGCGTGTGGAACGTGAAAAGGAAGACAGTTTATTCCAGAAAGAACAGGACAGTAAATGAGGGGACATCCTCGATGGGATGCCAGTCCATCACAGGGCACAAGGCAGGGGGACACCCTGTATAGTATGCTAGTCCATCACAGGGCACATCTTTATGTATAATTTATTTGAATATTGTTAAAATCAAACTTGTCATAAATAAAACAGATCAGCTGTTATCAAACAAATAATTGTCCATTTTCCATACATGTGCTAAGGTAAACCCCAAGGTTTATTGGGTTATTTTGAAAATGCAAGAATTGTATAAGCATTTGGTCAAGTTTTATAAATTTTAAAGTTTAAGAGTTTTGATTTTCCGTAGGAAATATTACCCACATAATTGCAATTTAAAATATTGACCAGCAAATAGAAAGACTGGGAAGAGTTAGTTAGTTAGTTGGTTGGTTAGTTAGTTAATGAAGAATGTTAATGAAGTTAATGAGGAAGCCTTTATAAAAATAGAAAAGCATTAAAGGTTACACAAGTCTCCTTCAATGAAATTGCCTTCTAAGCATTGTCCAACCAATCATGTGTAATAGTTTAATATCTCTAAATATTTCACTAACAGCTCTATTACTGAGGGTGAAGAAATTTCAAAGTTAAATGCCTAATTACCAGGATTATTTTTAATTAACCCAGACATTGATTCCTCAGTGCCAGAAACTGCATTTTAATACCCCAAATAAAACGGACGTTACGATTCCTGATGTATTTTTCATTCGACCACAGTGGTGTTCTGTGGCCATATCCGAATGTGGCATCAAGTTTGACGAGCTTCCGTATATCGACCGACAGGCCCCCTCAGGGTCGGTGTGAAGGACCTCTTTTCATTAAAGTTAATTAATATAAATGAGGCGGGGGCTATTTCTGGAGCTGCGGGTACTCAAAGGGGACGCGCACGTCTCGAAATAGAGGATGTACTTTAAAGTCTGAATGAGGGTGGGAGAAAAGATGATGGAGATGGATGGGAAGATGTCGCAGGGTGAAAATGAGCGAGGTTCAGGCTTTTAGGGCAGAGAGAATTCAAGCTGTATGACTCAGGGAAGGATGTTACCAGCTCAAATGCTTAGAGGATGCCTGGAGCACTACCACAGGGACACGAGTAAAGGCTGATTCTGGCCTACAGGGCACGATAATCTTATCCATATCAGTTTGGACCAGGGGTGTATACAGGGGTGGGGCCACAAGGGCACTGGTCCTAGGTGGAAGTCTGCATTCCCATGGGAATCCCACAAGACCTGCCGGAATAGAGTGCGGTGTGGGATAAAATTTCATTTTTGAACGTGGCAGTGGGTGGGAAGTGACTGATATATCTGCAGGGGTGGGAGAATACCAACGGTTCTTAGGATCCCGCAAAACGAACTCAAATGTATTACTCAAATACTGTATGTCTTTATGTTATTTTATCAAACCGTTATTGATTTTCGCGAGTGAACAGAAAGTTACATTAAGAACTTCACTGAATAAAAGAAAAATAGTCTACTGTGCCTAATTTGGTTTTTACACAGTCAGCCTATCCCAGAACTTTTGGAAGGACGTTAGCATTTTGAAAATCCCTCGTCACACTTGCGAGCGCCCGGCTAATAATGACAGAGCCAGCATGAATATCCTTAACGCCTGAGGATGTATGTGCCTGTTTAAGGAAAGGTGAATATAACACTGTCAAAATGAGCAAGGGAAATCAGATATTTGGCAGTCCTTGTCATTATAAGTGACCACAATGGGAACTACTTGCCTTTTGCCCATTGTGACATGCAACAAAGTACTATCATACACTGGACACAGGTCTGACACTTCAGGGCTAAAACGCCACACGTGTTCCGTTGCGAAGGGCCAGACTGCACTGACATTCACTACAAGTGCAAGCAAATCAAGACTGACAGCTGTACAAAAAACTGAAACAACCCAAAAATTTGTGGATTTTGTTTGTGCAGAACTATGACCTTTTATTGCAAATGTTGCTGCCAGTGAAATATGCCAATACGTATGACTAGCTTATTATATGAAAAAAATTGCCTGTTTTAACTGTTGAATACTGAACATAGCCTATTTGTTGAGGCTACAGGCTTGTCTTTATTCTTAACCTGAAAATAAGCATAATCAAACAAAACATATTTTCCCTGAGCAGGCAGGAAAATTGACAAGCTTCTGTGAGAGAGGAACAAAATGTTGGGTGTGCGGGTGGGAGCAGGATTTAAAATTCTGTCTCATGCAGACCTCTCACCCCAGCTGAAAGCTGATTGGTCCCCGGAGTGCCCCATCCCCTGTCACTCATTGATTCAAAACACATCATTGGCTAATGATAAGGTTAGCCCCTCTGTATGAATCATAGCCCCTCTTATGCCCCCCCGTTAAAAAAAAAATCTTAGAATAGCCCCGCTATGCGGTTACTGAAAATAACCAGAAATCGATATATTTTATTATGTTGTACACATGCCAATAACCCGATCCACAGTGAGCCCATGTGAAAGAACTACTGTATATGTGTGAATAGTGTGAGTCACATGACTACTAGGAGATCAGCACGGCTGTGACCCATGTCATTCTAGCTCCTCTCCCCTTAATGCCCCAACCCCCAAACCTTAGAGGGCTGTCAGAGGAACAGCAATGCTAAACATTAGTTAGTTGGCTTGATGCAAATGTGGGCTGGAGGGGGCGGAGAAGGAAGTCAACGGAGAGACGTATCCTGAAGGGTGTACATCAGAATTTAAAGTGTTGACATTTGAGCAATGAAGGGATGGGATGACAGGAAGAGGGGGTGCCGGGTGGGGCCCCAGGCATTTTAACAGAAGGACCTGCCTTTATGAGAGACACACAGGTTGTAACAGCCCTACCAAGACCCCAAGGACGTCAACAAAGTAACTCGGCACAAGTCTCTGGTTTTCTTATTTACCTGTCTTTTAATCATTCATTACCGTTCCATTTATTTAGCAGAATCGATATACATTTTTAAGGAAGCAGGATCAGAGACTCCCTCGAGCAACTGGGGGCTAAGGGTCTTTCTCAAGGGCCCCATGATGACATCACTCTGTTGACCCCAGGATTTGGTCCTTCTGATCACAGGCACGGTGTCCTAACCTACTGAGCCATACAGTGCCCCCCATGTGGGAAATATGCAAATTAAAGTTTAAAACATAAGTTGTGCTTATCGTGTGTTGCGAAAAGGTTATTCTTAATGAATATGTGGGTGGGTGACCTCCCAGCTCTGTTTTATGTGTGGAGCTGCTTAGGTGAGCTAGTATTGTCTATAGCATTGCTGTTTAGCTGAATTAGCATATCTGTTTATGTTAATTAGCATTGTCCATAGCATTGTTGTTATGGTGATTTAGCATCGTCCATAGCATTGTTGTTATGGTGATTTAGCATCGTCCATAGCATTGTTGTTATGGTGATTTAGCATCGTCCA
>JAAGVU020000090.1:353291-388381 GCA_011763525.2 Mormyrus iriodes | reverse complement strand
CGGGATGCCAGTCCATCACAGGGCATGAGGGAGGGGGACACCCTAGACGGGATGCCAGTCCATCACAGGGCATGAGGGAGGGGGACACCCTAGACGGGATGCCAGTCCATCACAGGGCACAAGACAGAACAAAAACTTAAACTATAAGAAAACATTTTCATAACATGATATAAGATATAAAAGAAACTAAACTACAGCTAAATGAAAAGTATAGATACTGGTTGGAAAACAAACAGATAGATAGATAGATAGATAGATAGATAGATAGAATGATTGATTGATCAAATATTTTGTTACTGTTTAACACTATTTAGTTAAATTAATGATTTACCTTTCATTACCATTAATAATACCTTAATAATAATTAAATGTTTTGCCCATTTTGAAGACATTAGTATATAATGTACAGTGTATTCATCTAAGACACATAAAACAGCTCTACAACTTTATATCTATCCATAGAAATATAATTACTAGAACTTAACCTGAAACTAAAATACATAGAGAATAATTAAGAACATACCAACTTTAAAATAATGACTAAGAAAACCACACTGAAAACTATTTACAGCTAAACTGGATTTCAACTGAAAAACAAACTAAGTTAAAAAATCAGATTTTTATTTATTTTTTAAATCTAATTGCTCCACGCTGCCTAATAATTTGATGCCGAGAGTTCCTTGCAGATGGGAGTTATACTTGGGAGATGAACCTTCGCACTGTCGCTGTGAAATGACCCGGACGAACAGAAGACTCCTCGTGATTTGGTGGCCTCCTGTCGACGGTTTAATCGGGCTGAGATGTAGCCGCCCAATCAGACTCCTTGGCGGGGGCCGCAGTAAGGAAAGCAATATGTGGAATTCTAATTGGGTATGACACTGAATTAATTTATTTTGCAGGTTTGATTGAATTATCCCACATTTGCCCAGCTAATGTGAAAACACGCGTCTTACTGGAGTCTCATCCGATTAAGTTCCCAATTCATCAAACAGTAATTAAGGTTCTGATCCCTTACTAAATAAAGACATAACAGATATTATCTATTTGCAGTCGAGTCTTTTTTCTGGCAGCCAGGGGACACCGGATGTGGCCACTCTGGTCCAGGAGCATGTCACACGGGAGGGGACACTAGGACTCCAGGCAAGACGGTAAGTAGACCCACAGTGCGGGATGGATGTAGGTTTTTTTTACTCTGGAGTTTTTGATTCCTCTCCCCCGTTGTTTTCTGGCTTTCTGTCTTTCCTGTCTTCCCTGTTCCCTGTCTTGTGAAAAGCACCATATGAAAATTAATTGAATTGAATTGAATGTGCGGAAGCAATACAGAAGACAGATGGAAATATGAGCCAGATATCTGAGCATCACAGGTGTCACACTGGGAAACTTGATGGGAATGAGGGTCTGGGAAAGGGAAATAGCATCTGGGTGTGTGATCTGGGGGGTATATACCCTGTTATTGCTGAAGTAGAACTTACAGATGGTACAGAAAATACAGTGGAGAAAGACTCACAACCTGTCTATCCAATAGATTCCAGGAAGTGAAAAGCTCTTTGTACTGACATCATTTCCTGTCAGTAGATACTTTTGAGAAAAGTACATCCATCATCTACACTTTTATAAGTCTGTTTGTACATTTACAAAGAGAATTCACATTTATAAGTGATGTATACATATGAATGTACAAACACCTGACAAATACATTTCAAAAATGCATAAAAATGTAACATTGATCCTTAAGTTACATAATATCAAATAGATGTCTGGTGAATTTTCTACATGAAGAATTTGTGAAATTATATTTATTGATAAGGGGTTGGGAGATGGATGGATGGATGGATGGATTTTCCACAGCATTGCACTGTTTTAAATTATTAGAAAGAATCAATGTTCAATGTTATTTCAATGTTCTTGAATCAGTCAAGTGCTTCTTCTGCCCTTGTCTACTGGTGTGTGTAGTGACCTTTCACCTCCGTGGGCCTTGTCCTTACCAGCTGCTTAGGGGAGGCTGCAGGACGACCAAACAAAATAAATATGACAGAAGATCCATCACTTCTGAAAGGTTTGGATGACAGATGAGCCCAGCGAGTAGTAATGAGCGAGTTGCATTATCTCATGCTAATGAGCAGCAAAACGTTAAAGCTGTTCAAGTTTAGCATCTCAGGAAGCTAACGGTTATATATCTTCATTATAGAAATAACATAAATTAATATTAATAACACACTGGTTGTCTTCTAAGGTTTCTGGGAATTGGGAGGATGTGGGTGGATGATAATAAAGATATATAAATAAAAAGTTAATAATAGAAGTATCTCTGAGGGGGACAAAAAAATATTAATTCATACGAGCAACTGCTCAGGTGTGCTTCTGTTGAACAACATCCCTCTTACAGCCGGATTAGATCTTCAGAAAGTTGTATTATTAGCGAGAAGCGGAAAAGGTCAACATTACGGGTGCCGGTACATCACCGCCCCAATTATTACCACAGCGATTCCGTCAGGCAATATCCCTCAATCACCCAGGAGGCCGCGATGGGAAGGCTCGCCTCTCAATTGTTTCAATAGGCCGGCCGACTCCGTTTCCATGGCGAACGTCCCATCATCTCCGTATCTTCAGGCCAGACAAAAGGGGCGACCGAATGTTATTGTATGAAGGATCTTGACGTGTGAGTGTTTTTCTCTCATTTTATTTGTATTTATTCACAGGCCTGTTTCTCCGTGGTGTTTGACAATATATTTTGCGATCTTCAGGTGCGTTTTTCTATTTTCCTGCATCTTTCATCTGACTTCAACGGCCTGAGTTGACCAAGAATTGTGGCCTTTCCAAAGAATGAAGCCATTTTAAAGTCAAGTAGGTTTATTGTCATTTTAGCCATATACACAGTACACGGTAAAACGAAACAACATTCCTCCAGGACCTACATGACTGTAACAGTCTTGTGATTCTGGAATTTTTGAGGGAAAGTAAATGTCATTATTCCATTTAGCTGAAACTTTTATCTAAAGAGGTGCACATTTTTGAGAGAGCAGAGTCAGACAGTCTCTAGAGCAGCTAGGGGTTAAGGGCCTTGCTCAAGGGCCCAGTCTCTGCTGATCATGGGATTTCAACTGGCAACCATCCAATCAGAGGTGCAGCATCCTAAGCCAAACATTCATTCATTATCTAATGAGGACTTGCCAGGTTGTCCTTCCCATGCCTGGAAAGAATGTTAATGTCTTTCATCAGAATTTGTGCCCTAACAATAACAGTCCCGACGTGGTACAGCTCCCCTGAGGGTGCAGCTCACCCAGCTGTTGCTCATGGATGCTCAGGGGGGAAGGTCAAAAATAAGGAATGTCAACAAGCGCACCCGCTTCCTAACAACAGTGCGCTATGTATGGTTTTAAAGCACCAGTAATCCTATAGGTTGTAGCTTCAAGTCCCGGGATGGACTAACTTGTCTTTCTCATGAAGAAGACCCTGCTATAGGGATGAATGCTGTCAACATTTTTGCTGATTTATTCTTACCCCCCGTTGGCAGGACAGTCTGTCAGACCTTTATATAGATTCTAAAGATTTGGGGTTCAATACCTCATGTAGAAATCTTCCCCAGGAACCCGATTCGTCTTTGGGTATGCTTCAAAACTCCAGCATCCTCCTGCGGCCCAGAGATGTGCACTTAGGATAACTGATGTCTCTAAATAGCCTATAGAGTACGATTGTGTACGCGCTCTGTGATGGACTGGCATCCCATCCAGGGTGTCCCCCAGCCTAGCGGCCCTTGCTGCCTGGGATGGGATCCAGGCCCCCTGCGATCCTGACCAGGACAGAAGGTTAGAATATGCATGGATGGGCAGATGGATGTGCCACAGAATATCTAAACCCTAGCGTGAGTTCATAGCACTGCCATTTCGCCATCCAAGAAATGGGCTCACTCCCTCCTCTCAGCAACAATCATCAGCAGCACGGTTGAGTGGCTCATTGTGGGGACAGGCATTCGGAGAGACTTATATTATCATTTAAATAAACCTTACATTAAAGCACCACATGGGGGCGGCACTGTGGCCTCAGACCTGTGGGATCAGTGTTCGAGTCTCTGCTACGGCTCTCTGTGCGGACTTTGCATGTTCTCCCCTTGTCATCATGGCGTTATCCCCCCCCCGCAAGTCCAAACACATGCTGAGGTTAATTGGAGTTACAAAACTGCCCATAGGTGTGCCTGTGTGTGTGAATGTCGTGTGAGTGAGTTGGTACCCCATCCTCGGTTGTTCCTTGCTTTGTGCCTGTAGCCTCTGGTATAGGCTCCAGACCCCCTGTGACCCTGAATAGGATAAGCAGTTACAGAAGATGGGTGGATTAAAACACCCAATAGGAACACAGGTCAGATAAATCGTTACAAGTGACTAATCACTTTACACAGAAGTATTCCTTTGTACATGCCCCAAACAATTGCCAATAATCACTCTGGGGCAGGTCACATGATGTAACTGAGATTCTAATGCCATTGTTCCGGTCCAGTGGACCTATAGAATGGTAACACATCCAATTAAGCTCTCCACAGCAAACAGAAACCCATTAGCAAACATAGCTCACCGTTATTCAGTTTAAATTAAAACACAACGGCCACCACAGATGAAGGATAAGGCTTTTCTTAGAAATATACTAACGACTTCCCAACTTTTAGGTAGAAAAACCTACTTTGAGCTGGTGGCTGATTTGTCGTTCCCCTAGATTGGAGTCAGGAAGAGTCATCAACAGCTTTAATGTGTTTACATTCCCATGTGACTGAATACATAGGTTTGCTTCCACCATTGCCTGACCTCGATAAAGACTCATTCGCTTGCAAGCGATGTAGCTATCAATAAACCAAACGATAGATCACCCCTGTACTTGATGTCAACTCAATGAAATGGAGTCCTCAGACAGAAACAATTCAGAGCGAGTAAACTCAAGTCCCTGCTGTCCATCCCACTGACTTATCGATAGAATTCCACTATATAAGAGGTTAGGTGTCCATCAATGAGAAGATTATCTGTCAATGGGTATAGGCCCCAAGACACTGGGCCGGGGTGCCTTAATAGAGGGGGGGTATTCTGCTGAGGGTCTGTCCTCGCTGAGATAATAGCAGGGATTGGTGGCATCCTCCTTTGTCCTGGTTCTCCTAGGGACCCCTTGGAGACTGCATCAACACCATATTGAAGGTCCAGGATCTTGTCGGGCAGCCCAAATCAAGGGTGCTGCCTAACCTTTGAACTCTGAGTGAGATCATGGAGATCCTCCCTGACCTTTCCGGCAATAACCTTCACTCCACATTATTAGTTCCTCCGGGGGGCTGTCTGCAACACAGACCAGCAGACTGCACCCCCTCCCTCCATCACGCCATCCAAATGGACTATCACATTAAGACGTGTCTATAAGAGTTTTAAAGATTTTGAAAAATATGAGCCTGTCTTCTTTTTACAAATTCTGCACTTTTCTATAAAAACTGATTTTTTTTTTTTTTGCAAACTTAAGGTACCATTTTTGGTTTCATGTTTCATGTGCATTTTTAACTCCAAATAAGTTCCGAAAGTTCAAGACTAAAACTTTCCACAGCAATCACAAGCTTTACAGCCCTCTTTCCTTTGAGAGCGGTACACGGCTTGAACTGCTCATGTTTTCATGTTTTTTTATATAACTGCATTTTTCAAATAATTGTGTAGCTCTATATTTAAAACACATTGTTGCCGTTAGACTAAAAATACTACAATTCCATATACACTGTACACAAAGGTAAATGTAATGTGGGGTCTCCACTGAGCAAAAATCACAGGAAGGAAGTAGCTACTAGAACCTGTAATTGAAGTAATTAGCCTTGACTTTCATTAAATGTTCATCTGTGTACGACTAAAACTTTGAATGGGAAAAAATATGAAGTCAAGTGTATGGGAAAAATGACTCAATACTGTAAACTGTGTACCTGTTGTCAGTCTCTGTGTTAAGAAGCCAAATTAATGAGTGAATGGTGTTAAGAACCAGCTTTATACGCTCCTGATGTCACAGGGTGCATATTACACTGACAACAGGAAAGTAGGTGAGGCAGACTAAGGAATCTATTCAAGGTCCCTGCACTGCATATAAGAAATGTAATGGAAAGCATACATGATCTTATTGGTGCTAATTCAGGATCGGTCTCTGAGGCGTCCTTACCTCACGACACTCCCCAAATTCTGGGAGCTTCTAGATATGAAATGTACTGGGTCCGTGGGGCTACAAATACTAACGTGTCAAGGCTGAGGACAACGAGGACTGAAAAGTCTCGCAAAACTGGAGTGGTTGGACACAAGGCGAGATCCTGGCTCAGGGCTTAATGGGGAGACAGGGACATGGGCTCTGGGGGGTCAGTGCCCTTCCACATTCCCCACAAAGGTAGACAAAATTTAACCAATCATCAGGGATTTAATAGGGGGGCTTTACCCACCATGGGCACCCCCCTCCGACGAAGAACTCAGATAATCCAAATGCTGATGCCCACCCAACATACCCATATGCCCACCCCACTGTAGAGAGGTAGGTCTGACCACTTAAATTCACTGTGTATACGATCAATAACCTGACAACGCATTTTAGAGAAAGACCTTCACATTTCCTATCATCACTCGAAACAGTGATTACAGTGCCTTTAAAATGTGGCTTTCCATAGTTTTCCTACCATATGCATTTATTTTATGAATAACGTCACCTTAAGATCCACTATCGATTCTCTGAGAAAGGAGCTGTCTTCAATGGTCACAGTTCTGTCTGGATTTCAGACTTTGACACCACAATCTCAAAGGTGCCTTTATTATCCTAAGGTGCCAAAGCGTTTCAAAGTCGCCTCCCAATCTCTGTGTGTGTGTGTGTGTGTGAGAGAGAGAGAGAGAGAGAGAGAACCCGGCATTCATCTATAAGCAGAAGACAGCAACAGAACCATAGGTAGGAGATTCTGTATGCCTCTTTACTGCAATAGCACGCCCAAAAGCAGTGTCCATTCATAGCAGCCAAAGGCCCATACACCCGCACTGAGTGAGGTTGCCAGATGTTAACATCTGAGTTTCCCCCCAGCAAAATAACATTGAAGTCAACGAGATAACTGTGTGATTAATGGAGGGTGAGACCTTTGGCAAGAACTGGCTTCACAGTGCTGATGCCATAGAATAATTATTTCACTCGTTTTCATAATCGGGCAAATGCCACTTAATTTATAAGCAATAAAGCAGTGTTTCACACAGCAAAACTGAGGAAGAGTTGTCGACGAATCCCTGTAAGTTGTGCAACCAAAGGAGTAATCTGTTTTTTTTTCTAATTACAAAAGTTTCTGCAGCATAATTCCTCCAATCGGACAGGCAAATGTTCAGATTTTGATATGTTTTCGGAGTTGATTTAGACTTTAATTGCCAGTGCATTTTATTTTTAATTTCAATCGCTCGGGCGATCCCACATGGCTGCCACGTTATTTCTGATCCACACTGGCCTCTAGTGGTAAATTTCTGAGCTGCAGGTAAGCACGCATACAGCATATCTAACAAAAGCCAGGAATATGACTCTCCCAGCTGTTCAAAGCTGAATTAAAGTCAGTTTATATTACATCCCGTAGTCCGAACAATTAAAAATGATAAAATCAAACCGAGACACCTGAGACAAAATCCAGGTGAAAACAGAAGACAAACTAATTTATTACACGCCACATATGGAAAACAACAAATAACGCAAAGACAGATTCGGGATGCAAGGAAAACTAGCGGGACCAGTGTACAAAGCAAAAACGGTTCTGTTGTGACAATATTTAAAATAAATAAAATTTTAAAAATCCATTAACTGCAAGCCACACATTTGGATGAGGAAAAGATCATGCTCGATACTGAACCTGCGATCACTGTGGAAGAAACGGTCCCGTTGTTGCAGGTTTATTGCTGATATAGTTTACAGTTATTAAACAGGAGTTACTGATCAACTAGACGCACGTTTATTAAAACCTGAAGACATAAATGACGTCTGCTACGGCAGCATTTAACCGATGACAAGGAGGTGCAATCTAGGCGCAGTAAGCTGGCTGCGACGTCCCGGACGGGGGCTGGGCAGAGTCATCGGCTCGCTCGGGGCCGGCGTGAACCTCCCGCTCTGTCTGCAGCCCACGCAGCTCCGCGGCGGCCGGCGCTTCGCGTTCCCCGCTGTCGCACGCCCATCCCGGGGGGAACCGAGTCGCACCGCCTGCCGCTCCCTCTAAAATCTGACTTTTCGAAACCTCAACGGGCCGTTTATTGTCCTGCGGGTCTAATTCCATTCATTCACATGCAACAGAATCGTGGTTAACTACCAATTCTATGCCCTGCTATGTATATACGTAAATCATGCATTCATTTATTATAAGAGTAGGGGTGGGGGTGGGTGTGGGTGGGGGAAGAGTGAAGTTAAGGATTTAGATCCCTGAGTTGATTTGAGTGTGGTGAGTAATTAACAGTGTGGGCTAATGCTGTTATTTTGCGTGCTTAGGCTGTTGTTCTGTTATATTAATGTACCAGTTTATAAATCCGATAATGAGACATGAAAACAAAAAGAAAACAAATAGACCGTTACTGGTTGCTGACCCCACCACTCCCCTGCTCCCTGACTCCTCCTCAAAGGGAAACTCTGGGTATACTACAGACTGGCATGCATGCCTAACAGCGAACAGGAGATGGGCCTCGCCCACCTCAGGCGTCCCAGGGGAACATCTATTCCGGGAAGCACCCCCACCGCCTCCAGATCACTCACAAAGCTTTCATATGAGATCAGATTCCCCGCAAGAGCAATATTCCCTCTTCAGTGAAGGCAAAGGAGGATTGAAGTTATTGGTGATCCATCTCTCTCTCTCTGTCTCTCTCTCTCTCTCCCCCTGATTGTTAGGAAGAAACACAAATTGTGCAGGGCACTTGATTTTGGTCTGTCTAAGATGTCCAGATTGGTCTCACATCGCCAAAGAGGCCAGCGCACGTTCTACGTTTTTCCGTCAGACACCATACAACTGGATTAGCTACCTGGGCTGAATTTTTCACATTTGGCTTGTTGCGCTGTTCCAACCTGTAGCCCAGTGTCAGGCTGGCTCATTTGCACTGGGTCGTCCTTCGCTCCATCCAGCTCGAAGCCCCATTATGTTAGCTTAGTCACATGCCATTGTTAAGGAAACACAAGGAGACAAAGTGACTTAGGAAGGTTTTCATATAACTGAAAGTGCTAAGAATCACACTCCTTCATCATAGAAAAGGTCTTGGCAGCGTGGGGGGGGGGGGTGCCCACCAGTACCATCATTACTTATATAAATGTTCCATTTGTTTGTGGAAAATTACATCCAAGTAAGAAAAGCCTCACTGGAGATCCCACTGAACATCTGGTTGATGTGAACTTTGAAATAGGAAAGGAACATGGCTTTTCTTTTATATAACGCATTAAATAACTAGTTTCCATAAAAGGTATGTTTTAGAGCGGTTTTAGTCCTATTTATCCAGCTAGGTTGTTCTGTTGGAAGTTGCCTAGTTTTGGAGATATCAGCCATAGAAACCTCATTCTTCTCTCAGATATAATGGGACTGAATGATATTCTTTCTGTGGTCAATAAAGTGCCAAAACAATCAATTTGAAAAATTCAACAGCAACGCCTCTTACCAAAAATCATGACCCAGTTATAACCACAAAAAGATTGCCATTCAGTCCCATTGAATGATGTCTGGCATTTTTGTAAAGGTATGGAAATCATCACGTATGTGTCTGTTTATCCGTTTTACACACAGACATGACAGAGATCTAAACAGTTTATTTGTTCATTTGTCAGAGAATAGTTTGATCCAAAAGTTTGTGTAATTGATGGACAAACTCAAAACAGTAATCATGAATGATATTTGAAGGATCTCCCCATGGCAGGATGGTGCATCGTGGGATTGAGAGTAGCGGAGGTGTAGTAATTTCTCACAGCAAGCCGTCAGTACTTTACTCCCGTGTGGATTTCCCTGCGAGGGCGATTTGAGAGCTATTGTTTGGGTCCTGCAAAATTTATGAGGTGAATCACATACAAGAAAAAAAAAAAACATGGGACCTGTGCACAGCTCCGGACCTAATACAGCATTGCTGAGGCGGTACTGTAAACTAGCAAGTGAATTGGTACAACCCAGCAACCAGGCCGGCATGATATTAATCAAGACATCAAGAGACTTTAGAGTCTAAGGTTCCAGCCTTTGCAGGTCAAAGTTTCAGGAGAAGAGGGGCATATACGTCACCAAGCTCACACACCATTAAAGACAACTATGGACATCTATTGTATAGTGTTGACCATGTTGGGGCTCATGAAAAAGCCACAAGTTAATGAATTCAGACACTGACATGGTGTCTCTCTACATGTATAGTTGAGTCTCCAGAGGGTAAACAAGATCCTCCTCACACCACACAAGTTTCACAGCCATGTCCCCGGCTTAGAATACACCCCACCTACCCGTCCCACTGGCCATCTTCAACCCCCCTGTTAGGAATGTGCCTTAAACATGGTGCGTGGAAATATAAAACAAAAAACGTGGAATGTTTACATCTGCCAGGACACAGTGACAGCAGAAACAAGGGGGTGCTTGAGGGGAGACGATGGTTTATCAAATCGAGGAGGAGAGGGGTTACATATCAGCTCAAGAAGTGTTGCATAAATGTCTGCATTACTCAAAGTGCTGTTCGCAGCCTTCAAAAGTCTTCCCTCTCTTTGTCTTAGTCACCAGCTATGCCTGTCTCCATAACAAAGCACTCTGTGACAGTGTTCCTGTCATCCGGCTACAGATATCACAGTTATGCTTAATCTGTGGCAAGGAGCACCATGACAGTCCCTAGGTGTAGTACCTCTAAACAATAAGGAGATTGGTTGGGTCTCTGGCTCCCAAATATCAACATGTGCCCATCAGTTGAACTGGGAAGGCAGACCTAAAAGCAGACAAGGGCTTGGCAAGATAGCAAGGCCCAGCAAATACAACTGGATGAGCAGGCGGGGTACACAGCTGTGTAAACAGGAACTAAAGCATCAGTATGACAAACAGAAGCCATGATTGAGGGCCATTCATAGGAGTATAAACAATACTTAGTATTTACTGAGAAGCAGCTTAGACGACTGCCTGGTTACACAGTGCCCAGAAGTTCACCAAAACCAGGACAGGCCTCTACTGAGGTGTTCTAAAGGTGAGTGGTGCTGCCCTCTAGTGGACAGGTGGACATATTTCATTAACCTTTCTTATATAAAAACAGAAAATAAGCCCTGTGCTTTGTAAGAGTGTTTTGTTTTCAGCCAAGCAAGTTCTGAGTCACGCATGAAAAATATCGCAACACAATATTCTCCTGTGTTTCGTCAAATGCCAGTGAGATTCTTACTGATTTTTCTTGTCTGCAAGATGAATTTCAGATCTTTTTGCTCGCAGGCATGTGAGAACGGATGGCTTTTATGTAGTGTGAAGATTTAACTGCTTTTGGTTTTAAATAATTTCTTCACATATTTATTTGATTTTTTTTTAATCTTCAAAATGTACGTTGCATTTCCCCAGATTATACTTCAGTCAGTTCTGGTACATGAAGTTCAGAAGGACACTAATTTAACTTGCATATATCAGACACTGCGAGACCCATGAGGTTTTAAAGACCATTTTTACAGCTATTTCCTATCTAACATCCATTTAAATAGTGATAGTATAATCTTATCCATGCTGCTTTTTTTATTACTCACCATTCAGACAATGCATTTGTTTGCCCCATTAACCTTCAGAAAATGTTGTACACTTTAGGTGATGAAGTCCAAGGATCAGTGCGAATTCCAAATGAGTGTAAGTGTGAGAATCACTTCAGATTTATCTAGTTAATGTGGCTTCAGGCATAATGTTCTAGATGTTTTACTGCTATAGGTGTTTAATGCTATAGATGCATTCAGCACTTGATATGACCATACATATTCACATAAAACATCTCAGGCTTTCTATATCTCAGTGTGTTTGCACTCCTTTTACTGGTTAAACAAAATGACTTTCTGTACAGCTGGCGTGATCTGTCTTGTTATGGAGAGTGTTAGACTTTCCCCATGAGTAAAGAAAAGTGCGACCACGTGATAATGAGGAGAAAGGAACAAACCATGACCTTCTGTTGGACAAGTGGTATGGAAGGTGCATGGATGGATGGATGCAGGACAGTGTAATGATGTTTAACAAAAACCTTATAACAGGGGTGGGCAATCTTATCCAGAAAGGGTGAGTGTGTATGGAGGTTTTTGGGATAAGCTTTTGGACAGCTGTTCAAACCCAGGTGTGAGGACTCTTCAGCCAATCAGGCCTCTAATTAGTAATATAATTAGGGAGCTGCAGCTAAAACCTGCATACACAATGACCCTTTCTGGATAAGATTGCCCACGCCTGCCTTATAGGATGGGCGATAGGGGGCAGATGAAGTGAACCAACATATTAATCACCTGATTTTGCCTTCCGCAACATATCCAGATCTGCAGCCCCTCTCCACATCCCACTGGCAGGGAGTTTATAAAGAGTACACCAGAGTATCATGATTTTTGAGACCTTTGATAAGAGCTCTTAAACAGTAAAGAATCAGTAAGTTGCACTGATGAAAAAAATGTATATTTATTCTTATTTTGATAATTTACAACCAATTGTCTTTGCACATTTTTGCACAAAAAGTCCACCCTTCATTTACCCAAAGAGAAGGACAGACGCCCACCAGGACGTCAGGGAGAGGTAACTGATGAGTCCACCGGGGATTGTCCTGCAGTGTTCAATCAAAAGAAATATCATTTTTGTGGGAAATGGATAAATTTAGGCTGATCGGTTGGCTTGGAGAGTACCTACACACATTCATCTAACACACTGCCTAAACCTTAAGGTTTTAAATACACCATTTTTTTCTGTAACTGCCAGTCCTTAGAAGTAAGAAACACGTATCACTATGCAATTTGCAAGTCGATGGGGAAACCATGTCAGGGTCAAATTTATATCGATCCCAGGTGAGACAAGGCCCTTCCGTTCTGTGCCTCAAGAATGTAAAATGTGTTTTTAATCAAAACGTGTCCAATTTAGGCTGCTCTTGTCTTCACTGGGGAGTGGACTCTCCCTGTATTCTGTGCTGCTGTGCCCTTTTACATCCAATAGACACGCCTGTTTCCTACGCTGGGCTGCAACCGGTTATCCTGGATTTAACCCTATCTCAAACGCTCGGCCATCTTTGGATGAAGTTCAACGTACAACTCAGACGAGTAGGAGAATAGAAATGTAAAGTTGTTCATCCATCTACATTTAACTTATTTAGCAGACACTTTTATCGAAAATAACATGCAACCCCTGGAGCAATTGTGGTTAAGGGCCTTGCTCAAAGGCCCAAAGATGACGTCACTTTGCCAACTCTGGGATTGAACTGCCAACATTCTGATCACGGCCACAGTGTCCTATCCCACTAAATCAGTTTCTCTCAAAACCAGTCCTCGGGGACCCCCAGATGGTCCACATTTTTTGCCCCCTGCCAACTCCCAGGGAATTGGGAGACAGCAAAAACGTGGACCGTATGGGGATCCCCAAGGACTGGTTTGTGAAACACTGCCCTAAGCCACACACTGAACCCCAAGATAAAGGCCTTTCTCAAGAGCCAAACAGCGATATGATTACTCCACCAGCTGGTATATGAACCAGCAGTCTTCCTAACCAGGGACCAGAGTGTCCCCTGCCTCATGCCCTTGGATGGACTGGCATCCCATCCAGTGTGTCCCCTGTCTCATGCCCTGTGATAAATTGACATCCTGTCCAGGGTCTCCCCTGCTTCATGCCCTGTGATAGACTGGCATCCCATCCAGGATGTCTCGCTGCCTTGCACCTCGTGAAGGATTGGCATCCTATCCACAGTGTCCCCTGCCTCATGCCCTGTGATGGACTGCCATCTGGGCCAGAGTGTCCCCTGCCTCATGCCCTGCAATAAACTGGCATCCATACCAGGGTGTCCCTCGCCTGATGCCCTGTGTTGCCTGGGATAGACTCCAGGGCTCACAGGACTGAGTATAGGACTAACCCTAACTCCAACCCTGTACTCGGCCCCCGTCACCAGGGGGGAAAAACAGGCTGTTTTCCCGGGCCCTGGATTAGTTGGGGCCCAGAATTAAAGTAATGTTTACCCCCGGTTGGCAGCTTGTACCAAGGGGGCACAAGGGTTGTCAGGTAGCCCAGAATTCCTTTTCCTTACCACACCCCTGCCTGTACTGAATAAGGGAATATGATAGATGGATGGATGTGCACCATTACATTTCTTATATTAGTCAGGCATATATAATGTACCATAAGTTGCAAACACTAGTTTATTTGCTAGAAGCATCGAAGGTCATTTGCCTACATACTTTTGTGTAAATGAATGCTGACATGCTTAAAGTGATTCAGGTACACGACCCATAGATCTCGTGCAGTGACCATGTTTTGGTCTAAGTTCTTGCTTTTTAATTGCCTTGAAACGATCAGACCCATAGACAACAGCAGAGGCAGTTCTGAGCACTGAACGACGCGATGACTGCATCTATCTACATGTATACTTTTCCACTCTCTCTCCGTTCTGTGATGGACACGTATTCAGAAACTTGCCATTGTTTTCTGACGCGTGATTGTATGACGGGGGGGGCGATGCGTAAGCTTGTTGACTAACTTCGTACTCGTCGGAGCTGTATTTCCCATAAAAAAAAGGCAAAATATTACAATATATATATATCTCGCAGCACCATCAAAAGCTGTAAAAGACCTGGTGCGACTTGGCTTTTTATTGTGGCACATCGTGCTCTGTATCACAGGGATGAAAAAGTAAATCCGTAGTGTGAAAAGAAAGATCGGCTGCATGCAAAACAAAACATAAATACGGCACACAAGTCCGGGCTTTCGGGAGAGCTTACCTCCCCGTTTGCTCCCCTTCGAGCTTTCGGCGAAACAATCAATACTGGCATAAACCTAATTAGCATGTAACATGCTCCGTGTTGTTTTATTCTCAGTGATTTTCACTTTTCACGAGTCCCCTGCTTATTTAAAAATGCATTGGATTAAATTTTAAACAGCCCCCAATACAGCGGGAGCTGGCCTCCCCGTCCGTAACTCAACGCAAGGTGATCGAGTAGGCCTATCCAGATTTTTTTTTATTTTTTTTTAGGAATTAAATGCGATAAAGCATGACAAACATATGCAAATTATTATTTTTGAAGAAAGATCATACAGAATGCAGACTTTTAGAATACCCCTGCCTCTGTGTGAAACAACCCATTTGTTATACGTATTAGCCCTCATTTGAGGGCATTTTTATTTTTAATACATGGGAACTTAAGCCACGAAGATTGCCTTTTCCAAAACTAATCAACCTGCAGCTGATAACAATGATAAAAGTAATTTCTCTTGAGGGGTGCTGGCAAATGATTTTTAATTCGGTCTGGATTCTACATTTTAATGGTAATCAAAGATAATTTGACATTTAAGTTGAAAAACGTCTCAGACAGCATTTTACTATACTGCACATAAAGTCTGTTGACTGCTTCTAAAACAAAATTATACCGGAGCGTGTTCAGTAATAACTCATAGCAGGCTTATCGCCTGGTACGTAAACGCCGGGGGGGCGGAGTCTGTTCATTCGTTTATTGAAAACAGTATATGGGAAATGGGTAAAAGACGACAGCTTGTTTACATTACGTGAAGGTAGGTCCGCTCTGTTAGGAAGTGGCTACTGCACAGTTCTTAGCTGACCGCAACAAGTTAAACACTGGCCACACGTGCAATTGGCTGTCAGCGTCCCTGCAGATTGTCACCCTTTATTTGGAACATCAAAGAAAGGGTCCTATTGCGTTTATTTCCCCAATCGGAAAACGTGAGGTGGGAGGGGGATATAGAGGGTTTAGCGAGGGAATTGCTCTCTGGAAATCTCTGTGGAGAAGCCAGAGGGGCAGAAGAGAAATGTAATGGATTTCAGGGCGGACATCTGTAATTTACCACGACAACTTATTTCGGAAGTGGACGATGTGGAATGGGGCAGTGCAAATAAAAGTGTATGGGTGGCAGTGGGGGCAGGGGAATTAAGATCCATGGGAATGAACAGCTCATTCCCGTCAAATCGCTAGGAGAGGGATTTGAAGACACGCAATGACAGAAAGACCCTGAAGATATCCGTGGGGGGGGGGGGGGGTTCATTCAGGATTTATCGACATTGAGGCACCAAGTCACCGTCTGCCTATACATGTGAGAGTACCGTGAATACTGCTCTTATTTTTGCTGCTATTTCTCCTATATATTGTTCAGGTAGGGGGTGGGGGTGAGCACCATAAGGCGGGGGGAAATTAGGATGATTCCAAGGGCCCCTGAGTGACAGGGACCTGAAAAAATTTGGAACATAATAGAATTGGTCCGGGTTGGGGGCCCAGTGTGATAGGCTTATATGAGGCCCAAAATCTCTAGCGGTGCCGCTGTGTGGGGGGCAACAATTTCAGCATCATTTACAATGCTAAGAATGAACAGTCATTTAAAAATTATTACACAATTTTATGCAAGCTGATGGACCTTTATTAATAAAATTGAATTGAACTGAATTACGTCTGTGTTTTTTAACGAAAGGTTATATCAGAGTTATTCAAAGGTAAACACACATGTAGGCATGACTTTATGCTCCGCCTTGTTCAGATGCATTCTATGGTCCATGTATGGCAGTCTGCCCTCCATATTTACATCTTGCGAGAGTATTTGTCAAAGCCGAAATTCTCTGATTTGGAGGCTTTCAGCTTAAGGGGTGACAGTACCCTAACATAAATTACAGCAATTGATTGATGCATGTTATCTGGCTTAACACTTGTTGCAATATTTATCCATGCAAATTGAGGGTGACAGACCCAATCTGCTTACCTTGGTTTCACTCTCTGCGTAATGTGATAAAAGGTGTATATGAAATATCGGCCAACTTTTGTGGCATTGCGACTGTCATTTGTCTTTATCAGGTGACTGTCTTGACATTTTTGTATCTCAAGGTCTGCCTAAGTGAATCTATTTTCCATAACCCAAATCTAATGATCAGGTGGGCGATGATCATCATCAAAAGTTTTCCCACATAATTCATTTTCATTTACTCATTTCAGGTGATGATTTCAGATGTTTGTTCAATTATTCTGACAGTTTAAAAAAAAAAAAAAACACATTTACAGTGAATTTCCTTTTCAAAGATGGATGGTTGAAATTTCAAATTTCCAACGGGGTCTGTTTAGTTACTTAATCAAGACATTTTGGTATGTTCTGTCAGTTTAAAGGTGTCTAAACTGTACAGAATAAAGTTTAAAGTAGAAATTGGATTTTTAATACCTGATCTGATCAGATGTGCCCTTTGGCTATGCAGCAGAAATAGCAAATAGCAAATAATGTTGACTATCTTGGAAAAACGGTGTGTGTCAAGGTCTGGGATATATTAAACAGTAAGCCAACTTGGTACATGTAGTCAACATGTTGAATGCAAAACACATGGACAGAAGTAAAGATCAGAGTGACTTTGTCAAGGGCCAAACCATTATGGCCAGTTGACTGGGTCAGGGTGTCTCACTTCCCGCATTGACCAGTCCAGGCCGCCCAGCACCCTGTCGGCGGTTCATGGTTTTTCCTCTTTCAGCCCAATCTCAGTCGGTATCCACAACAACTGACTGTGAGAATCCCACATCCCTGCCATTTCGGAGTTACTCTGTCCCAGTTGTCTGGTCTTAATGATTTGGCCCTAGTTAAACTTTTCTCCTCTCCATTTCCTGGGTATTCACCATGTCAACTACAATTACTACGAGATAGACAATAATATTCACTTCACATGGGGATGGTCATAATGTTTTGGATCATTGGTGTGTACATGTACACAAGTGATAGGTGTTTCCATTATTTTGACTGATGTTAATATTGCAGACCTAATGTGGAGTCCGGGGACTCCTTGCTTTCAGAACAGCTTTGATCCTTTTGGAAATGAGGTCATACAGTCATAAAGTGTGTGCAGTACGATATCAATCAATTTTTCAAGCAGAGAAGGTTCCATTTCTTTGAAGGATGAAGGAGCCAGAAATCTACTTCACACTCTGTGCTCCAGAATTGCCCATAAATGTGCGGAGATGTTTAGATCCGGTGATTAGGGAGGCCGCGGAAAGTGTTTGACTTCACCCTGGTGTTCAGGAAACCATTCTCAAGCTTGCTTAGAGGGGTTGCTTAACAGTTTTGGAACCATACAGTACTCTCAGTCTTGTAAAATGGCTTCATCTTGGCGTTAGTATGACCCTACGGAGCAGTCACAGGTCTACTGACGCCCCTAAGATGGCTTCCCTTGCATTCATCATTTTAATAGTTAGCCATAGCCATTGTGGACATTTCTTTTGGCCTGCTCTAAATGACATTCATGTGTAGAATAAGATCACCATACTCACACCATGTTACTTTTTTTCACTCCTTAGACAAAGTCTTGGGTCTCTGTGCATTGATCTTGGATACAAGTGGTTTCCAAGCAACAGCTCTGCTATAAATCACACATTTTGATGTACAGTTCTTGCTGAGATGGGCTCATAGACGTACCAAGCCAGGCCTGTTGCAGATTTTGAGGCCATACTTTTGTGGTGCTTAGCGACAGTCCCGTCAGGTGTCCATCTGTTTGTCTTGGTGACCTGCAACCACCTCTCCTCCTTTGCCTGAAGCAGTTTGTCTATGTTTTTCAGCTGCCATACATTTTGAGACTGTTTCCTTCAAGCCCATAGCTACCTGGATGGGCTCTGGACACTCCGCCATCCTGCATCGGACAAGCGGGTGCCGAAAATGGGTGGGTGGATGGATCGGTGGGTTCTCCTAGACACGTGAAATAAATCTTTGAAGTCGTGCCCCTACTCTTGGAAACTCTATTAAGGAGATGCTATGAAAACTCACATGTGAAAGGGGTTGATTATCAAACCTCTTATATTGCATGCGCACCATCTACTTCAAAATTAATATCCTTTTCACTATTTTGTACACCCCCTGTGCATGAATATTAACTTTACTGAAGTTCAAAAGAGAGCATATGGACCATGGGAAGTGGGAGCATCCTGAACTGTGTCTACCCAGGTCTGCTGTCTTTCGTTATTTGTTATTATCGTTAACAAAAACTAATACTAGAACATTTTTGTAAAACAAGATACGAAAACAAAAAAAAAACACAACCAAATGAAAACTAATTTCTTCCAAAACTGCAATAAAAACAAAAACATCAAATATTTCCTGATACCAAATACTTATTTTGCTAAAGTAATGATTAGCTTAATCTTAAATTACCGTTAATAATACCTGGAACATGTTTTGCTCATTTTGAGGACATAAGTGCTTTAGGTGCACTGTGCATTCATGTAGAATTCTCTAAAGATCAGACACAAAGAACATCTCTACAAATTTCAGTCTGTCCCAAGAAATAAAATTACTACAACAAACAAATTCAAATATGAAAACTACTTATAAATACATCTTCAAAATAAAAATGAATAAAAACCAAATAACACCACATCGAAAACCCAACTAAAACTAAACTGGATTTCAAATTATAATTGAATATAAAAATAAAAACAAATTTATAATATCAAAACTATAATAACAGTGTATCAGAGAGCAGTACTTACTGAGTACTCAGTACTGAAAGGACTTGGACTGCTGATTAGAAGGCAGGCAAATGAGGCAAACAGTTTTTATGGATATTGCCTAGCAGGAAAGCAGAGAAGGACCAGGCAAGCAGCAGATCCAAAACTAATATAATCAAAAAAGAAGCAGCCAGCACAAAAAGACAAAGCTGGCAAACATGGCCAAAGCCAGAACCCCGAGCGAGGCACCAGAGCGAGCTTAGATAGGGCCACTGGATGATCACTGGCAGGTGTGCCTGATTATGGAGGGAAACCATCTGGAGGTGGCCCTGGCTGAGGAGTTAAACTGTGGGGCGAAATCTGGAACAGATGCAGGACCAATGTGTGGGTAAAGGCAACTAATTTTGGTAAATTGACACTAGTCTCCTATACAAGCCAGTGATATATTAAAAAATTTATATATATGTGTGTGTGTGTGTGTTTGTCTATTACAAACGCATTAAGTCATTCATTTTAATTTAGAGACACCTGGAAGATACTGTAATGGAATGTACTGGGTCAGCATTAACAAAACTGTTTCTTTGATGCTAATATTGCAGCAGGTGCTATCAACACATTTATATTATAAATGCTATTTGCAGTTCTGTTAACATCCATAAACGTTCATGAACCATTATGCTTATGGTTATTCTCAGTGTGAGAGCATTCAAACAAATGTCCATACCTACAAGTTGAAAAAGTAGTTTCCTTGGAAGGAAATCTGTGATAATGTATGGAAAGTGCGCAAGATACACACACACCACACACACACACATTATCATTGCACCTGTAATGTAATCAAAAAAAAAAATTCTCCCTGACTTGAAAATCACACTTTTGTTTGAAAGGTCGGTTATTTAGTGAACCAATCTGTCCGTATTTGATGTAGTACTATTCTATGGTGTGAATGGCATGCATGTAATATACGTATGTAATATTTAACAGAGTAACATTTAGCTCAGTAATGTGAAGGGACATGTATGGAAACGAAAGAAATTTATATTAGAAAAATACTTAAAAGCAACGTATTACATAATATTATATACTAAATTATATGTTCGTATATCTTGGTTCATAGTGTACTGTCTGCATAAAGATCTACTTTTATGTATTATTATCTAGAGGTACAATAATTAGACCTCCAAGAATGAAAAATTAATTCATTAACAGGTGTATCAAAACAGAAAAATTGTGGCAGACGGGAAAATAATGATAATAAAATAAATACTACTACTAATAATAATAATAATACTAATAAGCTAACGATGAATCACGAATATCAAATTACCAAGATTCCAACTTCTTTCAGCTGGAAAATCTCCTGTGTGATCAGAGGATGACAGAAGGCAGCCGGATGTTTCCATATAAGGTAAGTGGAACTTAGGAAAATGCTGACAAATGGATAGCAGCGACTGTATGGCAGCAGAGTGACTGGATAGTGCGGATCCTTCCGGCGAGCTCCACCCATCAGTGACTCAGGATGGATTGTCAAGGGAGGTGTTGGTTCTGCGTTGCTGTTGTGGCTCGAACCTCAGAAGCCAATCGCCTGTCTCGTTAAGTCGCGTCACAAACAGATGGCTTCCTGGAGTTTCCCAAGTGACGTCAAGGTCACCGGAGCCAACCATGAGCCCCCACAGATGCATGGCAGCACGGCTTGCTGGGATTGAACAAGCTACTGAATGTTATAATTGAAGTGTCACCTGAAATTGACCTCTGATTCGTTCAGGGGGGGAGAGGGGAGACAAACCCTGATGCTTTAGGAGTGTTATGCCGGTCCAGCTAAATCACCTTTGAATTGCTGATCAGTAAGAGCTCAGAAGAGCTACTCTCTTCCAAATTCGCTTCCGCCTGGCCACCCCTGCACTCTAAATTTGCCTACCGGCACAGTGCCTGTTTGTCATAGCACAGTCATCTCCCATGGACATTTGGGTATCTGGATCAAAAGCCTTTGAAGTAAAGAGTCCCGCAGAGGCAGGATGGAGGGTGACACTGGGCCTCCGGAGGCACCAGGGGGGCTGTTATTCTCACTTTTGTCATTTACACCTGGCCCTTGCCACCTGGTTCCAGGGTTTGCTTTTTGCAGGCTGTCATTGCTGTGCTTTCTTGGCAGGCCGCTAACTGGTAGACGGATACAGGCTGAGTTCCAGCTATGGGTTGGCGCGGGTGCAATTGGGGAGTGCGAGCACCATTCTAAGCATGGAAGGAGGCCCAGGGGTCAGTGGAGGATTTGAGCTGGAGGGGATGACCCACTATCCCACAATCCTACCACAGACAGGTCTCCAGTCAAAGGTCATTAGTTAGTGACCCTGCCAGCTCATCCCACTTGGTTCCTCCTGAGACGTTTGTCCCTTGGCATTCTCACTGTGGCTTGAAAGGGAGTATCAAGAGTTTACAAAGCAGCAGGATGGAGCTCAAGGAGCCCCAAGCCGACAGAGCAGCAAGGAGGAGCAGGCAAGAGCTGAATACCAAGAGAAAATCAACAAGGAATTTCAACAGGACCTAAATAATAGAGCTAAAAATGTGCAATGACTTGACAGAGAGAGGATCCAAGTTGTGAACACAGGCAAGCAAATCTGAACTGTAATCCAGATTTGAAATTCCAAAACAGGCTGAGGTTAATACATGGCTGCAGGGACTAAAATCAAATCCAAATAATGGATGAAAGACCAAGAAAACTGGGAGAAGAAGCATGAGTCATGCACTGGGTGCAAACCCCCAATAACTTGCTGATCTGGGAATTACGTGCTTTTAAACTTTGATTAAGTAGGTTCATTGGTTGTAGCTGAGTCTAACATCCAGGGGAGGCAGAGTAGACTGGGCGTGGTTGGGTGGCTGTAAAGCTTAGTGCAGATGTAACAATAGCTTTAGAAAAATTTCATCAAGGATTGATGGTGTTCAGATGATGGGCTGGGGGATGTAGTGGGGATCAGGGCCTTCAGGAATGTCCTTATATTTCTTCATAAGTTTTATGTGAAACAACTATCGCTTCTTGGAACCAAAATCAATACTCCTGCTTTCAGAAATTCTGATAAATGCAAGCAATTATAACATTTTTGTAATACATACAAGACACTTCTCTTACTGTTTATTTCTGGAATGGATTGTAAACTGGTATGGGCAGGCAACAGTATCCCCCAATGTCCTTGAGTGGCCTTATTTTGGCAGTAGGATGTCTGTAAATTTGCCCAGCACTCTGTGTGGAACTTTGGCCGAGCAGAAAGCATGCGTGGAAACATATCCACCTTCAGACTCCACCGAGGATCTCGCCACACCCGTGGACTCACCATGACCTTGAAGTGAGGTGAAAATGTCCCAAGTATTAGTGATATGGAATAGCGTTGACAAACTATGGCGTGTCCGCTTTGAAGTCTCTACAAGATCTTTGGCCACCCTGTGGTGTTTGGTGCACCGGGAAGTACGAATGGGAGGACATGAAATAGATTGTTCCCGTTTTTGGAAGGAATCCAGAATCTCTCTTCTGTGGCTTGTTCTTATTTTGCAATTACTCCCCAGTGTAAGTTCCCTACCTCAAGAATTATGGAATTACTGTCATTCAAATTAAAACTATAATGTTCTATTGAGGATGTAGCCCCAAAAATATAGAAAAACTCAGCCTTCACAATGCTAGTATTAGCTGCTAATGGTTAACATAGGTACTGTCAGGGTTGTTTGCCTAATGTTTATTTCTTATACACTGACTGTATTATACTTCTGTGACTTAGGCCACTCGACTGGCTCTAGATAATAGGGTCTGCTAAGTAAATGTAAATGGAGAGACTCACTTTGGAGATTCCACCCGATTAAGAGATTCCGTAGTTTTGTGGTCCTACCACTGCTTTACCAGTTCTCCAGTGAATCACTGTCTGATACCTTACCAGGAAACTTGAACACTTCTGAAACAGTGTTTATTCTACGTCTGGAAAGGAGATCTAGTGCATATGTATTTGCCACTTTGTGTTATACACACCGGGAGAACATTTTAGGACAGAGTCATTTTTTTAGCCAGCTTCTCTCGATGGCTGTTGTTCAGAAAACTTGTGTACAACTAATAATAGTTGGCTGGTACGTTGTACTCTTACAAAGCATACACTTGAAGATGAAAACAACTGAGCACTATTATTCAGTTATATAATCCTTCATAAATGATGTATATAAATGGTAGACCAGTAATTAGCAATACATACCCCATTGAAACATACTTTTTATGATGAATGCCAGAGATTTATGGCAATGGGCAGCTGAAACGGAAGCTACTCTCCAAACTAGAAGTTTTACAGCACTGTCGATACAGAGAAGCCAGAGTGTAAAGTGCTGTTGCTTTTTTTCAGCGGGGGAATTCTCGAGGTTTAACATTTCTTATTCATTGCAGGTTCCAGTCAGCGTGAAATGTCATCTGCCCCCTTAACCTGCTGGGGGAGGCTCCTGCAACACTGATGAAAAGATGCCAAGGCGTTACTGCCTTTGATTTTTTCATTCGACGGACGACATTCCCAGACGATTAAGAGATGCGACTTTGCAGTTTTTTAAGCTCTGGGGGAGCTTGTCTGCTTGGGTTCTCACCTATGTTCTGTTCTCACCCATGTGAAATTTTCAGTGTGTCAGGATGCCAAATTAATTCGCCGTCTTCCCTTTTTTTTCTTTCTTTCCACCCTCTGTCCTATTCCTCAGTCGGGTCTCCATTTCATCAATGAATCTTGTCTAAAAATCAAATTCATGAATGGGCCTAGGTGGCCCATCATCCAGCTGTGTAAATCGTTCTTCATATTCATACTCTC
Organism: Mormyrus iriodes; assembly: GCA_011763525.2. NCBI lineage: Eukaryota > Metazoa > Chordata > Actinopteri > Osteoglossiformes > Mormyridae > Mormyrus > Mormyrus iriodes. The sequence continues at coordinate 363,971 of JAAGVU020000090.1, read as the reverse complement.
CATACTCTATTCAGACTAGAAAAAATGTGGACTGTCAAGGGGTCCCCAAGGACTCAGTTGAAAAGCACTGCTTTAGATGATACCAAAATTGTTTGTTTTGCTTGTTCATTTTTGACCATGGACATGTGTATGTGTTTGTGCGAGTGTATCCTGTGATGGACAGTCATATCAGCCGGGGAATCCCTCAAACTGACGTCCTTTCCTGTTACGGACTGGCATCGTGAAGGAACAAAGGGATGATCTGCAATATGGCTCTCAGGCAGAAGGGGTTTATTATATATAAACTGCACACAAAAGGGAAGACTAGAAAACAAAGGGTCCACAAGGGGTCAAACTAAAGCAGGTAAAAACAGAGTACAAACTAACTAGACTAAGAGTAACACAAAGGGAAACTAACATTGGACATGCTTAGGGAAACACTGGCATGAAGTCATACAGGACTCAAGCAGGCAGCTATACAGAAAGAAACACAGCAAACTGGAGCTAATGCAGAGTAAGGGCAGGAACTTAAATACACATGACAGAGTAATGGGGGGCAGGTGTGGGCACTTATTAATTACAATAGGGGCAAAGAATACTGAAGTACAGGTGAGGGCAATCAACAGACAAAGGATCAAACACCAGGGACTCTATAATAACAAGGGCCATCGAACATTACTGAAAACAGGGAACAACAGGGAGCAAAAACAAGGAACCAACAGAAATGCACCAACACTGGATGTCTAAAGAGCCATAGATGCAACATTAAACAACGTAGAACCCACGGCAAGAGGAGAGCTCGATTAAGTCATCCGCTTAGCCCATTAAGCCATGTGGCAGCCTGGGAAACAGGAGAGCTCAGTAGGAGCTAGAGACAATGGGATGGTCAGTGTTACCAGGTGGCCAAATGGGAACTGACATACAGAAGGGGACAGGACAGGGGCCGATCCTGACACTTTCCGTTCTTGGATTGGCTTCAGACTCATTGTGCCTCTACATTGGATATTTTTGAAAGGGGTGGGAGCGAACAGCATAAAGATATGTTTCATTATGTTCATAGTCTTTTCTGAAGAATAGCCAAAACAAGGTCAGATGTTTAACTAGGGTTCAAAGGCACGTGTCCTTTTAAAGGAAAAAGTCACTCGACACAAAAATGCACGTTTTCTACGAATTAAAATGTATCATTTAAATTTTATGTTTTACTCCCCCATTGAATGGTTTCTCTCCATTTTTATTAGGCAAAGGATGCACTTTCTCCTGTAGTTATTTTCTCTTGTCCTGCATTGCCCTATAATTATTCACAGTATTCTTGTTTATGCCAATGCGTTTTTCCCTCAGAAAAGACTAGGTTTTTATTTTAGTTTCAAAATAGAGAATTACGAAAATAGAAGAGCAGATTCAAAACATTCTATTACCATAACAACCAACACTGGCATCATTGCTGTCATGAACGGATCTGTTAACTGAGCTGTAGATGAGAATCCAATTCAGGGATATAAAAATGGGGATTTGTTAGGTTCAGAAGACTGGATCAAGATTTTAAAGGGGGAAGCAACCACGAAAGCAATTACTAAGACACCTGGGAAGAAGAGAACACTGATATGGAAAGCTTGTATGCTGGTGTTTTTACTTATACTAATACAGACTTTCTGTTTTCTGTGAGCTCAAACAATACAGTGACCTTCATTTAGGTTATTCTAATCTATCCATCAACCGGTGGTCCTGGACAGAAAAACAAAGTCTATCCCAGGCAGCACAGGGCACAAGATATGGGTACATCCTGGATAGGATGCCAGTCCTTCACAGGGCATGAGGTATGGGGACACCCTGGATGTAATGCCAGTCCGTCACATGACACACACACACATATACACACACACACACACTACTGGCAATTTAGAAGTGCTACTCATGCCTTTTGGACTACAGGAGGAACCTGAAGTACCCGAGAAACCTCTGTGACATAGGGAGAAGATGCAAATTCCACACACAGTAAAGGTGAGATTGCAACGCCAAACCCAAGATGCATCAAGCAACAGCACCACCCAGTGAGCCACCATGGCACCATTTCCTCACTCCAGTGGAAACTAAATCCCGTGTTCAAATAATGTTCAGCTTCATATCTCAGAAATCCCACAGGTTCTGCTGTTCCCCTCCTCCATGTCATCATGAGGTCACTCAATATTTTATTTGCACAATTAGTTTATATGTGGGGTGATTCAGAATTTTCCAGTAACTATGGCTCTGTGACAAACCCATGAACCGTATAGCATAACCTGTGCCAAACACACTTCCTGTGGCCACAAAGAAGCTGCAGCATGTATGTGATCAACACTTGCAATAAATGGAAAAGTACAGGGGATAGCTTGCAATGAATGCGACATGCAGGGGATAGCTCAAAATAAATTTGACAGCGCGGGGGATAGCTTGGAAGCAGCCCTTTCAAATCTGGGCAGATTTCATTCACCTTCAGGCCCAGTATCGATCCAAGGTGCATGCCATAGCCTTGGTTAGCTCCACCACATTGCATCTCGCTCACAGCTGATGTCCTCTATCGGAAACGACAGGCAGTGTGTTTGGAGGAAGATCCTGTATGATTAGCAGGTGGTAACAAGAACACAGCAGCACCACATAAAAGAAAAATCAACCGTTGATGAAAACAGCATAGTAGTAATAATAAATGTACATTAAATCTATAGAAAACTTTTCAAATTATATACACAATATTATATACTTTTATCTATCCACATAACACCTGTTTTTCATTTTCTGTGGTTGTTGGGATATTTTCTCAAAATTCTTAAAATATGTGTGTGTTTATCTGTTTACCCAGTGTTCCTCAACACAGTCACTGGGGACCCTCCACCAGTCCATATTTCTGCTCCCTCCCACCACCCAGCCAATAAAGGACACTGAATACCTGGTACAGGTGTGTGGGAAGCTGGGTGGTACAAAATGTGGACTGTCTGGGGGTCCCCCAGGATTGGGTTGAGAGAAACTGTAGTACCTATTCCGACATCCCTGACGATGGGGATTCCTAAGCAGTCCCGCCCTTTTAACCTGAGAAAAACCTTTTATCTATGTAAGGCATTCATCTTATTCCATTATTTCAACAAAGACTTTTTAAAGAGAAATCCTTTTTCAACGGGATGGTCGGCATCCGCTAGCGGCGATGTGCCCACTTGGGGAAACGTCACTTTGCCTTTGTGACAGATGACACATTTTCTTGCTGTCTTGTTTTTCTGACGATGTTTAAAAGAGTTGGATTATGCTTCCAGGCGTTCGGTACTGATATCCGATTTGGTGCCTGTGAAACATGATTTAAAATGCTGGCCTAAGGCGATTCCTTCAGCGACACCTTCAAGATGTTCAGATACAATTATCAGTAAAACAGCACTGACACCCAGAGGTGTATACAGGGGCGGAGCCACAGGGGCACTGGCCCCAGCTGAAAGCTGATTGGCCCCTAGAGCGACCAATCCCTTTAATGACAACCAGCTATTCATTTTACTTGATTGGTGAATGTTTTGTAGTTTTTGATTAGCAGTTTTTGATGGGCAGGTGGCCAGTTGAATTACTTAGCACTATTGTAGCTAGCACAGTTATGCATGCTTCACCTATTACTAGAGATGGATCATTCACATGCAAAATCATCTACCTTAGTCAAAGTCTCACCAAATTATCTCTCAGGGATTTAAAAACTGCCATACCGCTCAGTCATTGGTCAGATGTTAATCATCAATTCAGCTCTGGCGTTACATGTGAAATATTGGCAATCTGTGTTAATGTTCGTTGTTGAAATCATGTAGTCAAGATGGAAACTGAAGACGTTTATTGTTGATATGAGATTAGACAAGATTCGATATTTGCTGTTGAAATGAAAGCTTGCAGAACTGTGTAAATAGCACCTCCAACGTGAGATTAGATCTAATACCAGACTTTTTGGGGGTCTGGGTGGATGTCATTAAGTGCAGAGCCAGTGCCTATGCTACGAGGAATCCTTAATGTATTGACTGGAATGTTTAGCTCTTTCCAGACTCTTCCAGAAAAAGTCAAGCATCCATTGATGCTTGTGGGAGTTTTTCTTATACCAAAATGTTCTGAGGGCAGAAGGAACAATGATTGATTCAGAGAGATAACCAATCAAATCATAGAGGAGGTGGGCCCAAGCAACTAGAGGAGGTGGGACTAAGACATTTGATTGGTTGATCCCACAATCCCACCTTCTCCTAGTTGCTTGGGCCTACCTCCTCTGCAATCTGATTGGTTATCTCTCTGAACCAATCATTGTTCCTTCTGCCCTCAAAACATATTGGTGTAAGTAAAACTCCCATGAGCCCCACTGAGCAATGCTTACTCAATATGTTCTGATAGCTATTCTCCATTTCTCAGTTTCAGTTTATTACTGCCCTAAACAGCGTTGACGCAAACTTTCATTACCTCAGAAGTTGACAGCATGGCAAGAGTTTCATAATGGACACTGTGACAGGCTCTCTGCGTGTGTGTGACAAATTAGGAGAGATTATCTGGACAATACGCCTAATAACCCAAGGATTATAAACCTGCTGAGGCTACCGATGGAATTGGCTTCTCGGTTCCTGCTGGCAGTGTCGTGATTGATGGCCATTATGTCCCAAATCTGCTGTGTACAAGTCACCGACGGATGTTGTGATCTACCTTTAATTTATTCTGTTAGCTTGCAGGCTAAAGTTTGTAGGCTAGAAACACTTTCCAGTTATTTGATCGAAGCCTGGAGTGTATAACAGGAAATAAACTCAAGGAAGCTACCTTGGGAGGGGGCGGTTAGGCTTCGTTTTTTGTAGTTATGTTTGCACTACATGTACTATCCAAGCATCTTTTCTGTTTTGCACTAATCTATATTCATCTGTACCCTATGTACCTCACTGCTGTGCGCACAAGAATTTCCCCAGGGATCAATGAAGTTCTAATTAATGTCTTTCTGCGCCCTTTACGGAAAACATTTGCCAGTAACCACCAGAGGTTAGTATGCAAGATATGTGACCTTTCTTGTTTGAGCTTGAGGGCAGAGCTGGCTTTAGCTATACAGTAGGCACACTAGGCAGTCACCTAGGGCTCCTGAATTAACTTCATTATGAAATGATCATCAATTTTCTTGGTATGAGGGCCTCCCAAGTAAAGTTTTGCCTAGGGCCTCTGAAAAGGAAGAGCCGGCCCTGCTTGAGGGGCTGATCCATCTTGAAGGTTCGGAACATTCTGGAAACCATCTAGAGAAATCGGTCCAACTGAAGGCCTTTAGTGGGAACCCCAAGGATTTCCAGAAGTTGTAAAGGATCTACTGAACTAAAGAGTCGACATCTCAGGATGGCTGCGATTACTGTCCTATTCCTGGAAAGCGTGGGTTGTCAAACGGGGCACGATCCGGATGAGATGCCGGGATGCTATATGAGTTTCTCTCTCGCACGCACGCCAGACACACTAGGATGCAGCTTAAATCGCTCGTTCAGCTAAACGGCGTGTCCTTGGAGCTGGCGTACCTGGAGGAACGTCACAGGGACGTGGGTAGAACATGTGAATAGCATAGAGATGGCCCTGGGGATAGAATACGACTCTCGACCCTGGAGCAGCGAGGGTAACTGGTCAGCGACTCTACCTCCTGTTGGCTCATGTATAAACGTGAGGTCATTTCGTGGATAATTATATCCCTTTGATAGGAGAGTCACCTTCATCTGTGGGACACTAGGGCATTGCAGGATTCTGCTGTGATTTTCAGTTTTTGTCTGGTTTTGATTTCCCGTTTTTTGACTTCCCCATCTTGTTACTGCTCCAGCACGGCGTCTGCACCCCTGAAAATGAGTACTTGAGCGCAGGTGCGTGTGTGCGCATGTGTGGTGTGTCATCCCAGACCAATGTCAATGACTCACCGGGCCTCTCGAGTCCCACCGAGTGTCACAGACCCGTCTTGCTCCAAAGCCAGAGCCCCTGGGCCCGGAAAGAAGTTGTCAATTCCCCTATAATTACCGCTAAAATGGCGGTTGAGTACCAATGCATCTCCACCCACCAGAACCGCTCGCAGACAGCGCCTGGGAGCTCGGTTTGTCCGCAGGACTCCTCACCTACCTCTGAATGACGCCGGTATGTGTCAGTGCTGTGGGAAGTAGCCCAGAGGCTGCCTGAGCAACATAAGTGATGCATTCCTCTGTGTGAGTGAGAGAGTGCATTTGCATATTTTTCTGCACAAATCAGTCTTCGAATTGAGAGGGGTCAGGGGATACCCCCTTATAAGTGCTCAGGGATGCCCTGTATGACAGAAAATATGCACCATCTTATAGTTGGAGGCCCCCCACCCACCCATTCAACAATTTTTAATATTGCCCCCCCCCCCCCGCAAATATGCACCATTTTACAATATTAAGTCCCCTCACTCACCCCTTTGACAATTTTTATCATTGCCCCCACTCCCCCACACAGTTTATAAGTTTGACCGCCATCACCCCCCTCCCTGGTTGACATCTTTTACTGTTACCACCCCACACCCATCAACAACTATACCTAAATAATTTAGGAGTCCTCTGTCCTACATTCATGCAAATTTATGTCACATCATTGTCAAACTACCCACCTGGGGTCCCCCCAAGGTCTCTGACACAATTCAAATATTGGCACAAATATGCATATTCCGCACATGTTTAGCATGTAGCAGCCTTTGTGTGTGTGCGTGTGGGGGGGGGGGGGGATAAGGGTTTGAACCCCTAGTTGTGTCTGTGCTCTGTATGGCCATTTCTGCTCTATAGATACAATACACAGTTTAGCGGTATACCGTAGTTTGTGGTTAAGTGGGTTGCAATGCTATGGCTGTCATCAGAAGGTTGCCAGTTCATATCAGAAGGCCCTTAACCCCCAATTACAGCAGGGACTGACTGACTGACTTTGCACTTGCAAACGTATGTTGCTTTGTTTAAAAACTTCCACTAAATAAATGAAATTGAATTTAATACCTACAATATACAGAAGTGGTTAAATGATGCTAGTTAATGGGATTTTATTGTATCTAACTCATGAATTTCTAGGATTTCCCCCCAGGGCCAATAAAGTCACCCTTACCTTATTTTGTCTTATGCAGAACTATATGTATCATACACTTTACAGTTGTCGAGAGAGTGCAGTGCACATGGAGACTCTGGCAGATTCAGGGGGTCCTTGAATGCATAAAATGATAAAAATTATGTAATGTAGAGGGGCGGGGACTCCAAAGTTGACATTTTGTCAGGGGGGGCTCATAATTTCTAGCTGTGCGCCTGACTAACTACAGCAGATTGCTATTCTCAGTTTATAAAGTCAGTGGGCAGGTGTCTGTCTGTCTCTGCCCATTAAGGTAAAACTGGAGCTTGGCTCTCATTCCTGAATGGCTCTGCAGTCCAGCCCGTGTTTCCCCGTAACACGCGCCATCCCTTGCAGCCTCAGGGTACAGATGGTGGAGTGCATGAATGGAGGAGTCTGCCAAAAAAATGGGCTCCTTTATTTGCGATCCGATATTAGTTTTTGCCTGACAGACCTAGTGGGCTTTGTGCTGTGTGAAGGGCCAGGATACCACAGCAAATAGAAGTGGAGTCACATCGCCACACCGACACCATCTTATTTATGAAGTGACATCATTTATTTCCAGGTTTCTGTCTCCAAGCTTCAGATGTCTGAACAACAGCTTCACTGACCACTAGATATATTTTGGAGGTCTTATAGTCTAAAATATCAAATAATAAAGCTAGCTGCACTACTAGTATCCTGTTCAGGATGTCCTCTGCCCCATTCCCTGTGGTTCCTGGGATAGCTTCCAGATCCACCTTCACCCTGTACTGGAGTAGATGGACAGATGGGTGGGTGGATGGATGGAGAACTAACTGTTGTGAAGAAGGACATATATGAGAATATCCACAAGCTGCGTTACTCACTTTTAGTTCTTTCAGTTAAGAGGAAGAATCATAAAAGACGATCAGAAATAAGTGTCTTACACCAACTGATGACAGGACATGTGAACAGAAACACGTTTCACAGCTACAACGCTCGGAATCTCACACTTGTGTGACGTATTGCTATCCCAGTGACTCACTGACAGGTAGTGTGAATTTCTTAATGTTAGGGGGAAATGGGGGCGGGGGGGGAGGCAGGTCATGGGAATGACTGCTTGCATCTGTGTGGAACAGTTCATTGAACGCAGTGCAAGAGACACCTGAGAGTGAATTAAAATGAATTAGTCAACCTTCTGTAAGGATGTGAAACCTTCGACATAACCACTGACTTGTCTTATCATATCTTATGCTGAACTGTATGTGATATGCACAGTACATTTATCGGCTTTTGAATGTTGCTGCTACTTTAAAAAACACAGCGGACCCCCAAGGAAGGACAGACTCAATCATCACGTCGATGAACATGGCAATGGGAAGCCTGAAGATCCTTACAGAACATCTATAAGGTTGCAAGGAATCTACATTAATTTGACAACATCTAGTAATAAAAATAATATTTCTTAAAGCATATGATATTCAGCTCCTCTGACCAAACCCACAATATCTGTGTTCATCACTGTTAATTATGAGCTCTCCTGCTGTTAATCCTAAACCACCCCTAATTATAATTAATTACATATCCTATTATTATGCATTAATACCTCATTAGCGCCTCTCCAAAAACTGCCATTTTAACATCTGTAATTGCTCACCTCGGTAGAATATATTTTACAAGCTGATGACTTCACATCCTCTCTGAGAAGGTTCCGCTCTGTCTCAGACATGTAGGTTCTTGTGTGAACTTGTCAGCGATCATTTTTATACCCATTTTTCCCACCTTCAGTCATGGTGCATCTTGCATCCATATAAAGCCTGTGAACAGAAATTGGGCAAAATAAATAAAGGGATCTCAAGTTAAGTGGACTTTATTGTCGTGCTACTTGACTCGACTTGACCTGAGAATCTGTCACCAGAGTTCACAGAAAGTGGAAATCATCTGAAGTCTTCTTACTTGTTGGTAGCCTTCATCATAATTTCACACAGGATGTCCAGTTCAGTGGGCAAGAGGTTCTATAACCCTTGATAACTCTTCAGAATTAATAGTTTTGGTGTGAATTCACATAATTAATTATATATAATATACATACATGATTGGGGTAGAGTGTGGCTCAGTGGGTTAGGGCACTGTGCATGTGATTGTAAGGGTGCCAGTTCACATCTCAGGGTTGGTATTCTTTGGATAAAAGACTCTGAAAAATAAATGTAAAAAAATATATAATTTCTCCTCAGTATGAACACAGCACAAAGTAACATGCCTGTTTAGATGAAAAATAAACACATCCACAAGTGGCAACAATCAAAACTCTGCCTTGATGCTTGTATGAGGCGAGGAAAAATGAGTCTGAATTAATCAGGCTTCTTGATCCGTCTTGGGTAACTTGGCTGAGTGCCGATCCACTCTTGTTATTCCATGTGACTTTGATGGTAAGTCTTGGGTCATGCCCAAGTCCCCTGACCTGAAGGAGATGTTCCATGAATATGTAACCACCACCCCTCACCACACTGAATCTGTTGTCACTTTCATCACAGCTTCTCCACAATCAAAATGTGCTATTGTCACCATGCTCAGAATGAAATAATGAGCAAGACTTTCTCAGGCACAAGGGTGCTTCTGAGATCTGACCCCCAGGAAGCAATTAAACCCATGCATTAAATTAACATTTCCCCAAGAATGAGATCCCCCAGTATTTGGGGCTTAGGACATCTGGTTCCAACCAGACACAGATTATGGATGGTCCATATCTTCTGTGACCACTCTGGGCGAAAGGTGAAGCTAATTAATCTCCTTCACAAACTGACATGGAATGCATCTATAAGCCAGAGGCAATTTTGATTGACTGTTTATTCAAAGCCAAAGGCTTTGGGAAACTCTAACTGCAGTGTCCATTCTGAAAACATGCGCTGGACTTCTAATATCCTCAAGATTTTTCCTCATGTTTTCACTGAATATATTGTAGCAACCCTGTCACTACATGGCTGTACTTTGTCTAGAAAAGCATTCTGGGTGTAGAGCGGTTAATGTTATTTAGCATTATTACTTGTGTTAAGCACTTATATTCTTGCGCTACTGTATTTCTCTGGTGCTTATAGCAATCCAGCACATGTAAATAGTTACTTTGTGGGGGTGAAATTTGAACACACCGTTGGTGAACATGCTAACAGGCCAGTAGAGTTTGGTGGGTTTCCACAGTGCAATGTTGTTGAGGGTGTTTTGCCAATAAAGTTTCCTTGTTCTGTTAAAACATACTCTGTTTCATTGCTACTGGCGTGGTGAATGCTGTTTCACACTCTGTGTTTGCCTCCAGATAGAATTGGAAGACTTACACTTAAATTTGAGAGATTTGCCTCTCAAAATGATGTAGTCAAAGGCTTTGCATCTTAAGTACAGTCAGAAAGGCCAGTATAGAAGTGCAGCAAAGACATTTTTTATGTAGTAATTTCCATTACAACTGTGTGCTTTGTGCTATTGTGCCTGAATCTGAGCACCACTGGCTATGCTGCTACGTTAATCATATCAGAAGAAAATAAGATCCATCCATCCATCCATCCATCATCTACCGCTTTATCCAAGGTCGGGCCGCGGGGGCAGCTGCCTCAGCAGGGAAACCCAGACTTCCCTCTCCCCGGCCACTTCGTCCAGCTCCTCTGGGGGAAT
>JAAGVU020000090.1:327389-353191 GCA_011763525.2 Mormyrus iriodes | reverse complement strand
ATTGGGGTCTTGTGAGCCGCACTTCGTCTGGTTCCTCACCCAGGACCTGTTTGCCTTGGGTGACCCTACCAGGGGCAACTTAGCTCCTGGGATCATTGGAACACGCAAACCCCTCCACCACGATAAGGTGTCGGCTCCAGGAGAGGACAAAATAAGATCATATTTTTAAACTATTCAGACAAGTAGCCTAAAACAGCTGTCGAGGCCTAACAGAGACATTCATATAAACTAGGGTTAAAGCATTTCCTGGTTTTTATAGTAGACATTAAATAAATATGTAGCTAGACACTTAAAAGCATGTGTTACCTCCTAATAAATATGCTGAGCCTTCATGGAGAGCGACTGTATGTCTTCCCTGTTTTTCTGTACCTTATGTTCCTCTTCTGGCTGAGCTTCACTGACGAAATAAATGACATTTAATGCTGCGAGGGAGAGGATCTATGAACACAGTTGCCATTTAGCTCTGGCGGAAGTCACACAGATGCAGAATAGGCAGGTATTGAGCTTATCTGCAGATCTATAAAGCTTTTCATTGGTGCCCCCCAGTTACTGTATGAAGGCTGTCCTTGTCTATAATTTGTGTTTCTCCTCTAGACAAGTAAGACCGCAGGACTTTTAACAGAACAGACAGAGTTTCCTAAATGGCCACCGGCATGTGATCTTCCACCATCTAATCTGGGTTTAAAGGGTAGATTAGCAAAAGTCAGCCTTTGTTCAGGTCCCAGATTTAAAACGTATGAAGCCTATTAGCTTTGTGAAGTCATTTATATAGAAAAGGTAGGACCAAGCCAGGCCCGTAACAAACGGAAGCTTACCAGGACCTCCTGTCGTACGACAAAGCGGTCCAAAACAGGCAACTGGGGGATCCAAGCTCAGCTGAACCAGCCTGGCGATGCGAAACACATCCGCAGTGGATACAGGCCGACTCTTTGTGCTGCACTTTAATAACCTTGGGGAGTTGCCGGTTTTGTCGGGGGTCATGGAAGGTGTCCAGTGGCCTTAGGTCTTAAGTTTAGCATGCAGTGCTTTTCTAGAGAACAAAAGGGTCAGGTACGCTAAAAATAGATAAATTACTTAGCTATTTGAAAATAAGGGTAAAAACTGAAATTCCTAAATTAGTTCCGGTTGGCCATACCTGTGCATAACCATCCCAAAAAAAAAAAATCATTGCTAACATGTAATACTGATACTCCGATAAACATGGGTTTGGTTAGAGGCTTCCATCTGGTATCTGTTAGATTTATGGATGGACGTCTGTTGTTAGGCATTGCCTCTGACCATGGCCTGTGGCCCTTCCTCATTATGACATGGTTTGGTTGCTTAGCAACCAGTCTAGGTATTTACAGGGGGTGGTCAATTTAGAGATAGATGGATGCTGGAAGTTCTGTGGGACTCCGAAGAGTTCCCCAGCACTGGATAACCACAGTTTTCACTCCCATGGGTGACTGTAGCTGGGTCTCATGGAACAAATAAGCAGTCAACCATGTTTAGCTTCCCCACGTGAATAGTGGGGAATCTGTGGTCTCTACTGGGCATGCCCACTACACTGCTCCAAAAGGGGTCATAACAGGGGCACAGAGGACCACAACCCTCACTGGCTTTCTTAGTTCACTTTAATAAACACTAACCTTTCCATACCAGTCTGACATGTACGGTTAGTGATCATTTCATTGATTCGCTTATCATGTTTTTCCGTTCTTCGCCCTGCTCGTTTGGGAGGAAGGATTAAAGGCAAAAATTTGTGCGTGTAATGGCCCCGGGGGTTGTCACCCTCAAAGCATCACTCCTCAAATCTGCAGGCACTCAGAATTCAAGATGGTTCTTAAAAGATGGTGTGAAAGGTATTCATCTCCCGCTAATGCACAAACCAGGGCTGGCCATGCATGCGGATTACTCTGCGCCTTGTTAACTTCTGAAAATGAGGCCTCTGGACAAATCTCAAGAGTCCTGGTAGCAGCTTGCTAATAGGTTAGCATTATATTTTTCAGGTAGGGCTTTTGTGTTTTCTCATCATGAATTTCTGCATGTGGATTTCTAAGTGCCACAGCAGCGAAGATGAGGTGAAGCATATAAATTTGGAGAACATGGTCTACCATTTAACGTCGAGTTATACATTCACATGTAGCTGTCTTTAAACCTATTGGTGGCCAGGTTTCCCTGGCAACAGAAATGAAAAGGCTCTCCTGATATTCCTAGATATGAATTTGTAATCTGAACTCTTAGCCAAATCCCTGTCTCAGACAGCCAAATGAGCCATTGACTGATCAGTGGATTTCCTTGGGGACCAGTATGATTTCTAAAGCATCCATTTAAAACACAAATAGTTCATCTTTATTCCCTGTAATTTCTAAATCATGAGCATAATACATGTGGTGATAGTATAATAAAAATAATGATAATGTGAAATCTATCTAATCATCTACTTTCTTCCGATGCCAATGTAGCTGACTTGATTTCACACTGGAGCCACACCGTGATTTTTAGAGGGATTCTGATGTTACTAGACAATGTTTGGCACTTTGACTAATGAGGTATCACTGTCCAAACAAAATATTTCATTACGAGAATTAACAGCCAGCTGTGCTACCTATGGGAAGACAAAATGAAAAATCATGAAGTGACCGATGTGCATTGAGCGGACAATCAGATAATCTCCTGCACCAACCGGAAGAAATGTTCCTCCACGGAGCTCTATGTTTAGATGATGACGTTGTGTCAGGCACAGAAAGTAGGGACAAGGTATTAAAATTCATAAAACCGCTTGACAGATTTACACGCTTCACGATGGTACAGCCTTTTCCCGAAAACAGAGCAGGTGCTTCACAGGCTCAGTCCTTGTTATAAATGTCTGTTGGATCTAAGTGATTCACCTAAATATCGGGGCCCTTGAATAAATTAATTCTAAAAGGCCTGGTCCTCTAGAATTAATTCTAAGGGACCTAAACCAGCACAGAAATCAACGCACGCTTAAACAAATAAATGAATACATCCCATTCTTTTTCTGTTACCTGACATGACCTCTGGGACTAACCAATGTAACAGGGAGAGGATGACACCACTGTGCAAGGAGGAGGGGGAGCCAGCTGACCTGGGATTTATTGATTTTCTCCACCGGTGACTAGTTTCTAGATTGCCTGTAAATGTTTATCCTTTCAGTGTCTTTCCTCCCAGGTAGACCGATCCTGACAGCTGCCCTAATCCCCGAATTCTGCTCAGCTTTGCTCCCTCAAACCCCTTTCTGATTTTGTTTTGCTCTTCCCCGTCTCGCCCGAGTGAATCTCACATGCCCCGCTTCCCCGCCTTGTAAGCTCCACGTCTCGCTTAAAACCAACTCCCGACGGTACCCATCCTCCTGTTGGGGATGATGTCTGCCTGGGCAAATCCCACAGACCCATAACCGGGAAAGGAAAACTAATATCCAAACATTTTATTTGGCAGACACTTTTATCCAAAGTGACGTCTTTTTTTTTTGTTGCGAAAACAGGGTCAGGCAGTCCCCAGAGCATTTGGGCGTTATGGGCCTTGACCACGGGCTCAACGGTGATATCAGTCCGGGAACCCCGGGATTTGAGCCAACAACTTTGGGATCACAAGCATGATGTGTTAACCTACTGAGCCATACACTGAAGGAATTGATAACAAGTGCTGAAAACATAGACATCTTTTCCTCAGGGACATACAGATGGTCCACATTTTTGCTCCCTCCTGCCTTCCTGCCAGATAGTCCAAATTTTTACTTCCTCCTGGTAGGGAGCTGGAAGGGAGCAAAAACATGGACTATCGGTGGATCCTCAAGATTTTTTGCTACAAATCTTCCATCGAATTAATAATACATTTACACTGTAAGTTAGATGAGTGAATGAATGAATGAATGAATGAATATCTTTATTGTTATTGCACAAGGTACACCGAAATTGGAAGATGAATAGAATATAAACATTATAATTACTTTGTTACTTTTTTAATAAAACCGTATAAATAAATAAACAGAATAGAAAATTGAATATAAAAAGAATGTAAAGATTAAAAATATAAATAATGCAAAAATAAATGTTAAAAATGACAAAATGCAGGCGTTTAAATAAAATAAGTGTTATGTTATAGAAATTCCTCTCCTTGTGATTCAGTATCATAATAAATCTGTAAACATGAAGGACAGAGTGTTCAGGGTTGGGCCTTGAAAGATGGAAGATTCGCTAATCCTGTTTATATCGGTATTTATTTTTGAAAAAGGGACCGTAAAATCTAATAAGTGTTGTTGTAGCGTTTGTGGGACATGAAAATAACCATTAAAATCGGCCCTTGCTGACATCGTGGCCCTCCTATAGTCCAGCCTGCTGAAATACTCTCATCTGCTTTTTTGTGTTTCCTTTTAAACACCTGCCAGGGTGGGTGAGTGATATTTAGATGGTGGGAAAGTCTAGGCCCAAGGCAGAGGGGGGTGTCACATAAATGTCGGGCCCCCACCCCGCTGTCAGACACAGCCACATCTCGTGATTTATCACACCGACATGGTGTTTCACTAAGAAGACAACAACTGAGGGGGAGGGGGGGCATGTGCCAAAAATAACCATGGGAGGGGGGTGATAATTGTGAAATTGCATGTGAATGTAATTTAAGTTGTACAGTTGTAACATTTTTCCTCTCGCTCAAATTGCATTTGTTTATTCAGAAGATACGTTAATCAAAAGCAACATATAATTGAGAAAGCAGGTTAAAACGGTCCATGTAGCAATTGGGGGTTAAGGGCCTTGCTCAAGGGCCCAATGATGACATCACTCTGCTGACCAGGGGATTTTAATAGTTTGACAGTTCTAACACACTAAGCCACACACCACCTCCTTTAGTCATAGCTGGAATATAAAATACAAATAAAAGTGTGCAATCATTAGCTTAATAGCAATAAATGTCGACTTGTGCCTGACTGATTGTGTTGTATTTAATCATTTTTGTAGATGATTGTTTCTGCACCTTTACAGTCTGACCCCAGTGCAGTTTTCAGTCAGAGACCTAACTCACAGAGTCATGTAAACATTTTTAAAATTGGGGGGAGGGGGGTGGCAGGGGGTCATGACTGATCTCACCTAGCTGTTAAACATTTGAATGTTAAAGTTATCTAACAACCAATGAATAAGCAGTATTAAGTAGAGGATGCTGGGATTCTACTAATTCTTCCTGTGTTTAATTATTATTTTTTAAGACCCCCACACACACATATATAAGAGCAATTCTTAGGGGCAGAGCATAGGGTCAGCCAGTCATCCAAGGTCCCTGGACCATTTTAAGGGCCTTGCTCAAGGGTCCAATGGAGATGTGGCTACTCTGCCAACCACGGGAATCAAGCTAGTAACCTTTAACCTTTTTTGTAAGGAAGTCAACTTTGTCTGAGAGTGGACTTCTGAAGGGTGGCACAGCCCCAAGGCTACAATCGCTTCATGAATGTATATAATGTTAATGTTAGTTATCGAGTACTGTCAGAAGACCGTAGCTAGCTAGCTGGTTAGCGCAACACGCCACTTCAGCATCTCCTAAATAAGAAACGCATTTATATAATGTACATATGTATATAGCATAGTGATTTTTGTGGCCAACTGGGGGACGCCACGCAAATGTGCGGACTGAGTGACGGTAAACCTCTAACGCTGCTTCCAGGCTCCAGGGTCGCTCTAATTAACTATTCTGGAAAACCGATGGATAAAATATAATTCAGAGGACGTGTCACGTGACTCCAGTTCTGCAAGGAAATAACGCCGTCAGCATTTACATTCCGGTGAAGCCGAGAATGACAAGTAAACAGAACAACTTCTAATTAGCTGCTGATTAGATTCGCAGTGTATTCAAGACAACGGGGAGGTGGGATGCCTGGGCAATTCGCCGATTGCTGAGCCCGATCATTTCAAGGCATCGGCTCAGTCCGACATCCCGCGAGTAAGCCCGGTCTGCCGGAAGCTGCTAATTGTCTGCCTGTGTCTCGCGTCGATGTCGCTAATTAGCGGCTGGCTTTTGATCTGCGTCGGCTGATGTATTTGAGAGCCTCAATATGCCCATATGAGAGAAGAGAGGGGTTTTCTGGAGTCTGGGGAGGAGGAAAATCAATGAGATGGAGAAAAGGAACAGATAAAAAAGTGAAGCCACCTTTGAGAGTTTTAGGATGACAGATAGTTGTGGGGATACTCTTTCAGTGTCAGTGGCCATTCTGAGGATGTTTATCCAGCCACAACAATAGTGTCTCCGGCAAAGATGTAGGCTTTAAAGGTCACTCCACAGGAGTGTGTGCACCGCTTGATGTTCTATCCTGGTTTTCCTGTTCCTGGTACAAGGGGTTGATTGTACCTGAACGCCGTGTCCGTCATGATTGACAGGTCAGAGGACAAACCCTAAAGGGGCTTGTCAGTTCTGCCAGAGATTAGTCCCGCCCCTGCGTCATCGATAAGCACCCCCACTCACCTCATGTGATCACGGCTAAATTCAACACCCTAGATGAAATTTCTAAATATGATACATTTTTAAATCATCATTGTTATACCTGTAACACTATTAGCACAGAGAAAAGTATGGATGTATTTCTCATCTGTTACTATACATACACATAACTGACATACAGGTAGTGGGGCAACAGTACTATAATAGTTTGACTCCTAAAATGTTGTGGATACTGGCAAGCGATATCTCTGGGAGTTTGCATCCCTCTGCTGCCCTCTAGCTGTGGGGTATGGTATTGCAGCACAGCCAGCCCACACATTGTGAGCATCCAACAGGCACCAAAATTCCTTACCGAAGAATTCTGCCAAAGCTGACACATCTCCGATTCTTCTACATTAATCGCAAATAAGTGAGGGATGTCTTTGTGTGTGTGTGTGGGGGGGGATGGGGGGGAGTGGGTTGGGGGGGTGTTTTTTTGGCCCTTCCTGACATCTATGCATATAACCAGCAATGGAAAGCTCTGGAAATAATGAGAATGGGTCTGAAAGCGAGGTGGCGGAAGGCGACAGCACAGAAGAAGGCGTTTTGTTTCATCATGGCCCCTCGCTGAAAGGGCTCACCACACATTAACACTCAAGCCTCTCGACGGAGCTGCAATGCGCTCCATAAATAAACTAATCACTGTATGTCTCTTCTCATTGGCTAATTGATCATATTTCATCTGAAGCAACAGATACCTTATGTGGACCCCGACTGCATGAAGACCGACACTAATGAGTAACAAATAATACCCATATTATTTAAAAACCCCGGATGCTTCTTTGAGACAGTACTTTTCTTGGTTGCTACCTTGACGACACAAACCCCACACTGTATCACAGGTGTAAACAATAATATTACCGTGACCCCCCCCCCCCCAACAACGACGGTCGATATAAAACCGATTTAAAAGTTTAAGCACCCCAATTTTGCCCACAGTGTTGAGGTGGATTCGCAGCAGCCCACTCTTGCCTTTTCAGGAAACTCGCTAACGAGCCTCGCATCTGTCCTTGAGCTGCTTAACGACTTCCTGTGAGGGAGGGGGTGGGTGGAGGTGGCCCCGTTGGTGATTACATCACAACAGCATGTTGGTTCGGACAAGCTGTGGCTGCGGAAGGTTACCCTCATCAGAGATCATCATCCTACATGAGTCGAACAACCACAATGAGAAGGTCACCAGGAAGATGGTCCACATCTCTACAGGGTCCACATCTCTACCACCTCTCACATCATGTATTTGTGTGGACCCCCCTCCCCCAAGTTTTGGAAGCCCTCTGTTGGCCACAAACAGTCACTACACTGGGGGGTTGTGGCCCAAATTGACTTTTTGAGTGGGGCCCCAGATACAATAAAACCAACACTAGGATATCGGCAACGAATTGCCACCCACCCCCATGTGCTTGATGTTCCTGGCCAAAAAAAATTTTTAAATCAGGTGCCATTGATCAAATATTTCTCACAAAGTTAAGCCCCTCGCTGCTCAGTTCAGGCCGCCAGACAAGACGTTATTTATTGCTTTCAATTACACGCGGTATATGTTGCCGTGGCCTGCCTCCGGTTGACTGAAGTGACTGAGGTCCATGTTGCTGCTGTTTGAATTCCAGAATTTGAATGAAAAGAGGCTCATTTCAAATAAAATCTTTTACTCTCCATCTTCACCATTTGATTAAATTGTCTGGGGGAGTGAACTCAGCAAGGCCGGTGTTATCGCGCCTTTTATGAGTTTGAGCTGGCTTTGTTTGTGGAATTAAAACGTGCCTTCCCCCCTCCCTCAAGGAGCCTCTTTCAGTGACTCTGAGGTTTGCGAATCAAGGCTTTTGAGCACCTGCCTGAATGTACTCTTGTCTCGCTGAAGGTCAGCCTCGCAAGCAGGAGACAAAAGCTTCTCTGCAATCCACCAGTTTGATGTTGAAAGATTTGTTTTACCCAGAATCCCCAGCATGTTCTTTTTTTAAATACTGCTACATTGA
This sequence comes from Mormyrus iriodes, assembly GCA_011763525.2. NCBI lineage: Eukaryota > Metazoa > Chordata > Actinopteri > Osteoglossiformes > Mormyridae > Mormyrus > Mormyrus iriodes. The sequence goes on along the minus strand of JAAGVU020000090.1, from coordinate 344,759 downwards.
TCTTACTACAGAGGATTAGCAAAATAAATATCATATAATTGGATTTTATTGGATATGAACACAAACTGTGGGGGGAGCCTTCTCACACGCATACATTGCATGTTGATTGGTGGTCTGTGTGTTTTGTCCCACCTGACGCACCATAGAACTGAGAACGATCCACATATTCTGAATCCAAAATGCTTCCCTGCTTGTTGTTGTTCCTGCATCGCGTCGCATCGCATCCAGACTCCAGTTTCCACAGCTTTTTAATGTTTTTCCAGAGTAATGTCCTTTACTTTCTTTTAAAGCAACAGCATTTTAGTGTGTAAAACAGCTTATATCGAACATTGCACACCAGAATACTAATTGGTCAAACTGTATATCATTACATGTTCCGAGATTATGGTATGGTTTAGCCTGGTTATCATTTGTGGGACAGGACCTATGCTGTTTTGGTCAACTATCCTGCTCAACCTCGTCACCTGCTGGCCTCGCTCTTGCACTGAGGACACCATCTTCTGAGGGGGCGTCAACTTAACAAACCAAAATCACTCTGTCCTGGGTGGCGGGGATGAAGCATGCCTAGGACTTCTCTTGGGCCACACCTGACCACATCTGTAGTGTAAGACCCGATAGGAGTCATTGTTTGATTTTAACATACATAGGATTTTTAACGCTGGACATTTTAGGAACTCGGAAATAATTATCAGATATTTTCCCTTTGAAATATTTGCAGAAGCGGTTTTCCCCCCAAAATGAATCCTCTGCACAAGCATAAGCGGTTTCCATGGTTTCCAAGCAATATTTGTCAGGCAGGAAATGTGTTAAATAATTCCCAGATGCTATATGTAGACAGCACTGTTTATTAACTATACGCCTGACTCCAAAAATGCATTTACTTGTTCAAAGAATAATAAAGAAACTGCTACCATTAACATAACTGCCCTCCCAAAATAACAGAGGGAGATGAAAAGGTAACATTACATGTTTCGTATGTAAATTTATGCCTGATTAGCATAATTGGAATCTTCTTTTATTTTTATAAGTTTGGAAAAGTTTAATTCCCTCCAGTCTCTGTTTCCGGTGACGCTTTATACTTTTCCTTCATGCTTGGCTGTTGTACAGTTTCACCAAGGGTGTTTTTCAAGCTTGTACACATCTCATTTTTGAGGCATGAGAGGAACGTTTGTTGACAGTGCCTAAACTTCCTGGGAGGAAGCAGCCAATCAGACATCCTGAGTGCCAGGCCTGCAGCTGATGTGATAGGGTTAGGGTTAAGTCAAGAAGAACAGTCCCGCCTCTTTTTGCTCTATTTGTTGATCCTCAGCTGGCCAGCAGAATAGGAGGTGAGGATAGCCAGAGGTTCCCTAGCATTGTTGACAACATCATGACTAGGTTCATCACAGAACAATGGCATATGAGGGGGCGTCAACAAATAGGCCGTCAGAACAACAGTAAGTATTCCTAGAACCACCCACGCATCTAACAATAAGAGATTGACTTAATTCAAATTCAAAGAATACCTTAAGGAAAAGATACATTATGAGGGCTCCACCCACATTTCCCAAGCATTCTTTCCAATACTCAAAGCCATCTTAAGGTGACCAGGGTATATTATTTTAGACTTGGCTTCGTAATACAACTTTCTCAAACCAAATGGCAGAAGTGGTTTTGTTGGATGGTTTAGTTCAAATTGGGTCTAAATTTAATGGGCAGGACTAATTTGTTTTAATTTTTGCTTCTTACTTCCCATTGAAAGCTGAAATGAGGTCCAGCCCTCAGTAGCTGAATTAGACTTTAGGCTTCTGCCATGTTTCCTTCTCCCATGGCAGGTCCCAAGGGGGCGCCAGAGTGCAGCCTCCAGGAGGCATGACCACCAAAGAGACGCAATCTTCTTTAGTCATAGTGCAGTGGACCCCTTAAGGTGTGTTTAATACTTTTTTGCAAGTCCTGGGATGGGTACCACAGGGGTTCATGTTTGCTCAGGCTGCTTATGCCTAATTAGTTTCATACAACAATTGAACATACTGCTTAAGTGTAGCACTTAAACGTATTACTCAAGGTGGTAGCTGAACACATAACATAACAGTTATACATTTCAAATACACTTATATAGCAGAGCCTTTTATTCAAAGAAATGAGAAAGCAGGGTCAGCCAGTCCCTGGAACAATTGGGTTTAAGGGTCTTGCACAAGGGCCCAACAGTGAAAACACTCTGCTGACCGTGGGATTTAAACCAACAACCTTTTGCTCATGAAAAGTGAATCATAACCTGTTTTTGTTGAACTCCGCCCGCCCCCATGTCCTTACCTCTCCCTCGGTGCTCCCTTTTCACCCCCCCCACCAAAGGTGCTCCCCCCCATCACGCCAGAGGTTCAGCACAATATGCTGCCATACTTATACAGCTTACAAAGTCATTTAACATTCGGAACCATTAATCACATTCAGACTTGCATGACATCAGAGCTGCTAGCCAGCGGCTAATCACAAATCTCATTGCCGACATCACCTCCCCCTCCCCACTTTCTTGGGCCATTGCCCCCCTCCCTATGGAGACTGCATCCAAGGCATCAGTTTGACAATGTGGTATTAACGGACAGGTCAGAGTTTTAATTTAATGTGAGCCTTCATTGCTATTCAATGCGTAAGTCCTCAGATGACAGGGTATTTTTCAGAGATAGTGGCTTTCTTTGAAAGTTTGTGCCCATCCACTTAGCCTGAAGGCTTTAATTTTAAGAAATACTTTGCAAATGCTTAACATGATAAAGGCTTCAGTAGAGTTCAGTAATCAACTGCTGACACAATGTAATGTTTAAACTGGAGGTGACAGGACAGGAGAAGGAATTGTGGATAAGTATTTTCCCATTTTACTGTAGGGTCTCTATGTTCTCTCTGTGTAGTTTATCAGCAAGAACTGTGGGTTATCATCTCACAACAGAAAGACATGCTGCTCAGGTGAACTGTTGGACCTTTGGGGTGCATGTGTGAGTCTGGTCATTCCTGGTCCGGTTTATTCCCCATGGCGCCCCCTAGTGGTGCATCAGGTGTTTTTTTTTCTTGCAATGTGGGTGCTGCAGGATTTACAGTGTTCACTGACATGAGACATAAGTTATATCGATGTCAGGATCACAAAGCCTGCCTACCTATAAACACATCTCTTAGAAGTATATGGGGGTGCTATAGTCATCCAAGGGGGCGCTGAGACCCTATGATGTACCCCACCTTTTATCCCTGTGCTGAGTCATGCCTCGAATCTCACTGGATAAGCAGGAGGCCCATCCCAACAGTCTTTGGCCATGGCTTCATTTTTGAGCATGGTTTGTACTTACCACATGTTCCCTAAGGTGCCCAACTGTCATGCCTTAGTTAACAAAAAAAACTGCTATGAACAAACAATGGATCACGACACAGAAGATCAGCAGATCATCCACCGGTAGGATATAATCTCTACTCTTGGACCTTTCCTCCAGTGATCTCTTTGTAAATGCAAGATATTTTTGCCATCATGTTGTTTTTCTCAAGATAATCTTAAAGAAGCCAAACCATCTTTACCTGACACCTGACAGGAAACCATCCAAACTGAGAGTGCCAGCATGCACGCCCTGGGTCACAAATCATCCCCTTTCCGGAAGTTTCCGGAAACCCGGAGATCGCTTCAGTGACTTCAGCCCTGCTCCCTCCGCACATGCCAATTAGGGGCCACAGATGACAGTGTCCCTGAGTCGCTTCACACCCTCAAAACAAGACGAGAAACTGCGGGCAGGGCTGGGCTGACACGGTGTAAGCTGACAGCTGTGTCACACACACTGTCACACTGTCACTTTTAAACCGTTGCTATGGGGAAAAAGGGACAGACAGTAGCCGAGCAAACAGGTACCAGCACTGACATTTCCAAACAGACCATTAGGCGTGCGTCATGAACCATAATGAAATCATTTCAATACTCCAGCCCCCCATTTTCAAAGACTGGACCATGTTAATAAACCTACTTGCCCCGCATACAATTACCTGATGCTTTTGTGTTCCACAATAGCAATACACTCTTCTCATTACGATGGGTATTTATCTCCAAAAAAGTTTTTCAACATTGTGCCTATGCATCAATCATATAACTCACACACAACTTTTAAAAATGTCAGCATACCGTCCTTCCATCAACACATATTTAATATAGAGTACATTATGTTTACTTATTTAGCAAACTGTGATGTACAACTGAGGAAGCAGGGGCAAATGGAGCAATTGGGGGTTGAGGGTCAGGCTCAAGGGCCCCAGGCTGAAATCATTCTGCTAAGCTGGGGGATTTGATCCAGCAACCTTCCAATTACAGGCACAGAGTCCTAATCTACTGAATCACACACCGCCTGGGAGTATGAGAGTGCTTGGAGCTTAATTCCTGGAAACACAGAGTACAGGGCATGAAATACGCTAGGAGGGATGCAAGTCCATTGCAGGACAGAGACTCGCAGATTAGGGGCAATTTAGAAACACTGATTCGTGTAACAGCATGTTTTTGGACTGCAGGGAGAAATTAATCCTTTATTTTAGGGAAGGTGTACGACTCAGCGGGTCAGGGCTCTGATGCTGTAATAGGAATGTCACTGGTTCAAATCCCATTCTCAGAAAAGCAGTTACATACCCCCTGAAAAAAAGCTCTAGGGCTGCCAACTGACCCTGTGCTCAGACCCCACCCAAACGTCATACGTCTTACTTCGATATATGTGTTTATGTCTTAAAAAGGAGAGTAAGATGTGATATGTAATGCATTCCATTGTACAATTGGCAAATAAAGCTTTCATGCAGACTAACCGGAGACTATTTCAACCCGGTGATAATCACACATGCAGGGAAGTTTACATGGGTAATTCAGTTGTGGCCAAAAATATTGGTAGCCTTCCAATTTTTTTTAAAAAAAGAATCACAATATCTATGTGAAATAAGTTGAAACCAACAAAAGTAACTGGAAAATGAAAATGGCATGAAAAAGGTCAAGAAGACTGGGCCACATTACCAGCTGACAGGCATAGAAGCCTCATTCAGAGCAACAGAAAGCACTTGATTGCAGTTATTGCCTCAAAATGGTGTGATACAAAAATATTAGGCTAGGGGTCCCAGAAATCTTGTCCATACCTCTAATTTATTTTACTATTTACAATAATATTTTAAGCCATAAATCAAAAGCATAGTGTCTGCTTTATGGAATATAGAATAATGACTTTTTACAATGAATAATTACAAGTACTAATAATTTACAAGTAATAATTACTTTTGTCTGATGCAACTTTTTCAATGGAAAGTTGTGATTCTTTTTCAGAAAGTGGGTGGATTTCTGTACCGTTGGCCATGTCTGTAAATGGACTCTCGGTACATACACCTGCATGTGTGAACACCCATCCTCTTGGGTCTATTACTCTATTTAGTAATAGACAAGGTTTCCCCCTTCTGATTGGCCTGCTTTTTGTTATTTGACTTGCTCCTGAAGATCAGAAAAGCCACTGATAACAATGAATTCCTTTATAGTCCTGCTGGTATACCCCTGTCCCAGTCCAGTACACCCCTGTCCCTGTCTCGTACACCCCTGTCCCTGTCCCATGCCCCCTCCCTGTCCTTTGCCATAATAACAGTCCACTATGTTCTTTCAGAAACACGATCCTTTCTCAAATGTAGATTTACTGTAATTACAAAGAGTCTCTAGCAGTTAAATTGACTAGTTTCTGAGAAACCTCTTGTTTTTCATGACTGCGTTTTTTGACAATTGATCGTTTGTGTACACACAGGGTTGTGGAAGCTAATGACAGCTAATGAGCTAATGCTGACGTCACAGGCTTTAAATCAAGGAATATAAAACAACTTTAGGCTATAAAGACAGCTTTGTTCATATGTAATTATCCTTCAGTTGGTCACATTTTCCAGCAGTGTCAAGTGATAAAGGGATTGAAAATGGACTATGTTTGATCTCCAGAGCATATTGTAAAAGACTCAATTGGTATTGATTGGTAATTGCTAAAAAATGTAAATCATTGAATTCACTTCAGGCTAGTTCCTGTGGCACCATCTACATTTTTGTCTTTGTTCTTGCCAGTAGCTGTGTTTCAAATATATTTCGTGAATATGAATGTGTTTAAACTACTTGGGAATTCAGATAAATTTGCTAAGCTAGAGTAATGCTTTGTTTGTGTGGGGGTTGAGGAGATGAACCTGCTAGTCCCATGAGGCATCAGCGCTGGTAAGAAAGGTTGCTCTAGTGTACTGGCTGTCCAACTGAGCGATCGCAATCGACAGGTCAATCTTTAAGACATGCATAATTGATCACAACACCCACACCCCCCACCCCACCCCCTGTCAGATAAATATACCGAGGGGGGGAGACCCTCCCAATCTGCAAAACTACAGAGGGGAACTTTCCTTTTGTGGGAAAAAAGTATCAACGACTGCCATAGTAAAATAACTGCATAAATGGGGAAGATGCCACGGACATCACCCCAGAAGCAGCAGATCGATGTTTACACTGAGCAGTCCGTCCGGACACACTTCAGCACACAGAGGTTTCAATCCCACACAGCTTGGGTCGCTAATTACAGCTGCTTCGGCGTGCTTGTGTGATGGTTTGGATAACAGCATCTATCAAATACATGCTGAAAACCATGTACTGACATGTCGTCACACTTGCTGAGATGTATCCCACTTTGTTCCTTCAGATTGTCAGACTATCTGATAATACTGTTGTTTTTTTTCTTCATTTTGCAAATGCTTTTATCCAAGTTGGGTGGGGTGGGGGTTAATAGCCTCTCTCAGGGGCCCAACCTTGAAATAAATCATTTTGCTGACTCTGGGATTCGAACCAGCAACCTTCCGATCATGGGCACAGCATGCAAACCTGCTGTAATATGGATGCCCCAGGGAAGGTCAGGGGATGAAGTTCCTCTTTAAACCGAAGTCCGTTTTTAATTGCATCAAACAGCAGGAGTCCATCTCTCAGTCTGACAGACATGGCCAGCTCTTGAGTCCTGAGCAGGAGATCTGATGTCCACCTTGTAGCCTCACCTTTGCTGAAGCTGATGTGCCTTTTGTCCTTGTCCCCCCAGTGTCACATCCCATAATGGAAGCTAGCACTCTGCCTACTCCAAGGATGATGAGGATGGTCCACATCACCTCACCCCAACCCAAAAGTTCCAGCTGCATAATTAAATCAGGGAACTTTCTTGTGATTTGGCTTTCTTCTGTGTTTTCTGGACAAGACGGGTTTGACTACCCTCTATAATTCATGTAAACCCACCCATTTTTCTCTTTTTAGTTTGTCTGGAGTGTCAGTGAGTCCATCGGTGATTGTCGGATATTTTTAAGGTGGTGAGCATAGGCCATATGAGCCATAATTTATATAGAGGAGCCAACCTTATAATTAGCCAGTGATATGCTTCGAATCGGTGAGTGACAGGGGAGGGGGCACTCTGGGAGCCAATCAGTTTTCAGCTGGGGCCAGTGCCCCTGAGACCCCATGCCTTTATACATTCCCTCTGCATGTCTCTGGTGTCGGTATTGATCTGGTCACAGGAATTAGCCCAAGATTAAACCACAGAACCGACATAAAAGCCCTATTCAATGCTCCCATCCCAGTGGCACAGTCTCCATGGCAACACAAAATGGCATCATCCAATCAACAGGTGGTCTCAAAGCGTGCCCCCCTCACCCTGCTCTGTCAGACTGTGGTTTCGGTTTTGAATGAAAACGTGCAGCGCTAAGGTGGAGAATTCCCACAGCATCAGCCCTAAGTCTCGCCCAGTGATAACAGGATCCATAATGCGCCAGAGTGGTCAAAGTTCAACTGTCATCCACAGAATACTGATAAATAATAGATATCAATTAAAAATTAATATATTGATCTATTAATGATGTATGCAGCGAAACAGGCTGGCCGACCAAAGAAATGGGATTCTTGCATGAGTTTTGACATAGTAAATTGATGGTAAATAGATGAGACAATCAATCACTATGAAAATAAAACAGAAAAGTGTAGATGGAGAAAAAAACAGGCTTTAAAAATGTACCAAGTGGTGCTATCTACTCCGTGACATCTTTTTCTGACACATGAGTAATATTTTTGTTATTAAAACAGATTTGTTTCACACTAACTAGAAAGTTTAAGTGACAGATTCACATAAGAAAAGACTTTCTGGATATTCACATAATAATTTCAAATTCGGCACACATGTCGATTATCTAACTTTTCGCATAATGCAACAGACGATAATCAGGCAATTTAATTTCAGTGTAATTTACTGATGGTTAATTTACTGATAACTGGTTTAAATATTAAAGAAATTTTACCTGCAGTCTGTTGAGCAGAGCAGTAAATGCAGCTATATATTTTCATTAATTTGCAGCACCATTTGGCTGCTTTACCGCCCCGGTGCATAATTACCCATGATGCATTGTGCATTCGATTCTGTTGTGTTATTATACAACAATTAAATTTGGAAAAAGCAAATTAGCAAAAGAATCCGCTTGTCCATCCAAGTCAGGTTGACTCATCTTCCCAACAAATCTATTAATCATTACAGCCTCTCCGATAATTGTATTTCACAAACAATCCAAATGGCTGTTCATCTCCTGTACCAGAGGTGGCAGCAGGGATGCTGGTAATTAACTCATGAAAGGGTCCCACAGAACTTTTCGGTGCCTCTGAGAACCGCCCCAATATTCCAGCCCCCTGCTGGGAATGGCATGAACCCCCACTGGGGTGGATGGAGGTCTACAAACAAACTGGGGGGGGGGGGCGCATAAACATCTGGCCCATGTATGCCGTAGCTGAATCTACCCCTTATTGATCACACCCTCCACTCATTTTAATAATTATCGCTGTAAGACACAACACCAACTAAACCACAGGATGTTTTTCAGGTTAATCAAATTTAATATGGTTCCCACTGTTAATTTGATCAGTTTCCTTCCCAAATCTGCTGGGAAATTCACTTTCCTTTGTGCCTTCTGATAATCTAACATTACAATGGACTATTCTGAGACATTGTATGAAAAACATAGGGATGCACAGCGCCACCCCCACCCTTGATATGATTATTATCATGTTATTATGATAATTTCTCTCTGCTTCAAAATAACAAACCATCTCTGCCTTATACTTGGAATCACACAAAGACACAAAGTTTGTTTGGGTGGAGATAATCAGATTAAGGAAAGGGCCCTTTTTTCAGGAAGTAAGGGAAATAGGAGAGACCCCACAGACATAAATCTATCCATTCATTGATGTCTCAGGATCTCTTATCCAGTACAAGGTCATGTTGAGCCTGGAGTTATGCCAGGAAGCACAGGGCAGGGGGACACCCTGGACAGGATGTCAGTCCATCACAGGGCACGAGGCGGGGGACACACTGGACAGAATGCCAGTCCATCACAGGGCACGAGGCAGGGGACACCCTGGACAGAATGCCAGTCCATCACAGGGCACGAGGCAGGGGACACACTGGACAGGATGCCAGTTCATCACAGGGCACGAGGCAGGGGACACCCTGGACAGAATGCCAGTTCATCACAGGGCACGAGGCGGGGGACACACTGGACAGGATGCCAGTTCATCACAGGGCACGAGGCAGGGGGACACCCTGGATGGGATGTCAGTCCATCACAGGGCACGAGGCAGGGGACATCCTGGACGGAATGCCAGTCCATCACAGAGCATATATTCATAGTCAGTCATAAACTATTGGAAATTTAAGGACACATATTTTCCTAACCGAATGTCAGAAATTAGTATTGAAATATCCTTCAGAACAGCCATATGTAGGTTTTTTAAATTTTCTAGAAAAGGAAGCAAAAAAAATGAGGATGTATACGTTTATGTTTACTGCCAGACAATGTCCCCTGAACCTTCATCTAGATGTCAGGAGGAATTCTCTTGGTCCCTGTGGACAGAACTGCTCTTGGAAAGGGGCTTGATGTGGATGAAGAAGATCAGGAGTTCCAGCAAGGAGACAGGAAACTTCGTAATAAATACTTTTATAAAAGAAATATGTACACGTTTGTTAGGTGCTTGGATATTTAATTTTGGTTTCCTGGATTTTAGACTATTCGTACTTAAAAATCATTATATTCAACGGGATGTTGATGATAGATTATTCAGTTCAAGTCATCAGCACTACTTGCTGCCAGCACTAGGTGAGATATATATAACCAGCTGCCTGTTAAAGAACAAACTGACAGAATAACAAAAGAGACAAATAGACTGGATGCAAAATGTATCAGTGCATCACTGCATCAGTGTCTCTATCTGCTCTACATCTCTGTCGCCTCTGCGTCTCTCTGTCCCCTCTCCCTCTCTTCTGCATCTCTCCATATCGCTGTCATGCTTCCCTTTTGAATCGCTGTCTCCCCTGTATCTCCTGTATCTCTCCATCTCTTCTATGTCCCTCTATCTCCACCATGTTTGCTCTCTGGCTCTCCTCCGACCCACCCCCCCCCCCCACACATACACAAAGTGCTCTCTGTGTGAGTCATTCCTCTCCTCCAAGCTTACAGGTGTAGCGGGTGCACCCCCCCCTCGCCACCCATCGTCAGCGTATTCCATCCTTTTCTCCTTTTCATCCCAACACTGCCATACGCTCTATTATGTACTTTTTTCCTCACCTCGTTTATTACATGCTTTTATCGTGTCCAGCAATTATCCTCACGTGGGCGTTCCGGCTTACGACGCGAGGGCCGGCTGCGGTCAGGGCCGCTGACGTAGACGGCTTTTGTGAGCGCGGCACCAAAAAGTAAACTTCTGCGCCCCCGTCAGGAGACCCTGCTCCGAGTTGTCGACGGACCCTCCGAATTTGCCGGCTCACCGCCGGGGGTCAGGGCGTCGATCCCAAAGGAAGGTCAGCATGAAGAGAAACAGCAGCGCGTGAGGCCACGTCAAGCGGCCGGCCGTGAACGTGCGAACAGCTGTCACAGAGAAGGACGATCTTCAGGGAGAGCGGCAGGGGGAGAGAGTCAGGGCATAGCCACTCCTGTATGACTCACAGCTTTTTGCAGACATTTTGTTCACTGGTACCGTGAGGAGAATAACTCCTGGTACCATGAGGAGTTGGAGTCCTTAACCAGCACACCCCCTGCTGGCCACTGAGTTGCCCCAGAGTGTTTTGAACTTCTGTTTATATGATTCATGGTCGCTCCTGTTTCTGAAAAGTTGTTCTTGTTCATCTTCGTTTTTGTGTCCGTTCCTGTGTTTTGTTTTGTTTTTTTTGATGTGTTAAACTGGCCTTTGTGGAGCAAAAAAATATGACCTGTGTCCTGTCGTCATAGGCAGAGGGTAAGTTCGGAGCTGGCCAATCAGCTCCCTGGGTCGATGTATTATGGGATGCAGATTCACATAAGTGCCTGTGTTTAAACTGTGGGTGGAAACTCACATAAACATGCGAATTCCACACACGCAGAGCCAGAGGTGTGATTCGAACCCCTGTAGTGCTGTGAGGCTACAGCGCTACCCACAGATCTGCATGCTTTTTTTGTTATTAAAATTGCCTTACGTTGCAATAACAAACTCCTGCTCATTGACTCACCATCCCCTGGAGCAAATTTTTCTTACTCTCCTCCTACACAGGCACACGGTGGGGGTCAGCTGGCATGGTGGGGTGAGGGCGTACTTCATATGTGATGGAGACACCTGGCTCAAATCTGAGTTATCAGTCAGAGGCCCGGTTAGGAGAGGAACCACCAAAGCTACTGAAGAAGTTCCATGGAACCTCCGAGTTCACAAGGATGAGATGTAGAAGGATTATGGGGCACCTTCAGTTTTTTTTCTGGGGAGAAGGCCAGTGGACACCCCCCTGTAGACGTCACAGAGTCGTCAATCTTCACAATGGTCGCCATGGCATCAGGCGCCACAAGTGATAAAGATGTCTGTAGTCTGAGTCTCCAGCTGGTTGAATAAGATTTCGAGTGAAATCTTCTGTCTACATATCCGTAGCTATTCCAGGAAGCAACATGTCAAAAACTCCTGCCAAGGAGGCTGACTTTATAAATGCCAGAGGCTGCCGCTTGGATGATAGATGGAGGACCTTTCGGTTGTGCTGCCTGACAGGGACTCTTACAAAGTGTGATGAAAGACTGACTTCTATCCATCCATCTTCCATACATAATCAGGCACAGGACAGGGGACACACTGGACAGGATGCTAGTCCATCACAGGATGAAAGCTACACATTATAGTCAATTGAGATACACCTCATACCTGTGTGTGTGTGTGCGTAGAAACTTATCCTCATACCTGGAGAACATGACATACCTGGACCACACACATAAACACACAGCAGGAACTAAGCTCAAATCCCTGGAAGAGCGAGGTCATAGCGCTGCTCACTGAGCTGCCAAACCACTCAGAAAGGGTGACTTCATACAAAGTTTCTTCCTCCAGGTCATCAGAAAGCTGAATTGAACCCCTTCACTGCCATCCATAACCTGTGCATTATATTAATTTGTTTTTAATTTGCAAACTATTTATAACTACTACGCTGTATATTGCCATTTCTTCTATACTTCTTATTTGTGAAATATTTCATTTACACTCTCTGTTGCTGTTGTTGCCACTTGCACGTACCGAGCAGGGCCAGCCCCAGGTGTTCTGGTGTGCCCCCCCACTCCTCCAGGGAAACAGAAACCAAATTTTGTCAATTAATTTATAAGACTTTATTTCAGTAGCACAGGGTATCTGGCTGCTAGTTTGCTAGCTGGAGCCTGTTCCGCAAGAAAAGTAGTGAGATATTAAAATTAAGTGTAAACACCTATAATGTCAAAGAATGCAACCAGACAGATTTGTATCACTCGCTCTTTTGCACCCCCTCATTAGAGGCGCCCTAGGCGATCACCTGTGTCACCTGTAGGGCGAGCTGGCCTTTGTTACCAGGTATGTAGTGATGTGATTTGCTGATTTGCTTTGATTTTATTATGCATGAATGGCTCTAGAAAAGGGAACAGCAGTAATTGGTTCTCCATAGCCATGTGCAAGGATCTCAGAGTGTGTGCAAGGTATAGGAATTAGGGGCGACGTGGAGGGGGGGGGGGTTATACTGTTCGATAATTAATTTAGCTTCATTTGCAGCACCCTAAAACTGTCTGCCACACACACACACACGCACACCCCCCCCCCAATATCAAATTCTCCCCTACGCCCTTGATTACTGGCCTAACCCACAGAGCCACACACCACCCAAAATATTTTAATGCATTTATAAAACAACATTGGATCGATTAAATGAGTTCAGGAGCATCCCAGGCTCTGTAATCCTCTTATGTACGTTTGGGGCCCACTAGTGAATCGCTTAAAATGCGTCTGTGATAGAAAACACATCTCAGTAAGGCGAGAGTATGATTGGAAGCTGTAGATCTGAGGGGTGGGGAGATCAGACAGATAGACAGACATGGCTTTTGGGGGGGGGGGTTGGAGGACACTGCTAATGGGCAAGGACATTAAACGAATCTTTTTTCAGCCCATTTCACCTCCTTTTTCTCTGCTATCTCTTTCTGAAGGGAAGGTTCCGGAACTTAGGAACCCATGACCTGACACCTCAATGTAGAACGTGCTCAGATCCGCTGCATCTATCCAAGCACCCCCACCCCACCCCACCCCACCCCCTGCCTCCTGAGGCTGATCTTCCCAGCATGCACTCCTCTTACCTTTACACCTCTCTGTCTAGATAAGACGTCCTGCACTATGCCTGTTCTAATTTCCTTTCCCACCTTGACCCCTTCTATGGCCGGCCAACTGGAACGCCCATTTTTCCCATTTTCTCATGTATCTGTCAGCCATGGCTTCTCGGGGGATGTCCAATTACGGTCCGCTATGGAGGAGAACCTGAGTGGTGTGTCGGGCCCCCTGGAAGGTGGGGGAATGCTATGTTTGCAGTGAAAACTTTCGGGAATTTGAATTGTTCCCCTATAATGGTGGGGGCAGGGCCGACCCAACACTTTTTGCGGCCCTAAGCAAAATGTGATTAACCTGGTTTGCATTTTTAATCTTCCTTCTCATACTAACAGGCTGATCAGATGGGGGCCCCTGGTGGCCACTGGGTCCAAAGTAGCTGATTAGCTCGCTTATGCCTGGATGTCATGGATGAAGGTATGCGGTCCATCTAGGAGCCCTCTGAGAAAGGAACCTCTCAAACAAACAGCAAGTTTTGCATGCAGAATTTGAAAAAAAAGACTCAAGATGGTGGACTGTCTGATTTGAGAAACATCGATTTAGACAAAATGAAACACTCTTAGAAAAGCTTTGGTGAATTCCAGATGCACCTGCTTCTGTTCCATCCATTTTAAATTTTATTTAAAATTCATTTTCCCCGATTCAACGCACGTCATCACTGCTGTTGATCCATCTACGCTCAGGTAATCCTCCCATCCCCAATGCCAAGCAAAGGGATTAGACTGTCGCGATGAAGACCCCGGAACCTCGATTAAGGGGGCCAAACAAACTCCAGCCTCATCTCCTGGGGATGACTTTAGCATTGTGGTGAGGCTCCTGTACGTCCCATGAGCTCTGCAAAGTGTTCGGAGGTAACTCCTTTGCAAGAAACAGCTCTTTATGAAAAGAAACACATCCTCAATAAGATTTAACTGGGACCCTGAGACCGCCTACCGCCCCCCTCCCAACCTCAGTGTCATGTGCAGCACAAACGGTACAGGTTCTTCTGTGGTATCTAGTGTTATTGTCACATGTGAGGAACATTTTGCACTACAGTTGCTGAGGAGGGGACAGGTGCATGAGGGGACAACAGGACCGACTACAGTGTAATTTAAAGATAATACAGCAGTGCAGTAAAAGAAAAGGCAGTACAAGACAAAACAAAATCCAGTGTAAGAACAAGACAATGCAGGACAAAATACAATGCAACTTTAGGAACTCTGTTTATGTTCACTGTATGACCAAATGTACAGGCAGTCCCCAAGTTAAGAACATCCAACTTGTACTTACAAATGGACTGCCATGAAGTCTATTATATAAAAAATATAAGTTAAATACAATGGTTCGTAATAATAAACGTACACACTACTTTGTGACACTTATGAATACATTGTGTGGCTTCAGCGGTTTGTTACAGTACAGTACAGTATGTATATACTATATTCTAAGACAAGTATTTTACTAACTGACCCTAAATAAGATCTATATGTTCCTGTTCTGACCTAACTACAAATTTAACTTAAATACAAATTTAGGGAACAGATCCCAATTGTAACCCAGAGACTGCCTGTATTTCAACACCACTGTTAGTTATAGAAACTGACTACTTAAGCCACACCCATTGCTGATACACATGTATCATTAAGCACACAGTCATGCAATTTCCTGAAACAAATATTAGCCAGTACAATGGATGGCTGTATAGAAGGGCTTAGTGATTTTCCACCTGGCACCACCATACCACACAGGATCTTTACTATGTTGCCACATTTCTGCCCTGCTAGAGCCTTCCCAGAGGCGGACAGGCTATTATAGCAACAGTGGGCTGAGTAACTTTATATTAATACCCTTGATTTTGAAATGTTGGACAAGCCAGTGTCCTCATACTTTTGATCATGTAGTATTGGTAGCTTCTGTTGATGACCTTGAACAAAGCTCAGTTCCTCGCATGCTCGTATGTCTGCATATACTGCAAAATCTTCGGCCACTCAGAGGTCATAAACTGCATTGTAGTGCGACTCCCCAGATTGTCATCTATTCGCTCGTGAAAGAGTCCTGGAGTACAGAAGCTGGAGTGTTGAATGGAGTCAGAATCAATGGAAGTTACATAAGATGCTTGATTCATTTCTTTCTGTCTTTTTCATTGCATTAGACTTGAGCGTAGGAGCGTGCGCCCTGTGGTCGACTAACATCCCATCTAGGGTGGCCCCTGCCCTGTACCCAGTGCATTCTGGGATACACTCCAGGCTCACCGCGACCCTGTATTAGATAACTGATTATGAAAAATCGATGGATGGTTGAATGCACCATTTTGTTGACACGAATCTTCCCCATTTGGGTCAACAGCCTCCAGTAATTCACATAAAACACAATTACGTGTCTGAGCTTCCATGTATTAATGTGTGACACACCTCTGACGGCCTAAATACAGATACGTGTGTGTTTAATCCCTCGAGCTGATCCACTGAGCTCGGTTTTCATGGAGAAAATGTCTTATTGGACTGAAAAAACATCAAGGTTGCTTAGTTTCTGGTGTGCTGAATCATCTTGGTATGTGTCGTTGACATGGAAGGTAAAAATTCCAGAGGTAGTGAATCAGATGAACTGTTCAGAGGCTGCCTGTTATTCACATGAATCATTCTTGAATGTAACTTGACAACTTCATAGAGGTGGATAATAGAGCTCTATTAACACAGCTGTACAGCGAGGTTGATGAGGAGACTAAATAATTCATGTCAATACTGGCCTTCAGTTTAAATTGTAGCAATTTAGAGATGAGAGGATCCATAATATTACATGTAAATTTGGTAATTTATTGACTTGATAGGCTTGGGCTCTGTACTGGCCTTTTCGTGACAAGCTTATGCTGTTAACTTAGTTTTAGCTGCAGTCTGGTCGGTCAGATAATATTAGATATCGAGTTCAGCAAAATTTTGTTGTAGATTTCATTCCAAACCTTATTCTCCTCTGCTGTATACCTTGGTATTCAATGGTGTTGTAGTGAAGCCAAACACAGCATAAATAAACCAGAAAAATTAGAGCCCGCCTTTTGTGAATTGACACAAACATCAACCAATCACGTGTAAGTCTGAAGGCTCAAACACAATACTGGAAGTAACAGAAGCTCAGCCTAGCTCAGTGGTTCACAGTTCCTGATGCCCCCCCCCCCCAGAATGTTTTCATTCCAACCAGGAATTAGGCTTATATGGTTCTTAACAGGCTAACAATGACTGTGGCAGGTTGAAAGCAGTGTGGGTTGGAATGAAAACATTCGGGGGGGGGGCACCAAGAGCAGGATTGAGAGCTACTGACCCAGCTGCACCCACGTCTAAGCTGCCTCCGGGACAGTTGTATGCTTGGGATTTCATATTTGCCTCACTTTAACATCACTTTTGGCAATAGCGTCTGTAAGGCAATGTCTTTTATATGTCTATATTATAAGTCCTTGGAAAGCCACACACACAAATGAAGACATCACAAAAAATATGGATATAACAAGCAGCTGTCACAGAGGCTGCACAATAAATATTCCAATCACAATTCAATATCATTTCATCCCGTACAAAAACAAAGGTGAAGGTCTCATTTTGTGGAATATCTTATCAAGTTAAAGTTAAAGTTAAACTCTATTGTCATTTCAAAATACACTCACCTAAAGGATTATTAGGAACACCTGTTCAATTTCTCATTAATGCAATTATCTAATCAACCAATCA
>JAAGVU020000090.1:314602-327289 GCA_011763525.2 Mormyrus iriodes | reverse complement strand
GCAGTTCTGAAGGCGAAAGGGGGTCAAACACCGTATTAGTATGGTGTTCCTAATAATCCTTTAGGTGAGTGTATACAAGTATGCGATGAAAAGAAACAGCATTTATGTGACCAAAAAACAGCTTTGCACAGAAAATGACAGGTTAAACACCCAAGACAGTCACTGTTACTCAATGATGGTGTTTAACTATCACTCTAACCGCGCATTTGCGCTGGCCCCCTGTTGGCCACAAACAGTCACTACACTAGGAGGGCGGGCCCCAAAATAACTTTCTGAATGGGGCCTCAGGAGAAACCCACTCCTGCCATTACTGTGGGTCCCCATGGTTTACTGTTAGCCTCGTGAAGATATTTCAAATTTGAGGTCGCCATTGGCCGACATAGATGGCGCTTAGCATCTGAAAGACAGTCGCCGTGGGAACGGTTGCTGACACTCGTCACTGCCCGCAGAGCAGCTGGCCGCTTATTGAGTTTTGGGACCGTTCACAGTCAGGATTGATTTTCGAAGCATTAGAGTGGCATGGGAGCGATGGGGCCCAGGTCGAACAGGGCCAGGGGGGCAGGGGGACATTCGGCAATCGCCAATCCTCTCTCGGACTCTGTCTGTTTTCCGCCTCAGGTGGGTCCGACTCACATAAAAAAAAAAAAAAACTCACAGTGGAACCCCCGCTAACGAAAACAATTACGCAAAAGGGCGGCCCCTGGACAAAAAGGGCCGGCGGCCCCAATCGAAGGGAGGCCGGCCTAATCAGAGGCCAACAGAGCTTTATTAAAAGAACAGCGGGGACTATGTCACATCAATACTGTGACTTCCAAGCATTCAAATGCTAGCTAGTCTGATTCATTAAAGAAAAAACCGAAAAAAACCACCTGCTGAAAGAGTAGCTACCCGGCTAAGCGAGCCTGCTTTAGGGACACACCTTTCCCTTTCATGAGTGGAACATTGCGAAATATAAAAGATGTTTAATGGTGACAAGTGAATACACAGCAAACTGTGAACAGCTGTTAGTGACAGACGTTTTTTTTTCTAATATAATGGCCCAAACATTACAGATCAGATTTCTTTCACAGAGAAAGAAATGCATTTTTCCCTTTTAGGCCATACTAATAATAGACTAATTTGCCAGTCGGATGCCACAGACACGGAGGAAATGCTCGACTCCTAATGTCTGCCAGCGGCTAATCCAAAGTAGTCTAGTTTGGATTTAAAGGTCCAAGGAGTAGCTTCCTCAAGGCAAATGAGGAGTACTCGAAGTGTCAAACATATAAGCCGTTCATTAACCATCTAATTCTGGGCAGATTATGAGCAGACTGAGTGTACTGGACCAGAACATAGTGCTTAGAAACATTTAAGACAAGGTGAATGAACTGATCAACTGTTATAGCAACAAATATGCATCCAGGAAAGAAGATAGAACGTTCCAGAGGCAAACTGTTCATATGGTCACCAGGTGACTTTATGACACCTGGTATAAAATAAATAAACATTACTTAAAAGCACAAATGGCTACAAAATGTGGACATACAGTGTAGGGGTATTCAACTAATGACCATACAGTATAGCATCTCTCTGAGACAGAATACAGTTCATAGGGACCTCAAGCCATGCTGATGTCATAAGTGGCTAAGCGGCTTAGGACTCAGGGCATGTACTTAGAAGGACTCCAGTTCAAACCCCAGTATCAGTAGAGTGGTTTCATTGTTAGGCCTTTAACCACAAATTGCTTCAGGGACTGGCTGACCCTGTTCACTACATTGTATATTTCATTGGGTAAGAATGTCTGCTAAAACAAAATATAAACCAGCAGTGCCCAGTGCTGATCCTGGAGATCTAACATACCTGGGGGGTGTTCCATGAAGCAGGGTTTCTTGCTTAACTGGATAAGGAAGTTCCGAGCTAAATGTTGTCTGAGCTAAAGAGAACAAACATAAGGTCCACTTAGCCCAGACTACCTTAAATCTGACAAGTTATCTGGCTAAGCAAGAAATCCTGCCTCATAAAATAACCCCCTGGGGGGTGTTTCACAAAGGAGGATTTCTCAGTTAGCTGGGTTAACGTAAGCTAGAAATCATAATCATCCAATAATAATTCTCCTTACCTAAACTCTTACTGGATGATTATATCTTATAGCTTAAGTTAACCCATCCAACTGAAAAATCCTGCTGCGTGAAACACCTCCCTGATTATCTGTATCGGGTGTGTTAAATTAGGGCTATGTTCTGCAGCATGCTAGAACTCCAGGAGCAGCAATGAGCAGCCCTGCTGAAAAATCACATCACAAAAGCCCCACATAGCTAAAAGCAGGAGCCCTGGATTCTGCCTCTGGTTTCTCTCTATCTCACACCTTCTTGCACTTTGAGCTTTGCGAGCAGCACCTTCTTCCCCCTCCTCCTCTGAGAAGGAAAGAAGCCCAGGTGACCTGCATACCTGTCAGACAAACCAAATAAGGTGAGAAGTATCCCATCTGACACCCTGCGATGTGGAGCAATCCCTTAATTCAACTTGGTTCAGCCATCCGTATCCGTCCTACAGCGAGCAGGTCAAAGCACCCCCATCAGACTCCATCTGTTCTACACCCCAATAATAATGCCAACCTACTTCTGCATAGGCAGATGTTACTTGTGTAAGTCATGACTGTGAAGGTCAACTAGGACGCTTGTAGGTCTACGATCCCAAAAATCTTATAAGCTTCTCATGATGGTCCGCATTGCTCCACAAATGATCTTGGTCACATCCTGTCATATTCACAATGGGACTGTACAACTAGATATAGGAGGAAAGTACTCAACTGGAAACCTACTGTATATATGATTGTGATACTCAACCAGAGTTCAGTTTGAATATGGAAAATCCAGCTTTATCATACAATTGGAAAACGGCGTGACTAACTTAGCCTGCGTGTGGCTCCGTGGGTTAGGATGCAATGTCTGTATAGGGAAAGCTAGTGGTTCAAATCCCAACGTGGCAAAGCGATTTCACTATTAAGCCCCTAAGAAAAGCCTAGTCTGACGCTTTGACACCTGATCTCTTTGAATAAGAGGATCTGCTAAACAAGAAAGGCAAAGACCTTATATCATTTCTAATAAGGCAAGATATAATAATATTGATCATTTTGTTAGTCTCCTTTAGCTAACGCAGCATAAACCCCAGAGCTATAAGAACCAATTGTTATCGTGTTCATTTGGTTACGGTAACTAGGTTATGTTTGTTAGGTCAAGTATGAGTCACCTTACATTCTGTACCTTGGCTAGACGCTCGTACAGGGAATTGGTGTGCAGTGGTTTTCCATTAAAAACACTCTGGCTTTTAAAATGCATCGTGTTTACATCTCGGTGGATCTAACACCCGCCCCCGCTAAACTATTCACCAATAACACGGACAGAAATCGATCGCATTCCACCCAAAGGAGGCTTTTAATCAGTGGGCTGAAGAGCTGTAATGAGACTGGCAGATGCGATTGGCTTTTGAAGACATGGGGCAGCTTAGGAGTGTAACAGAATGGGGTAAAGGCCAGAGGAGCAAAGCCCATTTCTCTCACGTCTGAAGTGAGTAGGAGACAGGGGGGAGCAGTTGGGGGGGAAGTGTCCACTGCTGAGCATCCAATTACCCCTCTCAGGCTCAACCGGCGCAAGATTGGCAATTCATTCCTGGCAGTATTGACATCCTCATTAGAATGGGGAGAGCTCCCTTTTGGGGGGGGAGGGCTTATGATGGTGTTGTGGGGGGGAGGATGGGCAGGAGATATGTGGAGGCACAGTTGTTTTTTCGCGGGTGGGTCCAAACACGATCAAATTATAAACCAGTGGTGTTGGCCACACGGTGGGAGGGATGAGTTACACTCCTGCCTGGATCCATCACATCTGCGCAGTGACACATGCTGCTGGCGGTGGGGGGGTCTGCTTTCATCCCACAGCTTGCACCAGCTCCCCCCAATCCGGGATGTGCCCAGCCGGGTCCGTGGGGTGAGGCCTTGGTGGCTCTTGCTGCTCACGATTTGCCGTCAGATACGTGGCCGCCTCCCATTCTGAGGCGGGCAGTATATGTGCCGTTCTGCAACTCTGAAGCGACAGATCATAGGCAACGGAAATATAACGCTACAAAGCGGCACATGAAGCCATTATGGTCGACAGCAACCACAAACATTTACCGGAATATTCTGCTTATGCCTTCACTCAGGCCCATGGCACCTGGCTAATCACTAATATAGTTATGAGTAAATATAATCACCTATATTTTAGTACCTGGCTGCCACCACAAATATTTTATCTCACACGTCTAACTATGTCCTCGAATTTTTCAAAATATTACACCTATCCATCATCTGTTCCTCCAAACAAATCACAGAGAAAACAGTTATTAAAAATAAGGTACATCGTCACTGCAAACAGAAAAGCCTGCAATTTATCATCACACAGCAAACATTTGCAAGTAATAAAACTGCTCTTTTAATGGACAGACTGTTTCATTATACAATTGGCTGTGAAAAAAATGCTAAAAAACACACACATACACACAGGGCAGAGTTGAATGTGTAAATGAGATTAAAATCAATTAAACATATGGGGGCAAAAACCTGGTGACAGAATGGTCCCTAGGGACGCCATAAACACCCCCCCCCCACCTGCCAGGATTAGTATCCCTAGCGACAGGGTCAACGCTTGTCAGCAGACTGAGGATGATTAGGGAGGGCCAGGCCGGCTCAGTTTCTGTAAAGAACGGCGCCCCCGTGTGTACGGCCTGTCAGCTAGCGGCAGAGGGCAGCTCTGACATCAGCGACTCCCTCTCATAGTACGAGCGGTGCTGGAACTTCAGGACCTCGTTGCCCCAGCTGGTCCATCCCGGCTGGAGGCCGCGGGCAAACAGCTCCAGACACTCGGCGTCGGGACGGAGGAACTCTCCCAGCACGCCTGCAGGGGGAGGGATGGAGGGATCAGGAGGAGGAAGAGAAGGAGCGAGTTTGTCAGTAAGCGATGGAGGCAGGGGGAAATGAAAGTGCATGCGAGCAAGAAGCAGGGGATGGATGAAAGCAGCAAAGAAAAGGCACCCGAAAGAGGTGTCCACTCAGCGGCCAACCCTCATTGTTCACACAAACAACCATGTGACACCCCCCCGCATGCCGGAGGTCCAGGCAATCTCTGTCTTTTAGCTGAGGGTGAGGCAGTCATGGGGGTGCTCACAGCCTACACAGATGGCTTACCCCCCCACCCCCCTGCACCGGTATAGACGTCAGTCACGCACCCAATGCTGCTTCCTGTCATTTTCCAGAATACCTCTGCACGGCTTGACACCGCCCCCACGCACCCCCACCCCACCAGGCATCGCTTCATGCTCACGTCACCTCTTCCAAAAAGAAAGAAAGAAAAAGATTAAAAAAGAGGAAAAATACATAGAATTAAGTCATCAGAGAATAGGGAAGAATGAATGACGACCGGGAGATAGAATGGGGAGCAAGAACAAGAACATTCTGGCCATAAGATCCCACTGGAGTCGATGTACATGGAGACCACGTCCCCCGGGGAGCGCGTTGGGCTGAGATGTTTATCCTGACTGCGGGCGATCAGCACACAGGGTGGACGCCGTTTGAAGCCCGGGCAGCATGACAGACTCCAAACGCGGCACATATTCACTCCTCACTCACGGCCACCGCTGTGTGCGACTCGTGTTAAATCGACCGCCCAGACAGATACAAGCATCCCCAGGATTAAACCTCAGGGGGGCAGGATCTGCTAGACCTTTCAGTTTAACCTGAATTGCTGAGTTATAAAAAAGCCTTAATACAAACCAGCCTGGTATGCTGTTCCCTGCTGTCCCAAAGCCATGAAGAGCTTAAGTGTCCCAATGCTAAGTATGCCAATATTTTACATTATGCTGGTTACATATAGATGTGTGTACAGGAAGTACCTCAATGCCTCATGGCTCTATATTGTTATATTCTTGAACTTTGATGTGTTGCTTTTGTCCTTGTTGCACAATGTATTTTGCTATATGTTGACGTATGTTGCATCACGGTCCATGGAGAAACGTTCTCTCATCTCACTACGTATGTGTACACAGCTGTTGATGATAAAGTAACCTTGAACCTCAACGTTTAAAGGGCCGGCACTGGATCTCAACCCAATTAGGCATCATAGAAGATGTTTGCGAGAGTCACTTTGGCTCGAAAATTCAAGGGATTACGGTGCTTGAAACAGGGCCCGTTTTGGATGCCCCTCTGTTGGGCAAGCCATATTATACAGGATGGGGGGGGGGGCAAAAGGGGTGTTGGGATCTTTAGCAAGAAAGGTTCAAAAATTGAAATTGAATTGCATCGAC
Source organism: Mormyrus iriodes (assembly GCA_011763525.2). Classification (NCBI taxonomy): domain Eukaryota; kingdom Metazoa; phylum Chordata; class Actinopteri; order Osteoglossiformes; family Mormyridae; genus Mormyrus; species Mormyrus iriodes. The sequence continues at coordinate 320,977 of JAAGVU020000090.1, read as the reverse complement.
TGTGCAGACTTTTGCTACCCCCGGGACTGGGCTTCCCCTTCGAAGCAGAAAATCACTTCAAATGTCAAGTAAATCAGCAAAAAAGTAAAGAAAAGACAAAATAGAAGTCAAAATGAGGAAGGGCCCTTAATTCCCACAGAGCAGATCCCAGCTGACAGACCGTCTGACAGAGAGCTTTGCAGTAGGTACCCTAAGTCTTGGACCTGACTGAAGGGGCTCTATCATAACTAAGGGTCACCACTAGGGGGCACTCCCAGCACCCAGGTCAGAACCAGTGGCTCAGTGACCAGATTGACTTGCCCCCTCAGCCGTCTCATTTCCAGGGTGGGTGTGGATCTTAACTCTGTGACGCTGACCTTTGCCCCCAGTCAGAAATCGCCAACTTGCAGCACTATCTGAACTCCATTAGGATAAAACGGGCTCTCCCCCCACTACCCTGTCTACAGGTCATCACGCTCAACACCTGACATTTACGAGCCATCGGTGAGCCATCGGGATGATGGAAACCGAGGTGACGGTGAGGGGTGGTGGCCCTCCCTCATTTATTCTGCATGAGGAACCCTTTCTCCCCTCCCAGCTCAGGGGAAGGCGTGACCCCTCAGGGGTTTAGCCCCGCCTATGTTGGCCAATTTCCGTGCCAGGACAAGATGTGAAATGGCAGTGTTTCACCATACTAATGATTTTAATCAGGTTTGTTGACCTTTAAATTAAATGTGCTTTTCACATTACATATAGGTCATTTTTTCTGGGGAAGGGTTGCAACATCACATGTGGAAAAACTTAGAAATGTTACAATAAATTATGAATTAAATGCGCATTAATCATACGGTTTATAGAGACAGTGGGGTAAGGCCTCATACTGTGAGCTTTATGGACGAGCAAACAGCTCACATTCCTCAGGTTTATAATGATACAGCTCCCCCTGCTTTCCTGCAGACAGGAAATGACCCGGCTCGCATTTACGTGGCCACACTGCCCTCTACTGGCAGCACAGAGAATAGCAAGACGACCATTCACTTCTCAGTTGCCTGAGGCCCCAGAGTATTTTTAGTGCATTTGTAAAGGTAGTTTATAGGACTTACCTGCTAGGGAAGGCTTGTGAGAGTGTAGGGTGGAGGGCACACTGACCAGCAGCTTGAGGTTCGGAAGAACAGGTTCTAACCCTTGGGAGGAGCTATTGGTGGATGTGTAGGAGCAAAGGCGGATGGATCAGCACACCGGACTTTACTGAAGGGATTCTCACACAGAACATGTGCCACTATGGGCCCGGGAGTCCTACCTGAGGGTGTCACCTGCTTCCCCTACGCGTCGCCCCAAAACCAGCACCTCATACGGTTTCTTGTGAGGCGAGTCGAGCGGAAACACATACTCCCCTGACCGGGTTACCTACAGAAGGAGGAGGACGCACAAAGCTATTGCTGCCCGTATGAGACAGCCCGGTCTCTCTCGCTTTCTGATGCTGCTCTTGAAGTTCAAGTCTTGTTTGATTGCTCTTAAAATGTTTCCACGGTATCACAGCCTCTCCTCTAAAAGATAAAACTACATAGAGCAAGAGAAAGAACAAGAAGCAGCCCAGGACTGGCTGAGTATGACAGGGCGCCACGGTGAGGTAAATCGGGATTTTTTGATCTTTATGAAACCAAACACCCAAATAAAAACCGTCCCTAGCTAGAGCCCACCACTAATAATGCTTGATCACATAACTACTAAGCCAGGTGACAAGGGGGTCCTCTTTGAATATTGGCTCATAAGGGGGAAAGGGGGGTTACTGTGCTAATACCAACATTTTGTCAAATTATGTGAAATATCTTGGTGGACCCCCTACAACTGTTTAACGAAATCCCAGGGAGTCAAGAATCAGACTGAAAACTCTTGGTCTAAAAGGGTTCCAAATGAGTTTCTCTCGCTGCGGGGACCAGCGAACGTGCAGATGAAGTCCCAGGAAAGGATGGAGCGTATTGCTTACCTTCACCCAAAGCCATTCGGCCTGTGGTTCCACGCCCCACAGCGGGTACAGTTCCTCACACACATAGCGGCGGTGCCGTTGTCGATTGGTCACCCAGGTGGCCACCAAGCAGCCAGGCGCACTCAGATCGGATATGGGGATCTTCCGTAGCTGTGAAGAGGGCAGGGAGCCGTACCTGCACACACAGATCGGAGATGGGGGTGCAAGCTAAGTCCAGGGTAGCATGGTGTGTGTTGGTTTCTCAGGTCTACTAAATTTCTGGGGGATAATGGGTCGCTCTCATGTGTCGAAATGCAACGTAAAATTGCCTCAGGGATTTGTGACTGCAGCTTTTATTGTTAATAATAATAATAATAATAGTAATAGATACGTTTATTGATCCCTGTGGGGAAATTCTCTTTACACCTCCCCCAACTAGCTCTCTGCAGGCGAGAGCAGGCTGGCGGAGAAAGGCAGCCACCTGATGTGGTACCCAGGGAGCTGGGGGTGAAGGGCCTGAAGGAACCGCAGATGAGCCGAGGCCGGGGCTCGAACCGGCGACCTTCTTATCACAGGCGCAGAGGCTTAGCCCTCATAGTGTGTTACTCTGAGCTCTGAGTTTCTGGAAGGCCTCGGGACATAGGAAGTGACTGCGGAGCATTAGGCTGAGTTTCTGACAGACCACAGAACGTGGACAGTGACTCTGTATCAAGCTTCCCAGGGGTTTAGTGGCATGGTCAAGTACTCTATGACGAGTTTGAGTGGTTTAGCAGCAAGATCGATGAGTATGTTAAGTTTCTGAGTGGTTCAGTGGCGTGGCCAGTGACTCCCTATAGGCTTCACGAACAGAATATACTTCCTGTCTGCTCTGATTACAATGAGTAACGCATTGTATCACCTTTTGAAAACTTTTTTAAATAATACTTTTATGATGACTTTTACAATGTGTACTGTCTGAATGAGAGAAACAACCAAAATAATGCGTAAATTACACCACTAAGAAAAACATAAGATGAAAATGTGAAAAAATATTAGCAGCTGATAGTTATTAAATATATGGATGTTGCAGTTTGCTTAGCCTGCATTCATTTTACCTTGACTCAGTGGTCTCTGACTACTTCCTGTCTGCTCTGATTACACTGAGCCCTGCCTCTCCCGGCCTGAAGCAGCCACAGAGTAACAAGATATGTACAAACCGTTTGCTTCGCTTGACAGACTTGTTTTCCCATGGCGGGTCTAAGACGATGGCGTCAAACTTCCTCCCACCTGGGAAAGAACCGACAGAGGATGACGTCAGAATGTGCCGAGGTAGCCCTTCCTCAGCCCTGTGCAGATATGCAAAAACTCAGCATTCAATGCAGCTCGCTTAATCTGAAGTATTTATTGCCAGTTTTCACCATATTCGCAGTTCGTATACAGTATCGTCTTTTTACTCGTGGATTTAATTTTAAGGCATTCAACTGTCAACAAACACAGTTGAAAAGTAAACTTGTAACAACCATAAAAAGAAAGAGTTGACTGAAAAGTAACCTATTTCACTCATTCACACTTAAAGCCATATACCAGTTTAGCCCACTAACGATAAATGCACTCTATTTGCACTTACGTGCATTTAAACTCTCGTCATTTTTGAGTCATACAAAAGGAACCTAACGTCCTATAAAAACCAAGATATGAATGTGATTTTCTATGAGACAATATTTAATTTGTGTAGCTACACAGCTCTGATTATTAAATTTCTTCTTACGCCAGAAGAGTCCCACCTCTCCAGAAACAGCCACTGACTAACGCTGCTCTCTCTGCGAATGATGTTGTGCTGCAGAATATTAGTATTTACCAGCCTGGACATTCATATCTGAACAATGTTGATGTTTTTCTCAGTTCTGAGATACAATTTACTACAGACTATAAAGGCGAGGAGAGGGGGGCAGAGAGAAAAAGCCACAAATCAATAAAACGTGAAGCTTGAAAGGTGGCCCACGGAAACAGGCAGATGAGACCCCCTTACAGTTCAGCAGGGGCTGCATCTTGGAGATATCCGACAGCAGGAATCGGCACCGTGGTGGAAGCAGGTACAGCTCCCCCATTAGGCGTACTATCCTGATATGACCACAGGAGTTTTCCGTCACCCGCGTGAACAGGTCCAGATGATCCAGGGAGCTGAGGTCGTCCCCAATAACTTGCACGGGTGCGATCTCATTATCATCCACTAGAGGGAGCTCTTTTGCCATGTCGCACAAGCGTGCCAGCCGGTCCTCAGGAGCGGATGGAGGGGGTCCCTTGGTTGCCTCCTCTGTCAGATACCCGCAGGTGCGCCCCGTGTCCAGAATGGGCTGAATACCCTCCAGAATAACAGATCTAACCTGAGTCAGGAGAATGACACGCTACAGTGAATAGGGACACAATGACTCCACATCCAAAGAATTTGACTCATCTTCACCATACTACAACATCTGCTCTGCTTCTGTTTCCAGACAAAGCAATCTGCAGCACAAAGCTGTGAAACACTGGTATTACAGCCATCTGTCACTAATACCATAACCCAAACCATAACTTATGCCATCTGGGTTAAACCAGTTGGTGACTGACAGCACATGGTAACCGCACCCAGTTTTAGAATATGAAACTGAACTTAACACCTGCTTGCCTTCTTCCATTTCATACAGCACGATGATCACTTTCGGTATGACTGTTAGGACGCTGTACCCGTGACTGGAAGGTTGCCAATTCAAATCCCAGGGTTGGCAGGGTGATTTCCTCATTATGTCCTCAAGCAAGACCCTTAACCCCCAATTGCTCCAAGAACTGGCTGACCCTGCTTTCTCAATTGTACATCACTTTGAATAAAAAATATCTGCGAAATAAATTAAATCTAACAGATACATCAGAGTTACTGGAGTCATACTGCAAAAGGTACTGCAGTAAATTTCCGATTAAGAATTAACGACCTCTAATCAGATTTATTATTTTAACACTTCCTTTCAATGCGTATAAGTGCTTTTAAATGAACAGGGAGTACCGACACATGCACAGTAATTGCATGAGTCCTGTTTGACACTGATGCTGGTGTGAGACTCAGTGGCACCACTCTATAAATGGAAATACCAGACCACCAAAGAAACTGAACTGACGTACAGTGCAAAAATGACAGCCTCATAATGCAGCCAGTGATAGTAACTGTAGACCAGAAATAGAACTGCCGGTCACGCAGGAAATGGGGGGTATTTTTAGAAGGGGAAGGTGAGCAAAGGCCGCCCCTACCTTGTCATGATACTCCCGGGCATCAATTTCTCCCTGGTTCAGCTCTATTCGTTTCCGTTTGCGTTTCTAGGGGGGGAAAAAAGGTTAACTGAAATGAAGCCAAACTAGATATGTTCATTCTAAGCCAAGTTCCTCTGTGATTTATCAGCCCTGACCACGTGAACTCTTCAAGTCACTGAACCTATCATGTTCCTCCTTAATTTAACAATGGATCTATCGTGTTCCTCCTTAATTTAACAATGAACGTGTCTTATCAATCCCCAATTTAACAGGAAATCTATCAAGTTACTCTTCGATTTAAAAGCAAACTGGTCAAACTTCTCCCAATTTAAGTGACCTTGCTATGTTGCTCTCTGATCTGACAGCCCCTCATCATGTTCTCCCTGTATTTAACAGTTCAGTTCTATGGCTTTTATTTGTGCTACTTTTAACATACATCTGCTTAAATTCTTACTAACCTATTATGACTCAATGATATGAATAAAAATCCATCATCCAACTGCATATCCAGATAGGGGTCGCAGGGGTCCTGGAGCCTATACCAGGCCGCACAGGGCACAATGGTCAAACCTGGACAGGATGCAAATCCATCAGAGGGCACGAGAGAGGGGGAAACCCTGGGTGCAATGCCAGTCGAATATACAGGGCTCAAGGCAGGGGAATACCCTGGACGGGATATCAGTCCGTCACAGGACACGAGGCATGGCTACACCCTGGACGGGATATCAGTCCGTCATAGGACACGAGGCATGGCTACACCCTGGACGGGATATCAGTCCGTCACAGGACACGAGGCATGGCTACACCCTGGATGGGATATCAGTCCGTCACAGGACACGAGGCATGGCTACACCCTGGACGGGATATCAGTCCGTCACAGGACACGAGGCATGGCTACACCCTGGATGGGATATCAGTCCGTCACAGGACATTAGTCTCTAGGCTGCACAGTTGGCTTGACATCATGAGGTCACATAGTTAGGGAGCATAATTACTTTATATACATGTACACTATACTGCCAGAAGAATTGGGACACCGCTCAAAATCATTGAATTCAGGTGTTCCACTCACTTCCATGGCCACAGGTGTACAAAATCAAGCACCTAGGCATGCAGATTGCTTCTACAAACATTTGTGAAAGAATGGGTTGCTCTCAGGAGCTCAGTGA
>JAAGVU020000090.1:302386-314502 GCA_011763525.2 Mormyrus iriodes | reverse complement strand
TTAGATGTTTGATCTAATTGCTTGTGTTAAATGACGTACTGTCCCTGCTTCCTCTTGACGCTTTAGCAGAACAGACCATACTGTCTGACAAAATGCTGTGGCTTTGAATTTTAACATAATGTAGCAATTAAGTGGTATCGGTTCTTGGTATCGGACAATTTTTACGAGTGAGTATTTGACCGCAGTATTGGCCCGATACCCAATTTATCGGTGCATCCCTAGTTAATACTCTAGCACAGGGGTCTCCAACCTAATCCGGGGAGCTATGTCTTTAATACAAGATCGATATGGTACGAAGCGGCGGGGGGGGAGGACGGCAAAGTTTTTGTTTTTTTTACGGCGTGACAGCGCTTCGTTGCCTGAAACGGTTGTCTAAAATGCCTGCTAGGGCCTAAACATACACGTGTATAAACAAAATTACAAAAGAACCAAATTTGCCATAATTGATCCTATTTCTTAAATGCATTATAAGTTTGCAAATCGAACGCGCAACAGTACAACACACAGCAGTGGATGTGCGCAATGGAAGGAGTTCCCACTGGCTCCCTGTGAGCTGCTAGTAAGTGTGGCTGTCATTATGTGACACCAGCGAGCTACGCATGTGGCATGCACTCTGACCCGGAGTCCGAGACTGATCAGATTCTGCTGCCATGACTGCAAATACCTGGGGCCGGTATCCCAAAGCCAGTTATCTTGCTTAGCCAGAAAACTTGTCTGATTTTAAGGTATCCCAGTTTTAAATGGACTTTATCTTCATTTGCTTATTTAGCCCAGACTACCTTAAATCCGACAAGTTACCTGGCTAAGCAAGAGAACCTGCTTCTTGATTCAGGCCCCAGGTTAAATGCGATGAATCCACCTCTTGTTAAGGCAATCATTTCAGGGGGAAGTTAGTAATTGGGGGGGATCCTAGTTTTACAAGCATACAATAAACAATATTGTTCACTCACCCCACCCTGCTGTTTTCCCCCAGAGGAACTTAAAGATGGAAGCACACTGTACCTGCTGCACTCAGTCGACCAGGAGCTACGCGTGGCCACCAAGGAGCGCATCATGTTCCTGCCACATTATGACACGCTCATCAAAAGTGGCATGTACGAGTACTATGCCAGCGAGGGCCAGAAGTCACTGCGTAAGTACATGGGCCGCTGGCACTGTGCGTCCATGTTGTCTCCTGTAGTGTCTCGTCCCTTAGTCTGACGCCTTCTGCCCATGCACTCCTGTAATTGCTCCCTCGTGGTTGTGGCCAAAAATGCAACCGAAAAACCCATCACTCGATATGTGCTTGCAGCCTACGCCTTTGCTGAGCTCATCGACAACGCACTGTCTGCCACGGTGAAAAACACTGGAGTGCGCAGTATAGAGATCAGATTGGTGAGTGTTGCGTTTCCTGGCATTTAGTCTTACATGCATGATATGTGTCTGTTTTAATGGTGGCAGCCAGTACTAACTACAGGCTGGTGGGAGGTCTGGAAACAGGAACCGTGCACACTTTTGTGGTCAGGCCTGTACAATTCACACATGCACGAAATGCAAGTGGAGAGGATAGGACTATTTTTGAGGTATCAGAAAGACTGTCACTGTACGCTACTTGGCATCAAGCACTTCACAACATACTAAAGCAACAACGTACAAACTGGGGACATCAACCGGAATCTGCATTCGGGTACAGCCTCATGCGTTGCATTGAAACCGAAACACAATTTAATGACCTGTTTTCCAGACGCCTAGGAAAACTGCCATGCCAAGAGACAGCAATGCAAAGAGATTTCTGATTGATTTATATTTGCTCAAGAATTTGAGACGGTTGTGCAATTCTAATATTTTTGTTTTGAATAAACTGAAACATACAATCTGTCAAACAGTTTAAGCTCTTTAAACAGCAGATAAAGAGGAAGCAGAAATTTAAATGTCAGAGTAATTATCGCAATTGTGAAGTGTATCTGTTCAAAACGGAGAGACAATTTGAGCCATCTGTTACAAAACGACAAATATTCTCATAGTTACAAGAGAGGAGTCTGTTTCGGGTACATTTCCTGCTCCGTGGTATAAATTACTTGGTGGATATCAAATTTTACTTTCAGTTTGAGTTTTTATAATTTTACCATGCCAATCATGCAGATATCTATAATGCAGAACTTCTTTACATAGATGTTCTTAAAAATGCATCCATGTTTGTGTTTTTGTTGGCGTATCAAATATGCGTGCTGTTGGAGTGAGGGAGATCTCAGCAGTAGAGTGGTGTTAAAAACGTCCACTTCATGAATAATAAAAGAAATCAAGTATGGAAGACTTAAGTTGTAAGCACAGTTACGGTCACGCTTCGGCTACCGTGATTCTCACTGAGCAACAGGAACTTGGTGGTTTAATGAGGAGTGGTTGTGTTTGCGTCCGCTTGCCAGAATATTTCAGTATGCTGTCTACACGCATCAGTGACCCTCATTTCATGTCAGTTCTTTGTCCTTGTATATGACAGCACAGCAAGATTGAGTTAGTAACTGACCGAGAGGTGTTAAGAAATGACATATACAAAATTTGCTAATATTTTAGTTCTGGTTTTGGTAAAAATCTGGAAGTCTGGGACAATGTAACATCAGTACTTTGGAAATTCTCAATCCTTCTCACAAGCTATTGTTCAAAAATCTCATTTTTAAATTTGAACCTTAATATTGAATATTCAATACTGAATCAATTTTTCCTCCCTCAGCTTTTTGACGACACCCAGGGCAAGCCTGCAGTGGTGATTCTAGACAATGGCTCTGGAATGACAACCAAGCAGCTCAACAACTGGGCCGTGTACCGGCTCTCCAAGTTCACCCGGGAGAACAGCGACTTCCAGAGGTATGTAGAGAGTTTCTTGGAAGTTCCTGTGGTGTGGTGTTATTTTCTTGGGTTAAGATCTCAAGCTGGCAACCACATGCCTTTTGATTAGTAACCACCTAAACTCAGAACTTTGTTCATGGAATGCAATCCATACGTTACCCTGCAGGGGTGTTCATAAGAGATGTCTTCTTTTGACTAGCTGCCTTCCTGTCAGTAAGCCTCCCCTCCATAATCCAGCATCCTTCTGTCCATCTTCTCCAGCTGCTGATCCTTTTATCCATCGCATTCTATTGTTCCAATCTTCTTGACATTGTTGATAAGGTGCCTGGCATGTCCTCCTGTTGTCATTTTGTTCACACAGTGACCATACCGGCTACATCCGTCCCCTCCCGGTGCCCCGGAGTCTGAACAGTGACATATCCTACTTCGGCGTCGGGGGGAAGCAGGCTGTCTTCTATATCGGGCAGTCAGCAAGGGTACAAAGCTTTTCGTCCATTATTCTTTTCTGTTGTTGAGTCAACGCAATCGTCGAATCGTCAAATTAGTCAGTAGGATAGGATTGATAGTGACAGCCCAAGATTCAATTCCGATTTCGAAAGGTTCTGAATCGGTTCGATTTTCTGATTTCCTTTTCATTTGATTTAATATTGACTGTGAAGCCCAAAAAGTAATACTCTGTATAAATTCAGCGTATCCTAATGCTTATTAAATTTGCTTTGTGGAGCACGTCGCATGCTACTGTTTTGGTATATCATGGATGCGATAAGCACTGAAGTGGTGGTGAAGAAAGGAACAGTTCAGCAGCCGCGATCTTTTAAACGTGAAGATTAAACGGAAGGATAGGCCAAATTTTAAATGGATTACTAACTTTTGGGCATCACAATAAGCCTCTTTCAGCTTGTTAAATGTATTCTATTGGCAGAGAAACCAATAGCCAAACAGAATTTATTTTGGGCAAATTTAATCATCTTTTTGTTTTGATAGCAGAGTATTAAGCACAGATATTTCACATAATTGCAGTGTGATATCCTTCAGCAGAGCAGCTCCCACCATGTGTTTGTTTTTGTCTGCTAAATCTCATTAAGCGAGGCTGATCATGTGAGACTAACAAGGTTAAACTTTCACACATCCATGGGAAAGGGCCATAGACTGTACAATTTATAATAAATTGATCTTTTTGGGATTTTATAAATCAATATAAGATTGTGCAGATGAAGATTTTTGAACTTGGAAATTGTTTTATTTAGACCTAGCCCTGGCTGGTTCTGATTTTACACCTTTATTGAAGCTGCAGTTTATTCGGTTTTTGCTTGAGCTCTGCGTGCGCTCTCCATTCTTGCTCACTCATAATGTCGTGTTTGTGTGAAATTCAACAAAAACGTGAGGCAAACGATCGGATAACTAGAAGACATTCCCCTTTTAATGTATGAAAATATTTCAGACCATTTTGAGTAAAAGCAAGGTATTTGTTGGTATTGTTTAGTGTCTGTTGGTACAACTCGCGGCTACAAGGGAACGAAAATATGATTATGCTGCTGCTGTTCATTTTATATGTATTTAGGTTGTCATTGACATTGGCAAAAATGTTCTTTATTCATGTTCTGTGATATTCATTCTTAATTTTAAATGAGTGAATTGTTAGTGTACCAGTAGGCACTACTGCACTGGAGTTTAACTCCACTTTAATTTCAGTTTCAATTTGGTTTATTCAAAATTTTTATTAATTTTTTGCGTTATGATTTTGCAGCAAAAATTTCATTTTGTATGAGAAATATTTTGATCCATACTCCACTCTCCTCTGTGTGGGTGGGGTTTCGGCGGGGTTAATCGAATATTTTAAATATCGACTAGCAAAATTCAACAAGTAATTTTATTTTTTGTTTCATCTTGGAATGCCCATCTCTATTCTCACACCATGGATCCCGACATTATTTGTATGTTTGTATTTCTGGTCCTTGAGTTAATCTGATCAGTCGGCCCTTGCTAGAACCTGATAATTAAGGTCATGGCGTCTCTGGTAGTGGGGGAAAAAGTGCTGGTGTTTTCGGTAGCAGGTACTGTGTAGTGTAAACGCGCTTAGTTTCTGTGCAGTGTTTGAAGCCCTTAAGCAAATGGAGTTCATTAGTAATGAGTGCTATATCCAAGTTATGCTTAAGACGGTGTTCAGTAAGAGTTTTTGACACTTAAAGGTTGCATGCCAATCAATTCATAGACATATGAAAGCAATGTATGGCAATGGTTGTAGGGATGTGAATAATGTCTGTAGATGGGTGTGACGTGCTAAAAGGTGAGGTGAGAGGTGTCTTGAGCAAAAACCAGGACGACCTATTTCAGTGACTCATGATGAGAACCGATGCAAAGTGGATTAAAGAAAATCGCCGAATCAAGCTGAGAAAAATAGCTCTAAAGCTAAGCATTATTAAAGAGAGTGCACCATATCAGAGATGTTGAAATGTTGAAAAATAGGTTTACAATGTTTGAGAAATTTCCTTCATTTTTTGGTATCACTTTTTATATCGTCAAACTTATTTTGTACGGTAGGATACCTAACTTATCAGTCAACCCTCATACTTCATTAGAAGTTGGTGTTGCTCCTGCTCCACTACTGCTCAGTCTTGTTACTGGTCATTCACTGGAAGCTCAGCCTATCTGCACTTGACTAGCGTAGTTGACTCCTTGACAGCTGCATGTTCATGATGTGTTATTTGCTTCACTTGCAAGTCCCTTCGAAATGATAGTATCCACGGAATATCTGTATCCCATTCTCTCAAATGCCGAAGGCTGTTTTTATTGCTTGTCATGTGAAATGCCAGAATTTTATAACCATCGTCTTGGCAAGAAGCATAACTGTCCTTTCATCTTGGCCATTGCTGATTACCTGCCTGATGTGCATTTTGCTCAGTTTTTGATTTCTGCTTTGAGTGAAGTGACCGACATACTCAGAATAATGCAAAAACAAATAAGCAGAGTGCCACCAGGATGGTCTTTAATTTTACAGGTTTTCATATGGATACTTCCAGAAAGCCTACTTCTGTGTCTTGGACCATTGTTGCAGTTTTAACATGAGCACTGTGTCCTAATGAAAGGAATGATACGATCCCTCCTTCTAATACTGTTCCTTACATTTTTTTGCCCCAATTGTTTATTACTATAAAACCTTCTGATGTATAAATTTTAATAATTATTATATTATTACTTAGCAGTTCAGGAAAAAAATGGTATTTCTTCAGTAGGGAAGTCTAATTCTTTTTAACCAGTTATTACATAATTGGAAAAATAGGCTTTGTTTGTTCAACTTGGTTATATCCACCTTTCCTGTAAACCCTGAAGTGTCAATGTAGCACGTGCAGTCAGGAAAAACAATTATTGAAATGTAAATTAAAAGATCTCCCACTTATCCTGAAATGCATGTTTTGAAAGCTCTATCGTAGTACAAAATATTATTTTAAAATAAGTAACTTCAGTGACGTGATCTTATTTTACGTTTAATTTTTCCCCTGACGTGTTAACTCGATCGCTTAACACTATTTAACCAGCATTTATAGAATTGCGGGTACATGTCATCACTTCAGCAGAGCTTAATTTCGTGTTTCATTTGATTCCTAGGATCGATTTTTAATTTTGTTGTAATGTTTACCTGCCTTTTGTTCATGGAACACTAAACCAAATTAAAGGGGATGAAGCGTGAGCAGTAAGCTGACAAACCACACACTTGTTAGGTGGGGTTTTCGGGGGTGTCGTGTGTGTGTGATGCGCTGTCATCTCCGTGTAGATGATCACCAGGCCAGTGGGGTCACCAGACGTGCACGAGCTTGTCTTGTCCAAGGAAGAGTTTGAGAAGAAGGAGATGAACAGAGAGGAGATCTACTGTGGTTTCATTCGAAACAGGAAGGTAAGGAACTTTAGGTGTGTGTGTGTGTGTGGTCATGATGTATTACGTAATTGTCCCCACAGTGTGATGGAAAAAACATTTTTTTCTTTTCTCTCCAGTCCCCACTAGGGGAAACTGTTTCTAAAAATCTGTGAATGCCATCAAAAAACTAAAAATGCCAAAAATCTTGTATTTTGGTTACTTATGGTTAATGTTGTCATTGGCATGAGGGTTGTGTCCATAGAAATGAATGGGGAGTCCGCACAAAGATATAGATGCGTAATCTGTGTGTGATATTCAGCACCCTTTTTTGGGTGAATAATTTTAGGGTGTATAGTAACTGCCATGACTTTTATACCCATGTTTAATCATTTTAGTTATAGTAGAATTGGTAGTCAAAGTCTATTACCCCACAGAATAAAAAATCATCCATCCAGAACCAGGAACTGGGGCAAGAACAAGAGCAGCCAAAATAACAGTTCATGGTGCATGGTTCACTGTTAAAAACCACCTAATAGCCAGTAATAATGTGTGCACCTGCCCCCACCCCCTCCCCCCCAGCCAGGAGATTCCACCCACATCCCCAATGAGGATGAGCGATTTTTGCACAACCTCATCCTGGAGGAGGTGCAGAAGGACAGCTTCACGGCCGTGGTCATAACCGGGGTGCAGCCTGAGCACATCACCTTTCTGAAGAGTGACTTCCACCTATGGACCAGGGAGCTGGCGTGAGTTACCCATAACAATTTTTATCTAAGGGGTGCACAGTAAATCAGTGGTTCTCAAACTCCAACAAACCTGGAGGCCACTGGATAGGAGTTCTTCAGCTTTTTTTTTCTTTCTTTCTCTATATTCCACTTAAGAATTTTATTTTTACCTCTTTACACATACTGAAAGAAAAACGGGGGGAAAAATAATATACAAAAAATCCACTGAACAGCCACTGGGCTGTGGGGGGGGGGTTGGCTGTGGTAAGATTTGCTGTGTTTGGCGCCAACAACTTTTAGCACCACTAATGAGTAAAATGATTTTGCATTGTTTTGTTTGGTTTTCTCTATGGGAAACGCCTGCTTTTCATGCATGCACTGTTCTTTCAGGCACATCTATCATTATTACATTCATGGAGCGCAGGGGAACAATTCGGCGTCACCTCTCACGAAGTCTGACAACATGACCAAGATTGATATCCAGGTGAGGACCATCCTGAAGAAAACCTCAAAATATAGTTGTCACTAATGGCCTGAATACTGCAACTTCTGATTGATCTAGGAGAAACAGCTGACTCCAGCCCATAGGCAGTTCTTGACCCTATTTTAATTGGAAATATATTTTGCATTTAGCAAATTCTTATATTTACTTATACATGTCATAACATGATGTCATAAGTATGATGTCATATGTCTTCAGGGGGTTGAGCCCCACCTTAAAGGTCAAATCCTAGAATCACCCCTGTCTGCAAATGGAAGCCTTTGTGCCAGTATATCTTATTTGATTACAAAAACTAATGCATAACAAGTAGCTTTGTCTTCATCAGTACTCAGTCCCAGTGAGAGAGTGGCACTGTAAGGTTCCTGGACTCACTTGCATGTACCTTTCACTCCCAGATCTGCTTGCTGGAAAAGGTCAAAACGCCAAGGATACTGAACCTCCGTCAGGTCGCCAATGACATGCAGACCCTATACATCAGCTCGTGCGCGGACACCTTTGAGTTCAGGGCTCACGTGGACAGTGATGGAATCGTGGAAGGTCTCATTAGATACCACCCATTCCTCTATGACAAGGAGACCTACCCAGAGGACCCTTACTCTCTATCCAGTCAGTCCTGTGCTTTTGAAATGTTTTGCTTTTGGTCTTTGCATGCGGGAGTTAAGCAAAAGTAACGTTCCTGTCTGGCCCGTCTACAACTTTTTAAACCAGATGCGGCTGAAGACGAGGATGAAGACTGTGTCATCTTCAACCAAGAGGGCCGAGGCAAGAGGCCGATATTCCAGTGCTTCTGGAATGGCAGGTTGATCCCTTACACCACCGTAGCAGAGTAAGAGCCTGTGTGGGTCCTGGTATTCAGTTCCAGGTTCTTCTCGGTCTTATCTAAGCACTTGCGCAAGTAATATGACGAGGCTAAGGAGTGCGCCTTTCCAGATTTGACTGGTGCACCCGACCGAAAAAGAGTGGGCCCGTCCCCGCGGAGTGCTTCAACAGGATTTCCGGAGTGCTCTTCACCAACGATCACTTCCAAGTCAGCACCAACAAGCTGACCTTTATGGACCTGGAGCTACAGCTGAAGGACAAGGAGACCATCTTCACCAGGGTGGTCAACGGCCAGGTGACTGGGAATACATGGACATTTTTTTTTTCCTTGACGTATCAATCTGTTTCACAAGCAATTGTAAATAGTGACGTAATTAAGAGTAAAAATCTGACCATCTGCCTTCTTTATGGTGTAGTATGTGGCTCTGTGGTTTAGGACTTTATGACTGTGATCAAAGGGTCACTGGTGTAAATCCCATGGCTTGAAGAGTAATGCCACTGTTAAGCCCTTGAGCAAGGGCCTTATCCGAAATTGCTCCAGAGATGCTGGATGACCGTGCTCTCTGATCTTCACTTTGGATAAAAGTTTATATAGAATTAAGTCAATTTTAAATGTGATAAATTTAGGGGAAGAATAATTAACATGTATAGTTACCTGTGCCAGCTTGCCATGTGATCTGGTGACAAGACCCTGCCCAGGGACCTCTGTTCTGTCTCACTTTGTCCTCAACCCCTGATGTTAACTCCCCCAATCTCTGCTCCAGGAACAAAGGGTGAAAATCCAGAAGGAGTTCTCCCAGTGGATGAAGGAATGCCACGAAAAGTGGGACAAACAGGTGAAGTTCTCGGGCTTCCAGGGCATCATGGCCAGGACGGACGTGTCCACCAAGAAGATGCAGTCGCCGTGGGCCAAGTTCACATCTATAGAGTGGGACGGCAAGACCTACAGCGCCGGCCAGTATGTGAGTCTCTCCATTTATGAAGAATGACTCTTCAGGTCCCAGAAGGGAATCTTCTGCCTTTTTAGGGGTATCTAGCCCATGTCTGAACACCCCTGCTCTGTTCCTCAGGTGAAAACAGTCAAGACGCATCCTATCTTCTTTGGAAGCATCATCCAGTTCCTCCTTTACGGCGATCATGAAGGAGACGTCTATGCCACTGGGGGACACGTCCAGCTGGCTATGGTACGAGGCGAGACCATCAGTGGATCTGTCCTGCTCAGACCCTCAGTGATCTTAACTGATCATGAGTATAACTACAATCTGCAGGTCGCGCTGTGTTTTAGTGATATCTGACGCCTTATCAATGCCTGTTTGAGAAGTAAGGCGGGCAAATGTTTGTTGTGTGGTCCATTAATGAGTTGATGTTGACTGATTTTGACATGGTGTGGATGTTTAAATAACATGAATCTTATTTAGAGCCTTCATGTCTCTTTTGGGTGCAGTGTGTGTATCCCGTAGGTCGAATACTACAGACGTTGGGGCTCTAAAACAACCTTGTCTGAGGCCTGTAGAAGTTGTCTGTCAGAATACCAGCTTGGCTGACCTTCATCTAATAATTCTTGAACTCAGTCCAGGTTGATATTCTTCATACGATCAGAGGACTGGATCGTCTAATTGTGAATACTGTTATCCAGCTATTTTGGTTTTTTCGAAGCCGCAGGAGAATTAGATTAAGATGGATTAAATGATCCGAGACGATTGCACGGTCCTGTAGACACTGACTAGGCTATGTAATAATATAATATAGAATTATATTGTTGGATAAGGACGCAGCATCTGTCCACTCTTAGGAAGAAGACTACTTTGGCAAGTTTGGCTCCAAATATACTGTGCGAGTAAATTGCCGATAAATATTATTCCCCCTCTACTGTAGTGGTACCTCTCAAGGAACGATTCGTCCAGGTATGCTAAAGGATCTTGACCATCACCCAATATTCACTGAATTTGGAACACTGTTCTTATTTGCTGAATACTGTGTACATAACAGCATGAAAGCATTTTTCTATATTTTACTTTGATGTGATAATTGCCTTGACTTTGTCATGTTATGCCATAATATAATAAGAATACGTCTATGATCGCATCAATCACTTGCTCTTGTAAGTAAGGCGTGGCCATGGTTGGACAGGTTTCTTGAATGTATACCTGTTTCTATTTGCGATCTAATCTTATTTAATACGTCGAATAAACATTTTCCGTGCAGGTTTGAGCTTGTGGATTGGTTGCTGTGACAATCTGGCATCTAGTCAAATCAACAATTAAATTAACTCATTAATCCATTTACGAATAACACCCCCCCCAGATCCTTCAAGTACTGCGTGATTCTTCTGTTTGTGCTAATTTTATAGCAGTAGTGAGAGCCTGAATCAATCCTCCACGAATGCACATCAGCTTTACCAATAAGAAAATTAGCAGTTAAGGGCATGTCGAAGTACTAGGTTTGAACTGTCGATACTTTTCATGCAGACCCAAAGTTTCTACATATAATAATGTGCCTCAAAGGACTGTGAAGAAGCACCCTGTGACTGCCAGGTGTGACAGTGGTTCCTTTTTATGTTTATCTGTATCTTCAATTATAAGCATATGGATTCTGGCCTGGGTTATTTAGGTCCCGATTCTGCCATTTTTATTGCTACAGGAACCTAAGCAGCTTTTTGATGAGGTCAAAACGATTCCGATCTCAAAGATTGACAGGGGGGCTAATCTCAAGTCCATCAAGAAATACATCGATGATGAGCTCGCAAAGTGAGTGGGACGCCGTCATTTTGCTCAGGTTATGGTGCTCCCAGCAGTTTTGCTCGTCTTTCTAATTCTCATCGACTTGGGTGCAGACTTCCAGACAAACTCAGAGTGACCTGGCCAGAGGGCAATGAATGGACCCAGAATGGTGTACGTCCAGCTGGTACCCCCTTCGGTAAGCGCTCTGGAATCTTCTGGGACTTCTTCCTGTAGTGTAACCACAAGAGCAGGAGGTGAATGCTCATTTGATCAAATATCTAGATGAACACTCTAGCCAGTGTGATGTGAGTGAAATATTTGCCTGTAGCAGTTCTGTTTTGGGTGACAATTCCATGGTGTTGTGATTGAAGGTCCCATCCAGGTTGAGATCCTGAACAAGAAAGGTGAATCCATGACTAGGATGCCCGGGACCAACCTGAGTTCCTCGAAGAAGCTTCTCATGGAGCTGAAAGTCTTCTGGCACTGTAAGGAATAGAGCTCAAATTTTTCCAGGAAAATCGTAGATGAGCATTTCAAACGCCTCTTGATTCGTGTTTTAATATATCACGCCATCATGCAGGACATCGTGATGTGAGGTCTGAAAGCTGTGCCCCCCGCCCTCTCCCATCCTTCCAGCGCTGAAACCCGTCCCTGCGAGACCTCCCACATGGACT
>JAAGVU020000090.1:271584-296911 GCA_011763525.2 Mormyrus iriodes | reverse complement strand
ATATAAGTACACCTGGGTGCACGCTTTGTTTACTAATATAGAAAACCAAACAGTGCTTATAATTTAAACACTGGTATTGGATCAGTATCAGGACAGAAAAAGTGTGTGTGTGTGTGTGTGTGTGTGTTTTAGATCAGTAAGTGACAGGGGAGGGGGCACTCCAGGGTCCAATCAGCATCAAATCTGCTTTGTTGTGTATATTGTTTTTTTTCCCCTTTCGGTGTGCTATTGCATATCGGGGGCGGCAGGGGGAGTTACATGTATTCCAAGTGGTGACTGCTTGCATACTATTCTGTAAGGCAGTATCTGTCCCCCGCCCCCAGTCTGACTCGCAGTTCTGTTTCGCCATGTCCCCCAGGCCACGTCCCGACGAGCCGAAGCGTATGAAGGCCACCTGGAAATCCACACCATCCATGCGCATGGGAGAGTTGCTCCCCGGGGACATCTGTGAGTCTCTGCAGAAGCACTGAACCTCTTTCGCTTGCACCCACTTCCTGTACAGCTTCCAGACGTGAAACTCTACCCTCGCCTCTAGGTCTGGATGTCGTCGATCAGTACGGCAACAAGACCCCGACGCTGACATCTGCTTGCGTGAACTCATTTGGAGTATCGGCCGACGGGCTGGATAAAGCAAGTCTGCAGGTCACATGGCAGGTAGAGTGTCAAGTTTTAGGTGGACAGATGTAACGAAGGCAGTGTTCACAAAGTTAAATAATCTGGGCGCCCCTGGCTAGGGGGGTCTTCTCCCACTGGGGGCCACTTCAGCTTTCTTTTTAATGAGCCAAAAGAGAAATGAGTTATGTGTTTGTTTTTGTTTTTAAATTATGTGACGTGTAAATTTCGCTAATCGGGGGGTGTGCCGGGGGAGAAGCTTGCCAGGGTGCCGGTGCTGATTAATGGAATGCAGTTACATTGGTATATTTTCTGTGGAAAAATGAAAGATCAATGTAAAGGGGCACAGAATCCTGCCCCTTGGGCCCGCAGTTTGAGATCTTTTGGGCTATGGCTTTGAGCTCCATTTCGGGGCTTCAGTTTCTTCCCACAGTCCAGTTTAGGGGTATTGGACGCGCTCTCTCTCTCTCGCTCTCTCTCATCCCATCCAGTGACTACTCTGTTCATCCTGGGATAGGATTCAGGTTCTCTCTGATCATGTACTAGATAAGAGATTATGTAACATGGGTTATTTGCGTTCTGAAGATGGCTTTCTAGTTTGCAGGGTTCTCCCTAGGTTCTCAGGGGGCTTAGGTGCTGACTGGGTTCTGGGAGGAGGGGTTGTTTTTGAAAATGGAACTAAGACATAGGAAGAATTTGTTAAATTTATAACAAAAATTGATACTTCACTTACATGGTATAACTCAGTGACTGAAGGAGAACAGTAGAAGCTGTGCACACAATCTACTGAGTAGTAGATAAAATTTTCTGACACGGTGACTGACTATTAATCTGACTTTTTTCAAAACGATGTTATATTTTGATGGCAAATGGCACAGATTCAATCATGGGTGTAAATTATGGGGGGGACGCCCCCAATAATCAAAACAACCCTCTGAACCCCCTTAAATGGGTGGAGACCTCACACCCCCCCCCCCCCATGGATTGAATGGTTAGGAAGCCTATTACTGTAAGCTATGATTACATTACATTAGCCTAAACACGGTAGTCTTAGCGTTTAGCAAATGTCGTGTGGAACCTAGTTAGCTACGCGGTTGTCTCAAGCAAAAATAATGGTAACATATTTCAGGATAAGGATGACAAGGATAAGACTTTTGGATACATTTTAATGAGCCTGATGCCTGTCTTTTTGAGATGTTTGGCTAATTATTTCCTCCTTTTGGTCTGATGCGTACAATGGCACACTTTGCATATTGGCTTTTGTGAATTCCTCCATCATGATCAAACACACAAAGGCATTATATGAAGTACTTCCAAACCAGCTCTTTCTTTTCAGCGAGTGCACACGCTATTTTTCCTGGCAGGCATTCTTTTTTTGGCATTTAACGGCAGATTAAGACATTTGCAAGCATACATGCTGCATGCATCAGGTCTGGGAAAATTGTATCCCCAGTACCTGTGCTACTGTACTGAACAAGCACTATCAAGTTTTCATAATTTTGGCATTGGCTTGGTACCGAAGTATCGGTTCTCATAACATCTCTAGTTACTTCAGTGTGCGTGGCATTAATTCAGCTTTTAGGCTCTCTGGGAAATCACATGGGCACAGCATCTAAGCCTTTCTATGGTAGGAAAACCCTGGTTTGTCTATGAGCCATTTGTCTGTGGATGGATTCTTAACTCCTCACTTGAGTGCCCCGTTTTCCTGGCTTGCCATTATTCTTCATGTGATGTGCATGTTGGCATCCATCCATTTCTCACGGGTAATGGCGGGGGGGGCTGTGGTGTTTCGTTCCTCACCTTGCAGGAGAGCTTGCAGTCCATCATCATCCAGGGGGTACGCTTCCTCCCTGGTGCAACCGGCCCGCGGGAGCTTTGCTTTGCCTGGAGGGAGTTTGTCGAGTGCGTGCGTCTCAATGTGTTGGCTGGACCTCCCAAGCAGCTGCTACTTCTGGACAAGTCCGAGGAGGTAACCTCCACACCCATGATGGATGGATGGATGGATGGATGGATGCTTTTTTAATCCTGAAGGAAACTGCAGTTTTACTGTAGCACAGCACGCACATTTAGGCAGTAACAAAGACATTTAATCATTAATTTTCAGTAACGATAATTAATAACCATAAATGGTGCAAAGAATGTTAGGTGACGAATTGCACAAAATTCCATTTGCTCAGTGGGTTGTACAGTGAACGTATAAATGTTCTGTGAATGTGAGGTGAAAGGACACTAACAGCCATGTCTGGGTGTGCGCTCTGGCAGCCCCTGCAGGTGTTCAATGGGAACAGCATTGAGAAGCCACTGGTGGTTCAGATCTGTGATGATTGGGGGAATCCCTCCCCCGACCCGAATGCCATCATCTCCCTGAAGGCCGCCTCCTCTGACCTGAATGTGAGTTGCCTCTTTGGGACTTTCCACATGTGCCTCTGATGGCTGTGGCCCCTTCCTTCCGTTGTGCGACCTTCAACCTCGAAGGTGAGGTTGCCTTTCCGCATGTGTCTCAGATGGTGCGTGATCTCTGACCTGAAGTTAAGGTCACGTTTCTGCATGACTCTGATGGTCTGTGACCCCTCGCTCACCTTGTGTGAACTTTGACCTGAAGGTGAGGTTGCCTCTTTGGGGCTTTCCGGCTGTGACTCTAATGGTCTGTGTCTCTGAGTCTCTCATCCCCTTCAACTGATAACCCTCAGTGCCAGCCAGCTGAGCTTCCCCCCATTTCTGCCCTAGAGCCCCTAACTCTATTTATTGCAGATTACAGGAGGGTTTTTAATGTCCACTTCCACCTGGCTCACTCCATAGAGCACAGGTCATTTTGTCAGTTCTCCCATCTCCCTATCCAATCTATTATATGTATGTGGGAGGCACCAGTATTTAACGGTGTTCGTTGATTCACATGAACAAGCATCTCTCTGATTTTGATATGGTCTGATTTTTGCTTCTGACTTAACAGACAGAACAGTTAGAGACAATATGACTGATCAAGGAAAGCAGGGTCTGGTATCTCCAGCACTCCCACCCGCCTTTCTCAGGCCTCTGTGTGCTCCGTCTGTCTTGCAGATCATGTCGGTGCCCCCAGCACAGACAGGTGATGGGGAAGGGAAGGCGAGCTTCCTGGTGAAGAATGTCATGGCTTCAAAGTGAGTCTCACTCGCAGATCTTAGAATCATCACCGTAAAGCCTTATCACTCTGCTTAGTGTGTATGGTACTGTGCAAGAGTCTTGGGCAGTCAAAGGAAATGTTTAAAGCTATTTATCTGTGTACTAAGTGTGTACACTATATGGACAAAAGTATTGGAGGACGCCTCTTAATCACTGAAATCAGGTGTCTCGTTCAGACCTATTGCCACAGGTGCTTGATTTTTATACACCTTGCCATGCATTCAGGTTTACAAACATTTGTGAAAGAATGGTGTTGTTCTAAAGAGCTCGGTGACTTCAAGCGTGGTACTGTCATAGGATGCCACCTTTGCAGTATGTATGTCTGTTCATAAACTTTCTTCCCTGTTAGATGTCTCACGGTCAACTGGTAAGTGGTATTATTGCAAAGTGGAAGCGTTTAGGAACAATAGAAACTTAACCACGAAGTGGCAGACCTGGTAAAGTAATAGAACGGGGTCAGCAACTCTCTGATTTAGTAACTGCAGAGCTCCAAACTTCCTCTGGCATTAACCCCAGCAGAAAAGCTGTATGCCAGGAGCTTTATGGAATGGGCTTCTGTGGCCATGCAGCTGCATTCAAGCCTCTCTTCACCAAGTGCAATGAAGATCGTCAGATGGAGTGGAATAAAACATGCCGACACTGGAGCAGTGGAAATGTGGAGCGACAAACCACGCTTCTCTGACTGGCAGTCTGATGGATGAGTCTGGGTTTCGCAGATGCCAGAGGAAAGTTACCTGCCTGACTGCATTGTGCCAACTGTAAAGTTTGGTGGAGGAGAGAGAATGGTATGGGGTTGACTTTCTGGGGTTGGACTAGACCCCTTAGTTCCAGTGAAGGGGACTCTTAATGCTTCAGCGTACCAAGACATTTTGGACAATTCTATGCTTCAAAATTTGTGGTAACAGTTTGGGGAAGGCCCTTTTCTGTTCCAGCATGACTGTGCCCCAGTACACAAAGCAAGGTCTGTAAAGACATGGTTGGGTTGAGTTTGGTGTTGGAAGAACTTGACTGGCCCGCACAGAGCCCTGACTTCAACCCCATCAAACACCTTTGGGATGAAGTAGAGCAGAGATCGTGAGCCAGGCCTTCACGTCCGACATCAGTGCCTGACCTCACAAATGCTCTTCTGGGTGAAAGGGCAAACATACTCAGACACTCAAATCTAATGGGAAAAACCCTCCATTAGTATAAGTGGCAGCTGTTACAGCTGCAAAGAGGCAACCAATTCCATATAGATGCCTATGGATTTAGAATAGGTGTAATGACCAGGTGTCTCAATGCTTTTGTCCATGTGTATTTGTTCAGAACGAAAAACAGAATTTAACATAACTTGCACAAATTGAGTAACACAAAAACTAACAGGAGTTTCTTTTGTTGACCAAAAAGTTCCTGATATCTTGGTGATTTTCCACCATACCAGGTGCCATATTTGTGTTACAGTACTTTTGGTACTTCTGGTTAAGTACCAGTACTAAAGGTTCCAGTACCTTAGGTACCAAACCAGCTGGGGCACTTCTTTGATACTTCAGTACTTTAGAGTGAGACTCACAAAAGTGTTCCTTGTCAGTTTTGGTTATGGAAATAGCCTGCCTCTGACACACAACACAACCGCCGTCTTGAAAAAAGTTTCAAACTCAGAAAATGACTCCTGCAGTGGTACTAGTTTTTTCGCCAGTGGAAAACCAACACTTTGAAGTACTGTGCTTTTGGTACTTTCAAAGTACCACAAGTATGGTACCTGGTGCAGTTGAAAAATGCCTTTGTTGGATGGCTAGATAAATACCCCTTCGGTTCCCAAACCTCTCCTTAGGGGCACCCCATTCATTTCATGTATTTGTTAAATTTATGTCACTAAAGGAAAAAATCAATAAGGTATTTATAAACCAAAGAAGGTATGCTTGTGGTCAAGTTGTCAAATACACGGGTGTATTGGATGGTTGCTACAAATGCTGGAGTAACTTTAGGAGAGGTTTTGAAATGGCTAGGTTGACGCCCTTTGACAGACAACACAGTTTTACACTAATATTATTTTCTTTGCCTGCCTAAAACTGTACATTATTTGATTCACTGCTTTACATTAGCCGTTCCAGAACTATGGTGGCTCTCTTGGGTCATTATGGTCGCTGTGTGATGTGATGTATGCAGAATGGTGAATGTGTGGTGGCTGGCACAGCTTATCTGGCATTTAGACCTTTTAACCCCCCTCCATTTCCCTCAGGGGGGAGTACAGCCTGGAGTTCAGCGGCACCCTGGGCAAGCAGTTCATCCCCGGGCCGGTGGTGAGGCTTAAGGTGGTGCCAGACCCCAGCAAACCCGTCAAGCTGTCTGTAGACTACAACACAGGCGCTGTGTTCCCCGCTGGTGGCTTCTTCCCAGGTTCGTCACTAGGGGGCGCCATGTCTGGGCAGGTTGTGCCATTAAGCAGCCCATAAGCAGGCCCTGCATGATCTCTGGGGCCTTTCTGATCCCTGCAGTGTTCTCAGTGACTGTGCTGTCTGAGGATGGAGGAGCCATCAGGAACTTGAGCCCAGCCTCCATATCTATGCTGATGTGGAAGGGCGAGTCCATGGGGCCCCGGCCCCCCCCAGGGGTCAGTGTCTGTCGGCGGGATGGGGGAGGGTTTATGATCTTTCTGCTGCATTGTGTCTTCATTTTCAGTTTAGAACTAAAATTCCTCCTCCCCCAATTTGAAAACTGTGTATCCCCCCCCATGTTGAAAATGGTCTCTCTCTTTTACCCTAAGCTGAAAATGGTGTGTATACCCCAGCCCCCTGCTATGTTGAAAAAATAGTGCATCCCCCTCTTCCCCTCCAGGCCGCCGCCCTCAAGTGCAGTAAACCAAAGGAGACTGAAAAGGATGACTGCTTTTATTTCAGGTGTGTGTTCTGGGCCTGGCGCAGGGCCTGCTTAGGGGGCCACTTCTGTGTTCGTCACTGTGGTGTGCCCCCAGCTTGGGGGGGGTGACCCTCCAGCAGTCCAGAAGCATGTTTATAATAAACCTGAGCTAGACTGTAAATCAGTCAATAGGAGAACCAACACTATTTTTACAGCAAAAGAGGCTCTTAAAAATGACTTTTTCTTTTCAAAACCTTTTAAGGTTCAGCCCCAGGTTTATCTCGTCAGACTGTATTATAAACAAGCGTTTTTTCAAATAAATTATGAGGCTGTCTTCTCCCTGGACCCTCGTTTAGACGGTTGTTGTTTTTTTTTTTTTTTTTTAATTTGCTGTCTGTCACAAGTCCATGAAGTCCCTTACAAATAAAGCTTGAAATGCCTTAAGCTCTGTGCTCCTTTATTACTGTACACCTGTATTCCTACAGGGACAAAATAATCCCAGATCGTGTCGGGAAGTACACGATTCAGTTCGTTCTCTGCGTGGATAAGACCAAAGGCCTTTGGAGTCATCAGGTCGGTCTCCCCTCAGTAGCTCGTCTGTCAGGGGCTCTGTTCCTTTCCCTGTGCCGTGCCACACTTTGGTTAAATTTATGTATCAGTAAATATCTTGAGCACCTTGATTTACTGTGAATGTCCCTGTACTGTAAATGCAGGAGTGTTACGATCTGATTTTATATATACCTGTGATTTGACATCAGTGGCTGCTTGGCAGGCAGAAAGTTGAGGGATCCAACTGTAGCCCATATGTCGTCAAGAAGCACCAACTGTTTTTGGTTGGATGACATCTGTATTTCGTAACGTACAGATAGATTTGCAGCTGCAGACACATGATGTATGAATTGGTTAGGAGTGGGTATTGAGAGGTCGTCTGTATGCCTATACTCTCATAATGGCTCATTTTGGTTCGGCCCTCAATCGATTTTCATCTGGCTGTCATTTGCTCCACATGCACTCCAGTACGTCATAAACGTGGTGCCCAGCGTTCCCGAGAAATTGATGCCAGACTTCCCGCCACCAACCCCCGTAGTCTCCAACATTCACGCCGTCGAGAGCCGGACCCTGGTGAAGAACCTGTTGCTGAAGATCATGGTGAGAGTGTGGCATCGAGATCGAGCAAGGAACAGTCAGCATTCGGCATAGGGCGAGTCCCGCACTTTTGGCGCGCCACTCTGACCGGTCTTCCATGGGAGATGCTGCTGTGATGTCTGGTGGTGTATTTTTTTGTGTCGTGGTTAAATTTTAACTGGTTTTTCCGGAAGGGGGCATTAATAGAAGCTGCTTTTACCCTTGGGTATTTTTATCATGATATTTACATCTTTGCATGAAGTTCTGATCTAGCTCCTACCCTGAGGAGAGTGTTGGTAAGTGGTGTTCTTCAAAGTGACCAAGTAGTCGTCACTCCTAAATTCTTTTAATTCGGTGTCGCCCCCTATAGGATGAGTTCAGCAATCCTGCTGGAGCTCATCTGAATGGGACGGTACAAGTGTCCTTCAGGGGCCCTGCTACCGGTACTGTGGAGCTGCCTGTTTTTGAGGGGAAGGTTAAGAGCAAGTCTTTCAGCCTCTCCAGGGGTATGGCTGAAATCAAGGTGGGTTGCGGGGGTCTCTTTGGGCTCTTCCAACAGGCAGCGCCCCAGGAACATGTAGAGCACCCTTCAACGCTCTCGCCTGTTTTGTGGTGCCAGGATCTCGTGATCATGGAGAACTGCCCCGGGACGGACGGGATGGAGTACATCCTGGTCTTCCAGCCCCTGGTGCACGGGCTGCAGACAGACAGTGTGCTGAAGCCTTTCGAGCTTCCCTTCATGTTTTACAATGGTGAGCAGACACAGTCATGGAGAGGTCAGGTAGGGTTCACGAAGAGCCCAGTGCCCTCGGGCACTAAACTATTGGCATAAGTTATGAGGGCCGAACATGGTCAAGATATGAGCTGTCATCTCCTGAAGAAACTCCACTCCTGACTAATTCACTGCAGTTCTCCATCACTGTGTTTTTATCTGGTAATGTAAATCTCTTGTGTGAAGGCTTTGAAGTACGTTATGCAACCTGGTACTCAAAGTAGCTTTGAAGAATCAGAATGCTTTTATTCACAAGCGCAAGGAATTTGATGGTGTAGGTGGCAATGAAGTGTACAATTAAATGTACAATAAGACAAAAGCACACAAAACAAATAGAATTTATAAAATAGAGAATTAAAGATGTAAAAATAGACATAGGTGAGAATGGATTTTGGGTGCTAGCAGCTTTGGGTTGTGTGCAAACAAGCTTAGAAGTTATACAGTTCTTTGAATCTTTAATTTTTTTTTAGTCCATGTTAACTCATACAAATCTATTTTTAAAATCTCTGCCCCCAGATTCTAAGAATCAACAGCAAATGGCAACTCTGACCCAAAAAAAGGACCGTCTCTCTCAGTCAATCATGGCCTACAAGAGTCTGTTTGACACCAACAACCAGCTGATCTCCGAGCTGAAGGGCAAGTCCCCATTTTGACATTGTGCAAGCCGTCTGGGACGGGCTCGAGACCTGAGACCTGAAAATGATATGAGGGAGTTCGCTAAATGTGGCTCTTTGATCCTGAGTGTGCTGTTCTCATCACAGATCAGCTGCAGGACGCTACCAACAAAGAAGATTATCTGAAATCCGAACTCAAGAAGATCGGTATAAACCCAACGCAAGTGTCCACTGTAAGTGCTGGAGTAGCCTCATTTCCATCCAGGCCTCTGGTGGCCTTCCAGTCACACCGTGTAGAACCCTCCACATTTAGTACAGCCTGCTGTTGGTTATTAAAGTCCTTCATGCCAGTTGTGTATCCTGTGATTCTCATCCCTCCGTTTTGTCGCTAAGGGAACAGTTAGACAATGCGGGCAGCAAGGTGCACATCCAGCTGCCCGGAACGTCTTAATGTGCTGGAAAAGGCCAGCTGTGAATCCAAGTCCAGATGGCTTCATGCTCTCAAACAGTTGTTTACAAAATTTTAGCTTTTATTGGGGTAGCTTAGCAAGCCATATTATTGGAAGGAGTAAACAAGAGATTGAATTTTGGGATATTTGTTTGTTGCTACGTCACTTCTGATTGTAACCTAGTTAGCGTAATGCTATTTGTAGTTTTGCTACTTTTTTTTTTATGGTTGTGTGTCATGATTCTTATGTCTATCTCCAGCTGTGCAATTCCCTGGCGAAAGCCCATGGTGAAGTGGCTTACAGTCTTCAGACCAGATGTATAGATTTCAAATTTAATGCGATATTGTTTTGAAATTGAAAACTAGGTTATGGTTAAACATTTTAAATTCAAATGTGTGCCCTGAAGGCTTGAGGAATGCTGCTGAGTCTGTGCCTATTCTCCGCCCCTCCCCAGGCTTGTGTAACATTCTTTAGTGTTCAATTTGTGGGGGGGGGGGGATGTTTCCACTTTTGTCAAAGGTGGAAGCCATTGACGTCATCATCTCCCAGAAGAAGGCAGAGCAGGAAAGGCTCCTGAAGCAACCTCGACGGTCGTGCTCCATCCCTGAGGCCTTCAAGAGCAACCCCGACGTCCTTGGAAAGGTGACATCCCCCCCCCCCCCCAAATTATATTAAAACCCCGCCCTGGCTCTTTATGAAAGTTACTTTGAGCAGTCGTAGCCAACGGTCAAGGCCATACCACAGAGAGCTGGAAGGACCCAAATCCACTTGGTCAAATACTTTTAAGTGGTTGCTGATCCCCTTGAGGCCAGGTCAAATTCTGCTCTTCCTGCACAAGAGAGCATGGATCTAACCTCCTTTAGCTAAGCTTCTGCACCTGGTATTGCTCATCGGTCTATTTCACCTCGCAGCACAAAGATGGTCTGACGTCAGTGGCTTCTTGGCAGCCAGAAAGTTGAGGGACCCACCTGTAGCCCATATGTTGTCAAGAACTTTTTTTGGTTGGATGATATTTCATAATGTACAGATTTTTGCGGCTGTCGACGTGATGCATAGACGTGTTAGGAGTGGGTATTAAGAGGTAATCTGTGGCCTTTTCCACCAGTGGTTTCACTGACCTCGTAGTGCCAGCCTTTGTGTCCCTAACCTGAAATCCTTGTTCGGTTTTCCAGCTCATCAACATTCTGGGTGATTGCAGCCATTTCTGTCTGTTGTTACTTTCTGGAGGACTAGAGAACCAACTTTGTAGGGCCTATTCAGATCTCCAGTGGATGTTTAAGTACTGCCATATGAGCAGTGTACCAGCACTTATCAGGAGCTCATTGGCTGTAAGTGACCCCGAATGGGCCCCTGTGTTCCCCCCCCCCCAAGTGTTGCAGTAGCTCCTCCAGAAGATTGATTACAAGTGAGCGAAATGGGGGTGGTGCATATCTAGGAGCCTCAGGGAGTTTGATCAGTCTTGTTTTATGTTCCTCTGCTGTCCTGAATATGTTGCCAGTCTCTTACAGTGTTGATGTGGGTTTCAATCTGGTAAATCGCCTCTGTATGTTGGCCTAGTCTGTATATTCAGTGTTAAGGTTTGGCTGTTTATCGGGGTGTTAATGTGAACATTTTAGCTATGGTTGGTGAAGCCGTACTTGCTGAATAACACTAATGTCACATCCCATGCTCAGGTCGCTCACCTGGCTCAGATCGTGGACACGGACGTGGCCCGAGTTCTTTCCTGGCACCTGTCGGGTGACATGGACTGCGTGGTAACTGTGACGACAGCTGCCGCCCGACAGATCTACGACGACACACAGGGCCGGCAGCAGGTTCTGCCGCTGGACTCTGTGTTCTGGAGGAACAGCAACAGGTACACGGCGACCACAGATGTATGTTGTTTGGTTGGCTGTTAGTCATTGGCTGCTGTGGTGGGTGATGCTTGTGGTAGTGAATTGTTGCTTGTTCAGAGTTTTTTTTATGATTTCCATCAAGAAGTTCAAATGGAGCTGCTCTGTCTCAGTTGAGTGCCCCCCTACCATATCCATCAGAACCACTGGAGCTGTCTTGTAGTCCAGTCGGCTCCACCTCCAGAGCACCTAGTCTCTGTCTGCTGTTGGTGTTTCCCTCACAATTTAGGCCCCTCCCCCACATACGGAATGGCGTCTGCATCTTCATCCCTCAGGGGAACCCCGTGTTTGCACGTGACCTGTTCATCTACCCCAAGAACGCAGAGAGCTGTCAGATTGGTGAGTCTGGCTGAGGGGCTGTGGTTTCCTCTTGACAGGCCCCAGCATGCTCCCTTCAAGTCTGGTTATCATAGCAGTTACTGGTTTTTAAGTGGTGACTTCCCCACCCCCACCAGAATTGACCTGTGGGGTAAACTGTTCCAGATGGTTCTGTAACAAGATACTTCCTGTAACAGCCCGTTGGATGTTGATTGCCCATCAGCGATGCCCGGATTATAAGGCTGGAATAAGCTGTTCTTTGTTCAGATTCTGATTGCTCGTATTTGGCCTTAACCCCCACCCCAGACATCATTTCCTGCTTCTGTTTCATCTTTGTTCGCCCCCCAAGCGACTTTCTGTCTGTAATGGCTTCCTGCACTCACTTTCAGTTTTCGGCAACCTCCTGGGGGACACGATCCTGGTGGACAGCCTGGACGCCGCGAATCACTACCGCAGAGGGGTGAGTCGGGGTGCTTCTGGCGCAGAGTCCGCATTAGTTTGAGGGTGACGGCGATTCTCTGATGGTACTGTGTAACGTTGGTGTATCTTAAAGCACAGTTGCTAACAAGCTGAACGTGAGTATTGCTCATGCATGTTGTCATAACCGACAACATTTATAGTTACGGTGGAGGGCCCAGCCAAAAATTCCTGTGTTCCAGTACAGCGTTACAACGTCTCGCTGTTTCTTGGAGATTTACAAACAGCCTGAGGGCTACCTTTTTTTTTTTTGTAGTCGTGTAGCTAAATATTACCCATATCCATTAGCTGGCTTAATTTGGATGTCACCTGCCTTCTTTAACAATCGGCGGGCTGGTAAGGGATGCACGGCTAACTGAATTTCCACTGGAGATCAGTAAATTTATATCCTATATCTCTCTCGCTCTTAGACTGAGCAGGAAATATGGGTACTTGAGTACAGTGACCATATGGGACAGGATCTGCTTCATGTTTACCTTTTTTGTGAGCTTCATTTGATCCTATAGTTGGACACCCCTTCCCCAGGTTGTTCAGGGTAAAATGCAGTGCCCCACCCTGCTGACTCGACATGGGGAGCGAGTGCGCAGTAACGGCAAGTTCGGTGGCCTGCAGAACAAGGCTCCGCCCATCGAGAAACTCCGGGGGCAAGTGTTCGCGGCCCCGCCCCCCCAGCAGTACTACATACTTTGCGGGGAGATCGGTGAGTGCATTCATCTATGGCTTTGATCCCTGATGCGATTGACCAACAAGAACCTAAAGCAAAGTTGCTAATGTAGCCATGACACACAGTTGTCACCGTAATTATCCTAATATCGCTGCACCCAGTATTTCTAAGCTGAGTGAGAGCAGACCCAGTACTATGGTGTTCCTCAATATGCATATTTTACCGTACTTGTGTTCTCATGTACTCATTTTACATCATCTTCTATTGCTAAAGACTAGTCTGAATACTCAAGAACAGAAGTACAGAGGATGGTAAAAATCCTTTGCCCCAAATATCAAGGATGCATCAGTTGCATCCTCGCCAAACAAGACCAATCCCATGATTCATTGCGCCCCAAGTTTGTTCTTGAGAGGCAAGCTAGCAAGGCCGAGGCTGCAAGTACAATCTTTGCGTTCTTGGTATTGAGAAACACCTCTTGTGGTGCCACTTGTATATTAACCTACAGCAGTGCATACATACGATGATTTAGGGTAATGTCGCTTCCTCGGACTGACTGCCTCATGCTGCTGGCCCCAGATCTCCTCCAGCAGTATAGGATGGCCATGGTGAAGAGCCAACAAACCAGGGAGGAGTACGAGAGTCACATGGAGTACTTGCGCTCCCCTGAGATGGTTCAGAAGGAGGAGGAGCTGAAGGAGCAGGAGAAGCAGCTGAAAGACATCGAGACGACATTGGGTACAGCCACCTGCCGCAGACCGGTTGAGGCGTCCCATTGGCCGTTTTAGAATTAATCCCGGTTGTCTTTTGGATGCGTGGGTTGATGGTGTGCCGGGAGAGGTTTAGAGCAGGAAGGTGTTTGTGCCTCCATATGTGTCCAGATGTGACATGGGAGAGTTTAAATTATTTCTCCCCCCCCACCCCAGGCATGTCCATGTCCAGGAAGTTGAAAAGTCCCGGGATGAAGCGGCCCAGTCAAGCGGACACCTCGGAGATGCACCCCAAGAGATCGCGACGAGACAGCAGATCCTCAGCGTACGCATCATTGGTGGACTTTCCAAACTGATCCAGTGTGATGTTTTGTAGAGTGTGATATGGATGGATGGATGGATGGATGGATGGATGGATGGATGGATGCTTCATTGGTCCAAGGTGGCTAACAGGCCGTGCAGTGCATGGAGTGTTGGACAGAATGGGGCAGATTTCTTAATGACTGCTGTAAGGATAGTGCTGTCCTGACACCAAGTCAGCCCCCTGCCGCGTTACTGCCATGGGTATGAACTCCAAAAAAGGGGGATTCTATACAGCTCCTTCTACAGGGAGCCGAACACACACCATTTGGTCACTGAAGGTGATCGGAAGGCTGTACACACAGGTGTAAGGATGAGGTCACACAGGAAGGCTGACAGAGGATACATGTTATGTTGTTCTGTGCGAAAGGTCATTTTTACTTTTCTCTTTCAGATCTGAATCTTCTCACGGCATGGGGACAAGAAGACGAACGTCGTAAAAGTGCAAATATTTTCCCATCTCTAAATTTATTTATTAGTATGTAAATGCTGAAATTTGTACATTTTTTCACGATTTTTTTTAATTGCTAAAAAGCGTCTGCTGAGTGTTTATAACGAACGCTGAAGCACCTTTGCCTCCATTCCTCAGGCCGCTCCTTAGATTTGACATCTCCCTGCTTTTTTGCTGTTGATATAAAATGTAATTATGGACGTGCATCATATTAAAAGCTGCTTGTATTGTGTTTTTTTTTTTTTTGTTTTTTTTGTTTTTTTTTATATATGTAATTTTTTAAATAAAATGAAGCAGCAACGTTTTATACGTTTTAGTAGAATAAATGTTTAAGAACTTTTGTGAAGATGCTGAGGGACGGCGGACAGTCACCTGGGCGTGAGGGTGGTGTGAATGAGCAGCAGGGTCTCTAGATGGGCATCAGCCTGGGAAACATCAGTGCCCTGCCTCATGCTCTAGCTGCAAAGAAAAGCAAATTACAGGTGCGGAAGCGAAAACGTAACCATAATCTAAGGGAGCTGCCACATTTTAGGTCTTAAGCAGCCTGTGAGATCCAGTGCAGCTTGCAATCGTACTTGGAAA
Organism: Mormyrus iriodes; assembly: GCA_011763525.2. Classification (NCBI taxonomy): domain Eukaryota; kingdom Metazoa; phylum Chordata; class Actinopteri; order Osteoglossiformes; family Mormyridae; genus Mormyrus; species Mormyrus iriodes. Next base: position 281,894 of record JAAGVU020000090.1, on the reverse strand, counting down.
GAGCTTTCCTGACCTCTGATCTTCCAGTGCTGCCTCTCTATCTTCAGCAGGTTTGAAGGAGGCCAATTACCTAATAAAGATAATGGAGTGAAGCCCTGCATGATCTTATGGACACACTGCTCCGGAAGGCCCCCCTACAGTTGATTTTGAGCCTCTTTCCTTTTGTCGTCTGCATCTTCTGAGCGGAGTCACTGCATGTGAGGCTCTAAAATACCCAACATGTCACTGTCGGCATGGAAACGGTATCTGTCGATGATGGGCTGGTTGTAGTATTTGTACGGGTGAGGTATTACGTTTTTATTAATCGATAGTCAAAGAGATGCTTTATTTTTGTACAATAATATAACTTTTACCCCAAGACGGCACTGGAAACTTAGTAGAGCATAAATACTAGAACGTTTACCAGATTAATCCTCGTGTCTATATAGCGCTCCAGAGCTGTTCTGTGTTCGCGAAGATGCATCTTAAAACGGCCTTTGCCGGTAAGTGAAGGGGATAGTCTACACGAGTCGGTTCCGCAGGGCGGACGGGGACTCTGTACTGAAGCCGTGTCTCCGAGTAACGGCGTAGGAGCGAGTTTGATATATGGGGGGGGGGTCATCACATAATCCAAATAGTATATTAGGGAATACGCGTCTCCAGGTTCCTACGCCCCTGACTGCGGGGGATCCGAGCATCAGAACTGCAAAATCCCGCAAGTATCCTGAGGAGTGCTTCAAGTGTGGGGGGGAAAAACAGGTGCCGGACCTCACCTTGTTATTCACTACCTGTGGATCATGGGAGGTACCGGTACACAAACACCGGCCCACTGCAAACACTGATCTTAATGAGCAGGTACGTGTGTTTAATGTATACAGCATATGGACAACGGCTACTTTTTAACGATTGACAGAACAGCTTAATACGGGTTATAATATGTACAACTGCAACTATTTTAGGCATTATGAAACATTTCTTAATGCCATTTTCCTATTTGCCAAGATTTTCCAAATTAACCTGGGGGAAAAAAAAAAACATTCTCCCTTCCAATATTGTAGGAGTACCGTGCATATTTAGGGGGGGGCGGGGGGTTCCGGGCTGATTTGGTCCCAACCAATGTTGAAACCACATCTGCGCCGATGAGACCCGTGTATCTTAACCTGAACGGTGATTAAACCTGTATGTAGCTTTTATTCGTTCATCTGAGTACCGTTAATCATACTGAGATCGGCGATGTGGGAAAGCGGATGGAGACGATCCGGAGTGCGGAGCGCTTTTTTTCTGCAGCCTTTGCGGGGGGTATGAGGGTAGGAGCCACAGACGTCACTTTCCAATAAGCTGCACTTTTTTTGGATACGTTCTATAGTTATTCAGCTTCGTTACTGAAGTGGAGAGCTCTTAAGTCAGCTTTGACTCTTATTCAAACGAATGCACGCACTTCTTAAATCCCCATTTTTTCCACCCAGGCTTGTAAAATGAAGTGCCTCACAGCAGATCTGAGATTTAAATATGCAATATTATCTCTCTTTTTAACTTTCTCCTTCATTCATGGAACTCCGTCAAAATATAGTTTGTTTCAAGGTGCTGCTTATTCTGGGTCCGGACATAAACACGGGAATAAGTAAGTAAGCAAACGTTTATGGTACAGTTGGCTGGTTTATGCATGTATTTGTTAATTGTCGCATTTATCTACCCCCACGCCGTGGTTACGGCGTGGCCTTCGTGTGTAAAATCTAAAAAAGTAAGATACACTTGCACCATAATACTTAAAGTTATTATTTCGACTGTATCCTGCCTTATTTGCTTGATTTTTAAGTAATGTATTATTCTTTTCCATGTTACTGTGTTGACTATGATGCCTCGAGCTTGTGTTTTATTAAATAATGAAATATTAAATAATGAAATTATTAAATAATGAAATCTTTAATATTGCAATGAGTAAGCAGTAAAACGATTATGTGCAACAAAACATCACAGCAGCTTAAAGCATACAGTATATGGCTATGTTAAGCATAACGACACTAGGAATGGCAGCTATTTCTGTATAGTATTTCAGCCATATGCATTCATTTTTATAATTAATTGCAGAAACTATTGTGCGTATGTCGTGCACAAGAACGTGACGTGCGCTGTCCTGGGGGATGTGGAAACCTTTGTGGAGCACGAGATCGTGCCTTGCCCGGCGTTTCAGCCCCACTGCCCTCCGCAAGTGAGGTAAGTGTCCCGCGAGACGAGGGAGGGTGGGAGACTCATATTTTTATTGGTCCGCAGCTCAACTGTGACGTTTACATATCCGAGTCGTGGGTCATAAAAAGCAATAAAATTTTCAAAATGATTGCATGACTATCGCATAGAAGACTAATATACCGACGCTGCTCCAATATTCAGATATAATGTTCCAGTAAATATTCCTTTTGTTCATTCCTTGGCAATAATGCATAATGTATAACACAAGCCTAAACTAAATTGTACATATTCATGTAAGTGGCCTTTCTAGGATACCATCCTGAGGTGGCCATTTGGACATGTTGGGTGGGCATCAGTGTTCAAATTGTGTCCGTGGTCTTGGGGACCCTATGGTGGATGGGGGGGGGTACTGCCCTCCTCCTGCTCACCCGTAGCCACGCCCCTGTTGTACATGCTACAAGGTCAGCAGTCATTAATCGACTCGCATCCTCTGTAACTTTGCTAATAGTGAAATCTGCAGATATCCATACTGTTTGTGTCTCACGAGTTGGGCAGGTACATATATCGCACCTCTAATATGTCAGGATGCCCTTTCTTATTTTAAAGTAGCAAACAGAATTCAGATCGACTGCAGGCCGTTGTGGACACTAAGGAAATGACCATTATTCAGACTTAACCTGATGTTTTTGCAGAATCACAAGCAATGCCCACAATTAGAATCTCCTTTCTACACCACTGGCACATTTCCAAACCTAAAATCATCCATCTGTCGTCAAGTAAGAGTCTCGTTCTGTAACCACAAAGCAATGATTTGCGACCAGGACACTGTTCTTCGAATACAAACATGTCAAGATCTGTGTTTTAATTGCCTTTACTTGTTGTCACTATAAACAAGCAGTTTAGACTAAACATATCAACAGAATAATATTTTAAAGTGTTTCCTCATAACATTTGCTGGCCATAAGGGACCAATGCAGATGGAAGGATCGGTCTCTGTAGCCAGTATTTTTGACAAGGTGTAAATTGTGGGTGCTGTGACCGATTTGCATTGAAATCGCCTGTAATTAAGAACTGGCAGCAAGGCCTGGAAATTGTTGTCATAAGTGACATTCTGTTGCTGGAATTCTGATTTGCTGCAAATCTCTCAGCTCCAGTTATAGTGCATAGGCCTGTTTAGAAGCATTTGGGATTTGAGGGAAATTAAAAGGTCTTTTGTGATTGGGGTTCAGAAATAAATCATAATTTCTGGACCGTCTCTACGCTTCACCGCAAATGACTTTGGTCTAGGCTTGAGAAGGACCTTGCTGGCATGGCGTGATATGGAGGGTTCCATCTCCAGACCACACATCTCGTGACACAGTCAATGGCCAGAAATGCCTTTTCTTAAATGCTCCATCACCCTTGTGGCTGAACTTACAACCAGAAATTTTCAAGAAAGCATATCCTGTGGATTGAGTGAGTTTTGAAAATTTGCTCTTCAATTACACATCTCAAACTTTTATACATGGTTTCTACTACCCAAAACGTCTAAGTTGACATCATCCCCAGTCTCTCGTTGTCACTGACTACCAGTTTAAGTATTAATTTTAAGACCTTGGTGCTGCCATATAAAGCTGATAAGAGATCAGTTTGGCCTCACCTTCAACCAAAATGCTCACTCCAATCTCCAGGATCAACACAACCTGACTCTCCTCTCTAAATACATCCAGACCCTCCTGGGGTGGCGTGAACTTACTCTTATTCTCAGGAATCATAAACAAGCATGATTATTGTATCGTGCTTTATTATTAAACTGATACTTCATATAAATGTGCTTTGTCTCCAGAACTCATGTAGTTTTGTTTATTTTAGATAATTATTCTGATGAGTATGTGAGCTTGGGATCATTGTTTCAGTAGTATACTGCCACACACAGGCGAAACACCATAACTGCATATTTTATCAGTGTTGAGATATTGGCTGAATATCGAACTCTAAAGCTCTGTTTTATTTCTTGACAAGATATCTTAGTTCATCTGTGCTCAGTTTTGAAGAAAATACTATTATTTGCCTACCTACTACACATAGGGGTGGACAGTCAATAACCTTCGAAACTCCTTTTCTCCGTTTCGGTGTCATTGTAGATACTGTGTTTTGACTTCGTAGGATGTCTTTCCCCTGGCATGGAGACAGGCTTTTTTCCCCATTTACCAGAATACTCCCACTGGAGTGAAGGCGATGCAGGAGTCTGGCCAGGGACACTTTCTTCTACTGTAGAACTGTTGAGTGTTTTTGCAACTCATACTGGAAAGTTACATTGGAAATACAGTACTGTGAAAAAGCCTTAAGCAGTCAAAGAAAATGTTTTTAAAGCGATTTATCTGGCTGGGAAGTGTTTAAGTGCTCAGAAGAAAAACTATTTACAATTCAAATAGAACATATGCAAATTAACAGCAACAATAACTAGTCAGATTTTCTTCTGTTCTCCAGAAAATGACTGATATCTTTTGGGATGGATAGATGAATATCGCTTCAGTTCTCAAATCTCTCCACAGGGGCACCCCAGCCATTCTATGTATTCGTTAAATTTCACCACCAGCTCAATTAATTGATTGATTATAATTCGTTAACAAGGTTATCACACCAGTATGAAGATCATTTAAAAATAATTTACGCTGGCTGCCTCAGACTTTTACACAGTGCTGTACGTGTGTTTGAAAGTTACAATATGCTTAAATAGGAAGTTTTGCATCAGTTGGGCATACCGATGGCAGCTGAAAGACACCGAGGTTGAAGACTGTAGTTTATATAAACGCTGTATTTTTTCCCCATGCTGTTCACATTGAAATGAATGACTTCATGTTGGTACTTCTTCCAGCCTTATGAGCTCTTTGATTGTGGTTCATCAAAATAGTGGCACGTCTCCATCTGTAATGTGTTCTGTAAACAGACGTGATTACAGGGAAGCAGGTAATGCAGCCGTTTGGGAGCTGGGCCATCTCTAAAAGACTGCGTGAGACCTACTGCTGGGCTCTGCACCTACCTGAACTGTTTAAGGAAGAATCCAAGTGTGCGTAGGGGTGAAGCTGAATACATTGGACTGCCTGTATCACGTTCAGTAGAAGTTTCTGCTATAACTTAAAATACCACAGGTGTTTCACAGTTAATTTCATTTTTGCAGTAGTCAAATGCAAGGTAATTTACAGATGCTCACTAAGTGGATGCTTGATAAAGGATAGCTGTTGGCTTAGATGATCATGCCTCTCCTAAGATCGACATGGGGAACCAGCCTTGGTGCATAAGGGTAGAGAGGGGCAGGTGATTAGCTGATGCCCTCTACTGTGGCACAGATATCGGATGCAGTACCGGTCCATGTACAAGATCGGCTACAAGCTGGTGACTGAACTGGAGTGGAGGTGCTGCCCGGGATACCAGGGCCCAGACTGCAAAGAGCTGAAAGATGGCGTCCCCAGGCAGGTGCTATGGGAACCTCAGCCTACTCCACACAGCCCAGGACCAGTGGACCACAAACCGAGTAAGAGACCTGAACACATTTGTTCTTGAACTGCAAACACTATTACAGATCGAACATTATACCCAAGTCGGGTGTCTGTCTGTTATCAAGACTCTTAAACCCTAGTGCTCAGAAGTTCTTGGATCCTCTACATAATTCTCAGATTAAATAGCTTGTAACCTTCATCCCGTAAGGAGGAAGAAATGAGAAGACTTTCAGGAGCTCAGATACTAGGGGGTGCCCATAAGAAATGCTGTGGCTCTGCCCATTGATAGACTGAAATTTTTTTCCTGTGTATTTCCTTTGTTTTAAAGGGCCTGAGTTACAGGGATCTGGGATCCCCAGCCAGCAGCAGTATGGTGTTGAGAGAGGGGACACAGTGAGCTACCTTGAGGATGAGGTCCAACGCCTCTCCCAGACGGTTTTCGACATGCAGGCTGCCATGACGGGTATGAGCGAGAACCTCCGGGTGACCTTCCAGGAGGACACCAGCAAGCTGCTCATGGCTCTCCGGAATGAGCGACGTATGCCTAATGCGGCACTGGCTGGAACCACTGAAAGCATACAGCTGCCAGACCTCAGGGGAGATGTGGAGGCCGGGGGAATAGAGGAGGTGAGGGCGAAGCTTACTGATGTAACAGATGCCCTGAGGAGTAAGAATGATGCTCTGGATGAGCTCCGTGGTACTGTGGAAGCCCACGACACTCAGCTCCGGCTCCTCATGGAGGCCACCCGGGGAGCCATGGCTACTGCTGCCATCCCAACCCCAGCATCTTCAGCACCATCTGAGGATACCTTGCAAACGTATATTGACCAAAAAATCAAGGACCTGAAGGAGGAGCTCATGGAGGGCATCGAGATAAAGATGGCCGACCTTAAAGGTTCCTGTGAGTACAAAATCATGTCGGTGCAGGAGCAATGCGAGGAACGTGAGGCTAACTACCTCAGCCTTACCGAAATGGTGCAATCCACGGAGGCTGACCTAAGGAAGGAGATCGAAAATCTCCGCCTTGAACTTAGTGAGTTCAGAACCAATGGAGAAGCTGCAGCCACTGAGTGGCCAACAGGTATGAAGGATCTTCAGAAGAAGGTGGAGCATATCGTTGAGGTGCACCATGCACTTAATGCTCGTTTGCATGGTGAGACAGAGTTACTCTCTGTGCCACAGATTGAAAATGCTCTCAGTGCCCGTCTGGAGGACCTGGAGGCTCGGATCAACATCAGTGAGAGAAACTCAGAGATGCACTGCTTTTCCATAGAGAAGAAGCTGACGCAAGTCATTCAAGACCAGACGGCGGAACTTCGGGACTTGACGATCAAAGATCTTAGGTCTATGGGAGACCAGTTTATGGCCATGCATATGGAAATGAATGACTCTTTCATCATTGGGAATTGCAGTAAGAGATTTGAAAATTTAGAGAATGAACTGAGCTCCAGCAAACAGCTTATCCAGCATCTCAAAAATAACTTGAATGCACTGAGCGATTCATGTTCTATGGAGTGCACATCAAATGTCTATAACGAAATCACCCAGGATCTTAACATTTCTAGGCCTGAGCTCGAGATGATGCAATCTCAAGTAAGCGGCAACTCTGTGAAGATTAGAGATCTCGAGCACCTTGTTCAGGAACACTTGGCAATTAGCACTCAAAACAGCAGGAACATCTCGACCTTGCTGGGCATGGTTGACTCTCTGAAGATTTATGTGGGGACTTTGGGAGATGTAGTCTCTGACTTGGGTGATTCTCTGAATGATTACTCAAATAACCTGCAACAAGTTAACTCCACCTGTGGGAAGATGGGGGCACAAGAGGCACAGGAGCTGGTGGACAGGAGATTGTCCCAGGTAGCTAATAACGAGAGCCAGTTGGAAGAGCTTGGGTACCAGCTGAAGCTGCTTGCCAACCAGGTTGGGGTAGAGCTTAGCCAATGCAGAGAGACCACTGAAGGGATCCGAAAAGAGGTGATTGGAGTGGACAGCCGAGTATCCGGTATGGAGGCTGTGTGTGGTAAGCTGGATGATGTCAGCAACAGCCTGCAGAGAATCAAGGATGGGCTGAACAGGCACGTGACTGCCCTGTGGACCTGCATGCATCAGTTCAACAACACCCTGAGGTTCCATTCAAGGGATATCAATGGGCTCCAGGGTTCTCTTCAGAACTTCCAGGAACAGCTCTCCAGGATTGCCAAGGAGATGCAAGATCTTGGGAGTAGAGCACCCATTGGCTCAAGTAAGTATTATAAATTGAGATGATCTAGAAGTTTGGCAATGCTTATTTGAGTTTTGGCAGACTGGAATTCTGTCGTTAAGTATGATGATTAAGGATGTGTTTCAGGGGTTCTCCTGGAATGTCTTAAACAGCTGACGCCAAGTTTTGTAACCTGAGCTTTATCAGTGGCTGGGAGTTGGTAGCTCATAGGCCAGAATTAGATCTCAATTAGGCACAGCTGGAAAAAAAAGTATGTCACAAGATGCCTCCCTGATTTGTTTTCTCACAGATGAATTGTTCAAGTTGGCTCTCTCTTTTTCAACTTTTCGGGGAAAACCCGGTCTCCCATTTAAGAACCTTGGATGCCAAGGGTGCAGGGGTGATTGAACACACATGGCCGTTTTTAACTGCATGGCTTTGGTGTTGTGCAATACTTGGCTCCTCGGGGGGCTCTTATTCCAAGTGTGGTAAGAAAGCAGCCCATCTGTTATTCATCTGTTTTTTTTCTCCTTCCTCAAGACAAATCCTTGTTGTTCCGTCCAGGATGATTTTGAATGACATACACAGTGGTCACCCAGCTCTTATTTCGGCAGGAGGGTGGTATATCCGGCCCCTTTCAGGAGATGAGTGTTAGAGGCAACTTCGTCAAGCTTATGGTTGCGACCCCCTTTTTTGGGGCCAGCTGTGTGTGACTCACTTGGTTACTGAGCTCTTTGGGATATTATTGATATTACACCAAGGGGGGGTGGGTGTGGTGTAGCCAAGGAAAGTTACAGCTGCTGCATGCTGACCACTGCTTGGGTAGTAGTGTGACAGTTTTCCAGGCTAGCTGTCAGAATTTAAAAAATCCAGTACGATAGTTGTAACTGAAATATTTTTATCTTGGACTTCCTGTGGTGCCTCACTTATCTCCAGTTACTGCTGTAATATTAGCAAATATACCAGATGGAACTCTCCCGTCCCTGATAAAAGCTGATTTTCTTTAAGCTTGCTAAGCATTCCAGTGTTAGAACTTTTTGATTGGGTCACACCATTTAACAAGTCAAGGCGCCTATGACAAGGGTGACCCCCATCCATGCAGATGTCACCTGACATCCTGGAGCTGATTTCATCGGCTCGTTGCTGAAAAGGGAGGGGCTTCCTGTGAACATTCAGTCCTATAGAATATTTATCTAATGAGGCATTAATGGAGTATAACTTGATTAATGAGAGTATGGAGAATTGTGAAGTCAGTGACCAGTGATCTAAGAGTAAAATTACCCATCGATAGTTGTGAAAAATGGAAAAAAAAAATATATTGTATAATAAATTACAAGCTGGTGGCCTCCAGTCAGTAAGAAGCACTTGGCAAGCTGTTTGGATAAAATAAACAGCTTTCAAACTGCTCCCGGGCTCCATCTCTTAAAAATGGACACACTCCCCCTCCTGCTTTGTGACTCATCCATGAGAACCTCCTACCATACCACCCGCAGAAGTACTGCAGTGATGTACTGAGAAAACGGTGCCTTGTAATGTGGTGTGCTCCTGGGATTTAGCACGCTGTGATAGCCCTGTAGCCTTTTGTCTTAATCTTAACCTTGCAAGACGTCATAGACACAGTGTCTTACATTTGTATGCGTGGTCTGTCAGCGGACATGATGACATCACTTAGAGCCAAACTAAACTTGCAGACAGATGTAACCATTTGTGGCATCGTTTGATCATATGATTCAAAGTTTTCAAACGCTATACAACCAATTTGCCCGTCAGGCTTATTTAAAAGATAATTTGTTTAATTTAGCAATTCTCAAGCCATGGGTCGCGACCCAAATTCGGGTCAGGGAAAGTTCTGAAAGGGTCGCAAGGCAGAGTTGGAAAGGTAAGCATTTTAAATGAAGCTCCTATACTGATCCAGGATCAGATTTCCCAGCCCCAATTCTAGAATTAACCTATATAAACTGGTCTCGGGTCTGCAAATACTTGCAAACCTCGTGAACACGCAGCCGATCTAAGAAACCGAACCACAGATGCTTCATTTAAAATTCACTGGCGCATCGGATCAGATTTGTGCGATAGGCATTGATTGGCTTAAATTGCAGAGTGATCATAGCGTTAATTTAATCCTATACTTTATATAGGGTCGCCACTGAGCTGGCATGGTAGATATTGGCTCACGGTGCAAAAAAGAGTTGAGAACCACTGATTTAATTACTATCCTGTCTATTCCTGACCAGAACGCTAACCAGCCCCTGATTCGCTGACAGTCCTTATAACATAGCACTGCTTAAGTCCATGTTTGCGTCTTGTCTTCAGTGTAGTGGGTCACCTACCAAATCGCAGCTGTTATGAGGATTCGTTTTCTTCGTTCCACCTCCACATGACTAACTCAACACTACATTTATATACATGTGACAAGCACACACAAGGTGTGAAAAACTCCTCTTTCAGATTGGGTAAATGGC
>JAAGVU020000090.1:253754-271436 GCA_011763525.2 Mormyrus iriodes | reverse complement strand
CTCAACACTACATTTATATACATGTGACAAGCACACACAAGGTGTGAAAAACTCCTCTTTCAGATTGGGTAAATGGCAGGAAGCGGGCCAGCATTTCACTTATTCTTAGTTTTCCTCCAAATGGCCGGGAGAGAGACGATTTTTCTGGACTTATAATAGAAAACATGTTCACCCACCCTTTTGTCAAGGTTTGGTTATTGTTAACAATGGTCTCGTTCTCTCTCTATGTATGCAATATATACAGTTGTCCCTCGGTATCCACAGCGAATTGGTTCCAGGACCCCTCACGGATGCCAAAATCCATGGATGCTCAAGTCCCTTATATAATTATATAATACGTTTGTGTATGATGGACGGATGTACTTGTGAGCTGAGAGCTTTGGAAATCTGAGAGGGTCACATGGGGTGAGCGCTCTCCCAGGATGGTCTACAAATCCTAGTTCTCAGGACACATGAGGAATTCATTGAGAAGTTAATGATGCGTCTGAATTATCAGCTGTTAGTCAGTGATACGTCGGTGTAGAATTTCAGCCTCAGATATTATTCAAGACTGTGGGTGAGGTTCAGATCATCAAGTCAGTCTGATCATTTACTGTAGCTGGTGTCTGCGGAGATGTCAACAGCGATGTGGTTGTACAGTGTGATTTTGAGGCGCCTGGGGGTGATGACTAAATCAAAGTGCACAGGAGGCCTCTCTTTCCCAGTTGATTCCCATTAGGGGAACATAAACGGCTCTTATGGGGTTTTGAGTCCCACTTTATGGTTGCTGGACTGGGGTCAAGCTGAGGAGGGTTTATGAATTAAGCCATTTAGAGATTGTCCCCTAAAATTTAGCTGTGATTGGAGGGTACTGATTCTGCCTTCACAAACAAGTTTGATGTGTGTGGGAGCTTAACAGACCAAAGCATCGGAGGTTACCACCCAGCCCCCTATGAAGCTTCTAATATGATTGTTGACCACCGGGTGGCCCTGTTGCATGCTTGGCTTTGTACATGTGCTGCCCATTAAAGACCCCCTGCAGTTCCTTGAAAGGGGTCCCCCCAAATCAGCATCTGGTTAAGTCAAGCTGAGCAACCAGGCAGCAGAATTGTTGATAAACACACATAAATGTGTTTTAAAGCAGGGTCATGTCTCCACTGTGCCCATTCACGGGAATGAAAGAATAGTGGGTGCTGCAGCCTCTTTGCCAAGGGGTGATAGATGGCTACAGGGTGCATTGGTCTGGATGATCATTTTGGGAAGCTCAAGGCTCAGCTGGATGATCCAGTTTTTTGGGACAACCAGCACCAGGCTTTGAGATCTTTACAGCCGTGGATTTAGCATCTCCATTGGTCATCTGAAGGTTTTAAGCTGTAGTGGCAGATGGTGCAGCATACCCTGCAAATGCCTGTCTCACTGGCCCCCTGCAAAGCTTTGTCCTGTACGAACGTGTGTGAGGTAGCTGCGTTCACCACGAACCACTTGACCAGGCCTCCTGGATTGTGGGAGGGGGCAGCAGTCGTCAGACTTTCCCACCCCTAGGGATTTATGGGAGAAATGCTAATATTGGGTTCTAGTGAACAGGAAGCTTGAATTTTGGGATATCTTGAGATTCTCTCAGAAGCAGCATAGACCCAAAGATTCTGAAAGAGCCATGGATTCCTGGACCTTCTCATTTCATATCTTCTGGACAACCGATGGTTTGGGAACCAGATTAATCAGCGATTTGCATTTTGAATCTTTAAAAAACTGCAGTTTTGCAATATTGCGGCCATTAAAACATCTGCAAAAGGTGTAGGAAAGATGTCACACAAACATAATGCATAAATAATGATATAAAAGTCTAATTCAGACTAAATCAGTATGCTTTAATTTACCACCTCAGTCATAATATACGTAGATATCACTCATCTGTCCTGGTTGTTCTATCTACTGCTGAGCATCTTCTGTGTTTATAGTTTGTTTAGAGGGTTGCACATGTCCGGTGGTCTTCTCATAATGAATGTCCCTGTGTTTTCACTGAGTGAGGCTCTCCTCTCAGAGACCAGCAGTGCCATTTTTGGCAAGGTTGGGGGACGGGGAACCACAACATGTGTGTGGCCAAGGGAGGAGTTCTCTCATTGAGTGACGGAATTGGAAAGAGGGAGAGATGGATGCTCGAGAGCTGGTCCTGAACAGAGTTGTGGGTCGGCTTATGTTCGCTGTGCGCAGTTGTTAGGAAAATTCTCCTGAGACCGGGGCTGAAATTCTTACGAGCCAGTCATGGGGTGACATACATATGTGGAAAATACTGGAACAAGTCTCCCATTGTTAAGCACCAGTCGAGGCAAACGGGGAATGATGGGAATTCTTGCCTGTTTCAGACTGGGTGTAAAACCATGGTCTTCCATGGTTCCCATCTGCTGATTTTATCATTGTTCACAACTCTGGTGGTCTTTCAATTTTCAAATGCAGTTGCGGTGGTAGCGGAGACCCCCAGCCCTGCTCCTGACATCAAGACCAGCAGGTCACGTGACCCCACCACCCCCCTTGTCCACCTCCCACCGCTGACTCCTCCCTCGGACTCCCCACTCCTCCCGGCCGTCCCTCAGCAGCCCGTGCTGGAGACAGGAGAGGCAGGGCCCCCAGGCACCATGCACCGGGCGACCGGCAAACTCCCCCAGAGCGACGGCAGCATGACGCCTATCATGGGCTTTGCCGGGGCACCAGGTGACATGACGTCATCGTTTAACACTTTAACCCACTTTTTTCATTCCATTTGGTTATACTCATCCATCTCGATGTATTTAATTCCCATTAGGTTACCCCCCTCTCGCTCCAGTGGCAAAGCCCAATGTCTCTCCAGGTACGTGCTTTTTCTTGTGAATTTGCCGTTTCTATTTATACCAAATTGAGATCGGGTTGATTACCTCACTGCCTCTCGCTTCCCATAGTTGTCCACTTACCTCTGCAGACGGCGACTCCTGGAGCCGCTGCCACTCCAGGTACAGCTCTAAATGCAAGGCGTAGAAGCTCAGCGCCACTCTCAAGGCTGGCACATACTTCTCCGCATGCATCATCAAGCGTCTCTGTGGATGAACACGTGCTGGATGCCAAATTTGTGTCTGCACAGCTCAGGACATACTGTGCATGATCATTTCGCTTGCGTCCACAAGGCAGTAAAACTTACATTAAATACATGTAAATGCATGTGTGTACAGACATTTCTTCAATTGAAAATCTCACGCCAGCCAGCTGACTAAAGTTAGCAACCCTGTAAGAGGACACAAACCTCACTGCTGTGGTACGTGCGCAGGGAATATCTGTGAACTATGAACGTTTCCGTGCACACGTACACAGTGTGGATATGTGAATGTTGTGCTTTTGCAGAGAAGTATGAACCAGCCTTAAGAAATGGGAGGAGAGAAACCCCCAGCCTCTGGTATTGAAATGGGAATGACCTCTATGTCCCCCTCTAGGTACCAGCATGGGGGTGGGGGCCGTCTCCTTCTCTGCCGGTCTCACCCTAGTGACCCCCAATGAGACTGGTGTTATTCGTTTCGACAAGGTGATGGTTAACGACGGAGGGCACTATGACCCCCTCACAGGTAGCCCCCCCATCGGAATTGATTGCGATTTGCTATGAGCCCCCAATGCCACTTCCCTCGTCTCACTGCTGCCCACTTGTGGCCCACAGGAATCTTCACTGTGCCAGTGGACGGGCGATACCTGCTGACTGCTGTGCTGACGGCAGTGCGGGGCGAGCATGTCGAGGCCGTGGTCTCTGTGTCCAATCGCAGCGTGCAGAAGCTGAACACCACTGGGTATGGGCCTGATGGTGGGCGGGGCTGCTTCTGCGGGGGATCCGCCCCCTTCAGCCTGATCATTAGCCTGAAGCATGGTGACAGAGTGAGCCTGGTCCTCACCACCGGCAAGTTGGCACCCTCTGACTCCAGTGTGGTCCTCTCCACCTTTTCTGCCATCTTCCTCTACCCGCCCCCAGTCAGCAGATAGCCCTCCCCCCAACTACAGTCACATGACCTGGGCAACCAATCCCCAATGGGTAAAGAAACACTATGCAACTTTATCACTTGGAGACATAATATATTTGGTCTTAATCTATATTTGAAAAGTCTACTCTAGTTTTTAATTACGAAATGTAAAAATATTTTGTTTACATGATTCTACAAGGATGGGGGGACTGTAAGAATCCTCATTTGGGGACCTACTGTAATTAAATGTTGTAGACCTTTCATTTAATTTCGTTTCCTGACATGTAAAGGTCCAAACATTCCATGTTTACATTGTGTCCATTCTTAGAATAATTACAAATTACTATTGTTACGATTGCGGTGGGGGGTTCCTTGAATTGCAGAAGGGCAGATATTTGAATGTCCCACCAGCTCCAGTGCCATCTGGGTAAATAATGAAATTAATACAAAGAAAGTTCTAACTATTTGGTCAAAGGCAGTTTAATGGGCCATTGGTGAGTGACACCAAACTGCATGTACATACACCAGTCTGTGTGAATGGAGACGAGTCAATTTCATTTAATGTGCATCTTGAATCTAATCTACAATAACTGGAACAAGAATTGCAAAAATAAAAAAAAAAATTTAAAAAATCAGGAGGATATTTAAAACGAGGAAATCCAGATGGCGCTGGACTCCGAAGGAACCACCACCCAGGACTCTCAGATTCACATCCTTCCTCCAAGGACTTATCTAGTACCAGGTCCCCATGAGCCTGGAGCCTATCCCAGGAAGCACAAGCATAAAGCGGGGGGCACCCAGGATGAGATGCTAGAGCACTGCAAGGCACAAGAATGCAATGGCCAGGAACAGCAGAGGTCACAGAACCATACCATACCACCTCAGCATTTACTGGACCTGGGGCTTCAAATAGGCAAACAGTACACAAGATAACCACACTAGGGGTAAGATGGCATGTCTGTAATCAGGGGATTGCCAGTTGAAATCCGGTGACCGATGGAATGATTTTTTTTTTTTGGCTTTGGGTCCTTATCCGCAGTAGCTCCAGCGATGCTGGCTGACCCAGCTTTCTGGCCCTTACATACGATTGCTCCACAACAGGGAAGCTTAAATGTGTGTAGCTTTGTGTGAGGACAGTAAGGCTCAGCAGGCTAGGCTGCCACGCCTGTAACATGAAGGTCCCCCACTTCAGATCCTGTCGCCAGCGGAAATGCGCAAGACCCCTAACCCTGCTTTGTACGTCACTTTGTGCCTAAGTGTCTGCTGAATGAATTAAAAAAATAAAACCGCAAATTGCCTACATCATGGTTTTGACATTACTTTTATTAACTTTTTGTAATCTTAAACAATGAATACATAACTTGGCAAGTTCACTTAAACGGGATACAATGCAATCATATCTTAAGCTTCACACTGAAAATATATTTTAAGTTCTTACCATAAACTATACTTACAATTTAAAAAGGCATTTAAGATTGTGGCTGGGGCTCAAAAAAAATCAATTTAAACCCTACAAACAATTGCTACCGGCACCCTTAGAAGTATCAATATCCAAATTTAATTGCCAGGTTAAGTGTGCGGGTCTCACACAGATCGATTACTTTCATAGAAAGAACAATCACATTACATACAAGTGCAGTCAGACACCCACCCACATAAACCCCCCGCCCCCAAAAAAAAAAACCTCATGAAACACTGACAGGAAGGACACTTGAACAGGATGTGCAACAGACAACAGAAACCAGATAGGTGAGAGTTTTTACTGAAACGCAAACAAGTTTTTCCAAATAATATTAATACTAAGAGTGCGGCTCAGTGGGGGAGCAGGGTATGATTGTGCTCTAAGTGTCCGTGTATGCACATGTGTGTACCGGGGTGTCTGCTTGTGCAAGCTGCACAGCTGGCCCCGCACCAGCATCCTGACTCCTACCGTGAACACATCTTATTCTCCGGCACGTGGGTGGAATCGGCCCGGGTGCAATGCAACTCAGAATGACGACACCCAATGTTTGAACCAAAACAAACACACACACATACACACACACACACACACACTTTACAGAAACGCTGCTAATTACCCAGATACACCATTAACTAGATAAAGTGTGCATTTGCCCTCTTCCCCTTCGCAACGCAGTGATGTAACCAAACACATGTGCAATAGGGTACATCCACCCAACCTACAGGAGTTTGGGGACTGTATGAAGTGCAGGTCTGGAGCAAAGCATGCATGGGAAATGCCGCCTGGTTTAATCTCTCTCTCTCTCTCTCACACACACACTTTACAGGAACGCTGCTAATTACCCAGATACACCATTAACTAGATAAAGTGTGCATTTGCCCTCTTCCCCTTCACAATGCAGTGATGTAACCGAACGCATGTGCAATAGAGTACATCCACCCAACCTAGGGGAGTTTGGGGACTGTATGAAGTGCAGGTCTGGAGCAAAGCATGCATGGGAAATACCGCCTGGTTTAAATCACTCACTCACACACTCACACTCCCATGTTTGCTGCAAGTAGCAGAACACAACTCCAAACCACTGAAAACAACGCCAGCATCGTCACCAATTTTAAAATATATATGTGTATATGTACTGAATATTATCCATCTCAGTGCTTTTTCTCTCTCTTCAATATAAGGTAGCAGAACTAACCCAGCATCCCCCCCTTGCATTGTCAGATTAAGATACACAGGTCTGAAAGCAGCTTTTCCGGAAAGTGCCGTCACCACAAATCAGAAAACCATAAAGCCATCAGTCCTTATCAAAGTGACATTCCAGACGCCACCCTGCCTCACCTCGGACCACAGCCCCACCACCTCTCACAGCAGGTCCTCCATGCTGAGCTCGGGGATTGGCTGCCTCCAGAAGCAGAAGGAGCTGAACTCGGGGAAGCTGAAGGCGGAGCTCTGCTCCGTGCTCAGCAGCGGGAAGACGTGCTCCACCAGCTCGCTGAGCCGGCCGTACCTGAGGAGTGTTACGGACACGCTGAATAAACAGAGCCCCCCCAAGATAAAGAGCACGGACACAGGCATGACAAACAGCACTCACGAGGACTTGTTGCCCTTGGTCTGCTCCTGGATGAGCTCGCCCTTGGGGTTCACTGTGAAGATGCGGCACTCGGGTACGCCCACCTGCTTGTAGGCAAAGACATCCTGCGGTGGGGGGGAGCAGGGGATGGGGGGTGAGGCTGGGATTCACAACAAAGCCCACTGACTGCTACATCTACACAGAAAGCACATTAGATATATACTAGGAGTGCCAAGCCTCCTTCTCAATCTTGACTGAACCTGGCCATTCGACAATCTTCCTCTGACGGTTAAACAGGCCCCGGATGTATGACGTGATAACACCAAGTCTGACTCACATTGGGTCTGTTCCCAAAGGCAGCGTAGAACGGCTGCTGGTTTGGCAGGAACAGGTTCTTGATGTCCGTAAGGCATTCAATCTTGAACTTCTCTGGCTTCTTCTCGATGACCTCCCTGGAAGGTTAACAGACGTGAGCCATCCTGAGCTCCACCCACGTGATGACCCACCCCTTCCCTGAAGTGGTACTTACCAGCGACCCCTGCCCCCCTCGAAATGGAACTTACCGGTGAATAGCAGAGAAAAGGCTGCTGGGAGACAGCATGAGGGGACCCCGGGGCAGGATGGTGCCACGGTCGTTCACCCAGTGCAGGTAGCCGCGCGTCATGTCTGCCATGCCGATGGCCCGTGCTGAGCAGTATAGGAACTTGTATCCATTCCTAGGGGGGAGGGGAGAAAGGTCACCCTAGGTATTCACCTCTTAGGTAACTGCCACAGTCTCCCGCCAGATGGGAATGGAAGAGCAGGTCACATTAGCAGCTAGAACCACAGAACAGGTCACATGACACAAGCAGGCAGGCTCAACAGGAGCAGAGGGGAAGCAAGGGCTAACTCCTTTAGGTCGATTGTGTTGGTGTCTGCGCCTTCTTGTGCTACTCACTCATGTACAGAGTGGTAGAGCTTCGCGATGCCCTGGTGGGTCCAGTCTTTGCCGAGCTGAGGGAGAATCTGCCCGAACACGTCAGACCTGGGGGGAGAAAGCAGCATGTTACTGTAAACAGAAGGATGAAATCAAAATATGGACTCAAAATATGGAAAAATCACTCACTATGGACCAACTGCCTCCAAATTTCGCCATTACAAAGACGCTAACAATGTGCCCCCCCCCCCCACTCACCCACAGACCCCCCGACTGCACAAGCGTAGAGAGGCGGCCCGCCTACTTGGTGATGGTCCCGTCGATGTCAGAAATGACGACCTTGTCATCCCAGTTCCATAGGTAGATGGTGCCTTCGCAGCGGCAGGTGCCCTGGTACTGAGTAGTGATGCTGAATGTCACGTCGTTGGGACCCTCCTTCAGGCCCAGCTTGGCCTGTAGGTGGGGACATGGGGGTCACAACCACATGCTTTACACTATATGGGCAGAAGCATTGGGACACCTGGCCATTACACCCACAGGAACTTGTATGACATCCCATTCTAAATCCATAGGCATCAATATGGAGTTGGTCCCCCCATTGCAGCTATAACAGCTGCCACTTTTCTGGGAAGGCTTTCCACAAGGTTTAGGAGTGTGTCTGTGGGAATTTCTGCCCATTCATCCAGAAGAGCATTTGTGAGGTCAGGTACTGATGTTGGACGTGAAGGCCTGGTTCACAGTGTCTGTTCTAGTTCATCCCAAAAGTGTTTGATGGGGTTGAGGTCAACACCTCACCTTTGGGATGAACTAGAACAGAGGGGGCACCAACTTCATATTGATGCTTATGGATTTAGAATGGGAAGCTCATGTGGGTGTAATGGCCAGGTGTCCCAATACTTTTGTCCATATAGTCTATGTGACTAATGAGAGGAAACAATGCTGTCAGCAATTTCCTTCAGGATCAATAACCTGTCTGTCTGCCTCGCAATCCGCTGGTCCATCCAGCTGCCTGTTTTCAGATTGAGTTTAAGGGTTTTTTCGTATTTGGCATGAAAATATAACTGAGCTAAGTACCAAAAAGTAGGCATTTCAAAGGACAGGAGGAAACAGCTGTCTGCGTTTGCTACAACAGCGAGGAGGGTCTCACTATCTGCTCCGAGGACAGCCGCAACGACTTCTTATAGGACAGGGTCCCGGGTAGAACTTGAGGTGGGGATGCCCCTACTCCCTCTGTCTGCCCCCTCTCTGACAGGGCAGCGACCTCCACCTCTTTGGACTCATCTTCGCTAGACGAGTCCTCTGTCTTCGGCCTGCCGGACATAAGAACGTGGACATGAACGCAGGCTGACACTGAGGATTACTCAAGGTTCTGCAGCGGGATTATTTAGATAAGCACAGCAGACACCTAGCTCACTCCTCCACTGGCTTTCCAACATTGAATATAAAGCAATGCCACTTATGAACAGCAGGGGGTAGAACTGAAGCCTCCCCACTACTCACACAAATCAAAAAATTGCAGTCTCCTGGGGCAATAAACATCAGCACTGTCAAGCACTGACATGTTTATTCACAGAAGCATCCAAATTTAACACGGCCCTGTCAGTTGTGTTTACTCATTAAGCATGCAGGAGCTTGTAGAATAAGCCTAAACATTCACAGGTCGGCTCGCTGAAGAAAATAGGCGTGGCCGTATCTGAGCCACTGGGCAGCTTGGGGGTCACCTCCACGTATCCAAGGAGACACTGTCCTCTGCATTAAGTGGAGCCGTAGAGCACTGGGAATGGAGGTAGAGGGTCAGGCTGACTCACTTTAGGGTGGTGCTCTCTTGTGGTAGGGCGGGGCCTCCTCCATCATTTGACTCCTGTGCCACCAGCTTGACCTCCGACTTCACAGGGGGACAGAAAATGACAGCAATGAGGCTACCTCACCCCCTCCACCACACACACACACCCCAAACTGCTCAGACATTAACCAGTCAACATCCCTGCAGTCCTCCTTTTCTCTGGCTTCACACAGAGGGTGGGGTCTAATGGCCACATGCTACCCAGAGGCAGATGTTTGAGGTTGCCAATTGGGATTGGAGGGAAACCAAACTAATCTACTCTAAGTCCCTCCCTCCGAGTGGGTAAGGAAATATAAACAAAATTGCCCCTAAATCTTCCTCTCAACGTTTACCTCCTAAACCGTGAGGGACAATAAGAACCTGATGGCATCCTCATGACATGGACATGCCCCTGCAAGAGTGGGCACACCCTGCTGAAAGGCCAGATCCTCACCAGTCTCAGTACCTGCTTCGCACTCCGGTCCGCCCTCTTGGGCCAGAACCACCAGCGGCCCGTTTTCTTTGGCATCCTCTCCTTGACCCAGGCCTCCTCCGTGCTCTGAAACACATGGTGGTCAACACAAGCGTACCGCTTACCGCCGACTAGCGATGGGAAAACGCGTGGCCGAGCCAGGTCCATACCTTTGGCAAGTTCTTCTGAAACGCCTGCAAACTCAATATCAGCGGAGCAGCCAGAGTCCAGTTATAGTATCTGAGAGACACATGCATGTTTGTCAAAGCAGCCTGAAAAGTGTTCATAAGTATGACAATGAGTGTTACCACGCTCACCTGTTGGCGATTCTTACTACCAGATTGGGGTTGTCGATGATGCCTGGATTCTCTGCAAACTCATGATAAGTCACAATGTGCTCCATGAATTTCTCTGCAAGAAAAGTGTTCAAAGCTCTACATGTTAGTGTCATCCCTGGATCCTACTTATATCTCAATGTCCACAGCAGCTAGCCTCACCAAGCAAGCTGGCTTGTGACCAGGTGTCATGTCCAAGCCCAAGCAGATTGCAGTTGAAATGTATAGCATCACACTGATGTCGTTTTAAGTGGGAACAGTTACTGCTGTGTTGGGGGCTTGCATGTTTAAAATGTCCTCTTAATTCTGGTCTAAACCTAACCTCCAAATCCATCCAACCATCACAGTGCCCCATAATTCCATTAATTTTATATAGCACCGTGAACAGCAATTCATTACTACATCATTTATCCAAAATGGTATATAAAACGGGGGGGGGAAAGACGGAAAGTACCAGAAGAGGAAGAGAAGAGTAACTAAAAATTCCTCAACAGGGAGAAACCATCCTCTGGGGGTCCAAAACCAACAGGCTGCCCACCCTCCCCCCAGGCACGCTGACATTACAGAATACCGGGAGAACAAGGCTGCTAAAGAAGCAAGGAGTAAACTGTGGTCAAGTCAGTGTCCATCAGCGAGCCCTTAACGTTCCCACGTGGGGGTGGAGGTGCCGCCCACCTTTGGAGATGTGCGAGGTGTCGCTGAGTCCCCCGCAGAGCGACAGTGTCACATCCGGCAGCTCCCCCGCCGAGTCAGATAAGCATTCTGTACCACTGTCTGCCGCTGCGCTGCCCACTGACTGTGGGGACTGTGAGCCTGAATGCGTGCCGCTCTCCAGCCATGGTCTGGACACCGATTCTGCCTCACTGTCACACAAGCACAATATTTACATGCCAATTTGGTAACTGAGAACCTGATGCCTAAACAAGGAGTAGGGCATGATGGATAGAATACCTTTTAGGAAAATAACGTGCAAGGACGTCCGGCTCCAGCACACTCAGATCATCCAGGTAAATGTCTTCTGGGCCCTGGTGTTGGCTCCTCTTCCTGACACCTGCGGACAGTGAGAGCGGGCTCGTCAGCCCCAGGTATCCTGGTACCTGCAGAACCCACTGGCTCGCTGTATACGCCTCCTTCCTCCCCGTGTGATCAATGACAGCTTCCACTAAAGAGCGTAAACTGAAATGGGGGGGGGGGGGGGGTTTTATCTGAGAGGAGAGGGTGAGAATCTCCCCCTCCCCTGCACTTCCTTCCTAGCAGCACTGCTCCAGCACTCTCACAGGGGACCGGTACCCAACCCATTCGAAACATGCTGGTTTGTGTCAGTAAATGCCGTTTTTCCTTTTTTTGGCTGCAGGCATTTAAACATCACATCACTGTTGAATATCAGTAGTCGAGGGAAATTCGGAAGGTTGAATCTTAGAGACTGGTTTGACACCCTCCTTTCCCCCGAAGGGCCAAACACTACCTGGTCAAACTTCTACAAGGAGCCCAGCTTGGGTAACACTGCACATAGTACTACATGTATAAAATATACAATTACAGAACTGAAAATTTAAGCTGCTTTCTGTAAATGTATCTAGCTAAATATAACCGTAAATAAATACTGACTGTAACCCTGTACAGTGAACAGAATTAGCATAGCACGTAGCATGGAGGCAATGCTAACCCTATAAATTGAACAGAATTAGCATAGCACGTAGCATGGAGGCAATGCTAACCTTATACATTGAACAGAATTAGCATAGCACGTAGCATGGAGGCAATGCTAACCCTAAAGATTAAACAATTAGCAAAGCACGTAGCATGGCAGAAACTAATGATGTGCGCCATTTCAAATTTCCTAGAGTTCCTAGTCAGAAATTTCAGCTGGAATGCCCCCTGAAATGGGAATTGCTACTCAAAAAGTCAGAAGAACCTCTGCAACCCTAACCTCAGTATTCAAGAACTACTTTTCGGATTTAATTTACCCCAGTTTAAATGGCCTTTATCTTTGTTCACTTACATTTAACCCAGACTACCTTACATCGGACAAGTTATCCAGCTAAGCAAGAAATCCTGCTTTCTGAAACAGGCCCCAGTTCTAGCACAGTTGATCGTTAGCCATTGTTTGCAATATGAGTTGATAACATTACGCAGTATTTTGCACATAGAAACACAGTAGCAACATCCACAGATATCAGTTGGCCCGTACTTTGTTTACAACCAATTTAATGAACCATAAAGATGCAAATACCAATAAACATGATACAACTACAACTATAACTTATGTTGGCAAAGGGTACAGCCATCTTGAATTCTGAGCTTGAGGTTATATAGATTCCTCCGAGTTCACAAGTTGGAATTCCAACTTCAGGGGGCGTTCCATTTTAAATTCCCCCCTAGGAAGTAAGAATTTCTGAGTTACAACTTCAAATGGAACACAACAAAAGCCTATGAAGTTGGCATGGGATGCCTGCAGTTACAGTCACCTCTTCATATCTGCGAGAGTTAGGGCCGGAAGATACCAGAGAATGAAAAGAAAAAAAATATATAATAATAAATCGCAAATACACAGAGACAGCCAATACGTAGGTGAGGCTGGTTGCAGAGACAAAGGTGTGCAGCATACCCAAACCAAGATGCGCTTATTCCATAGCTCTTCATTCTCAGTATCGTTTACATATTTATGGCATACACGGTTTCAAAAATATTCCCAATTAATTCTTCGCAGCCAACTTGCGAATACCTGAATCTGCAAACGCCAAAATAGCCAGTAGGTACGACACTACAATATGCTCCTGATCTTAGGAGGAACGGGCCTCACCCTTCCTCTTGGAAGGGGAATCCGTTTGGCTGCAGTGTTTGACCCCGGTGCACACATCACCCATGTCCCCGGTCATCTGTTCAGCAGCAGTCGCTGCGGCAATGGGATCCGAGGGCGTGGAAGTTGTCAAACCCGAAGAGGCAGGCGTCACTGTGGTAATAGGAGTTTCAATGGTGATGGGCATGGCCATGGTGATGGGCGTGCGCGGCTCGGGCTTGACGATGGCACAGGTTGCTGGCGGACCACTGCCAGGCCCCGTTCCCATGGCCTCGGAGCTGAGAATGACACGGAAGTGTGTGCTCTCCGAAGGCGTGATGGTCACGGTCTTTGGAAGCTCCACCCACTCCTTCTTGGCCACCTGGAACGGGCAGGACCCAGCTTGGCTCCATCAACAGCAAAATTCCAGGGCTCATTTTCAAACAGACAATCACCTGTTCACTTACTACTCCCCTTACAGCGAATTAGAAAATGAAGCCAGATCAACACTACAAATCGCTCTATGGTGGTATCCTACCAACCTGACGTTTCAAAATAGTAAGCATGTCGTTTATTTTGTAATTTATTAACAAATGTCACCAGTATTGTTATTTTTTAAAATGCATGTATTTGCATACAAAGATCTCTTGCTCCATTTGCATTACAGGTGATGAAATGACATCACCGCTGCACTGCATCCTTTGGGTATACAGGCAGTGTTGTATCATACACTGCTGTATGCACGTTTTGCAGTGCACTGTATGCATTTTACAGTGCCCCATACAGTCAGATTTACCTTTAAGAAGATGGCGGACACACTTTAAAGAGATAGGAGGGAGTGATTCAGACTATTTTTAAACATATGACCTCATTACATCTGCAATCACACTCACTGCTCGGAAGGCAGCTTAACAAATCAGCCGCGGGACCCTCCCACAATGGACAACAGGCGGACGGGAGTGTGGCTCTCACCCTGGTGGATTCAGGAAACTCGCCCCAGGACCACTGCATGTGCGACTCAGCCCTGAGCAAGCTTTCAGAGGGCTTCACTACCAGCTCAGAGTCGCTCTTCGGGGACTGGGGCTCCGACAAAGACAGGCTGCAGAGGGAGACGCAGCCGGGTAAGCCGGGATTAGACCCCACAACCGTTTGGCGACACAGGACCCAGAGAGCTGCGCACCTGTCAGAGGGTGACCAGTCTCCATCGGAGAGAGGGTAGCTGTCGCGGGGGTGAATGACGGGGTGCAGCTTGTGCTCAGTCTCTTTGATGACTGAGTGTGACCCAGCCCTGTCAGGGGGTAGGCAGAATGAAAATGAGCCATGGAAAAACTGAATGAGCATAACTGACGACGGGAAAAGACCCCACGTCTGCACCTGGGGCTGTGAGCAGCGGGCTCGTCGTCGGAACTCAGCTCCATCTCGAAGATGTCCTCACTGGCATTGGCCGCTGCCAGCTCCTCCCTGCGGGGGTCGCCCTTGTGCTTCCTCCGCCTCCGCTTCTTCTTCTTGGGCCCCAGTATTGGTGCAGCCGGGTCCTCAGGGCCCGCGGCTGGCTCCAGGTTCCAGAAGACCGGCTCCTCTACAGGGATAGGAGAGGTGGCCAGATGGGCAGGGACGACCTCCTGAGGGACGACATGGATGGGGGCAGGGCTTCAGAGCCAAGCACCAACTGCTGGCTAGTCACATGGCACCTGGCTATAGTGACGTGAGAATGTGAAAGAATTGTCTATTACGAATAACCATCACGTTGAGGTCACAAAAATATTACGTGTGGTGTTACCGCTTACAGGAAGGATAATGTGCTAAAGGAAGCTGAAGCGAGCTTGGCGCTTATCATAAAGCCCCAGTCAGGGCAGGGGCATGTGGTTCCTCACTCACATTGTGCTCAGCAGCCTCCTGCACGAAAAAGGCCTCCCCATTGTCACCCAGCTTCATGTGCAGGTCCACAGGTTCGCCATTGATCTCAATGTCGATCTGAGGAAGGAGGTGGGAGGGTGGTGAGCCATGCTGTTGAGCCAATCAGCTGCCATCTCTGAAGGCCTAGTACGGCATGCTCGCCATGGCAACACTCCTGAGGCCAGTTGTGTTGCCCCCTTGCAGCTGAACAGACAGTGTGCTACCTACCCTAACGTGATTTTAGATGACAGCTGAGTTTCCGCACAAACGGCCGGACATGCTGATAGCAGCTAACACACACTGCTCACAGCTGTCCGCCCATCACTTTGCAGCTGAAGCGGGTTTGGTTCATTTTCATCAAACCCTCTTGATGTGGATCAAGCTTTTCTTTTTGCCATCTTTACAATGGAATATGTGCTTTTTTAAAACAGAGGTAAGAGTGAAGCTTGGGGACTGAGCACAGGGTCAACTATTTATCTGGCACCACTGGATCACTTTCAGGGGGTTATGGGCCTTGCTAAATGGTAACAGGGAAGAGACTACTCTGCCAAGCACAACATTCGAACTGGCAACCTACCGATCACACACACAGAGGCCTAACCGACTGAGCCACTGCCCCGTAACTCAAAACTTACAGTATGTTGGGGAAACTGCAGTTCCTCACGCTGGACGCCAAGCATGTCACTGCTCTGCAACCTGCGTCAAGACGTTTCGAATAAAGGGATGACATCACCCAACAGAAAAGACCACGGGGCCAGGCATGGCCTGGCTATGCTTCTAATCACGAAAACTGCCCTGCATCCCACACAGTGTCCCCCAGCATGGCCCATCGCCACAGAGCCAGAGAAGTGTTGCCATGGAGACCGATAGACCAGTTTCGCAGACACCGGGTAATGGCTTGCAGGTATTGTATTAACATCCTGCAGACTAACATGGACGCCATCTGTGTTTATCAAGGCCTGACGTGCAACACCTGCGATGACCCAGACTGGTGCACGTACAGATCAATCTGTGAGTGCAGTTTCAGCTACATTACATGATTGCACTGATATCTTAATATATTCAGTGCTTCAAGCCAATATGATACAGAAAAGCAACCACGCTTCCTCGAACACCGATGTTTATATGCCTGTCATATTCCAGGTTTGATGGGTCTGGGCTGTAGCCCAGCGTTTGAAAAAGCACTCTGTTCGAAACACTGGGAAAATCTGACAAAGTATGACACAGGAAATAACAAGAAAAATAATCACACACCAGGCCCAGCCTCGGCATCACTGTCTACGAACAGGAAAGTTGAAAACAACTGAAACTCAAATTAAGGGGGGGAGGCAGACGACACAGATGAGCGGCACTCTGAGTTGATAAGGGGTGAATCTCAATACCAAGAACACAAAGACCGTACTTGTAGACCGATCTTGGCAACTTTCTGCCTTCCAAGAACGAACTTGGTGCACAATGAATCATGGGATTGGTCTCATTCGACAAGGATGCAACTGATGTATCCTTGATATCTGGGGTGGAGAAAGACTAACATCCAAGAATTATCATCCTTGTATACTTGTGTTCTTAGTATTGGAACTGGTCTTCAGGAATTGAAGATTATCTAAAACGGGTACACAAGAACACAAGCATGGTCAAGTACGCATACTGAGATTCACCCAACTTTTCTGGCCCAAGCTGATGAGGAAGATTTGCCAAGTACTGTCAGACCGAAGCCAAGTGGAGCAAGTGGAACCTGGGACAGCAGCTCCATCTAGCATTCCGTGGACAGACTATTCCCACAGGGCAGGGCGGGACTCAGCCCCAGTCTGAACTTCACTGTTCCACCCCCCCACAAATGGACAAAAGCAAAAGAAACATCTTTACAGTGGACCTCGGGTTCCTACCGCACCCTGTTTCAAAGACAAAGGGGGGGCATCCTTCACTGTCCCACACCATACTATGGGCACAGTTGTGCCCACCACAGTAGCTATTTGGGTCATTCTTGACGAAATGTTCAGGATGGCTCTGGAAGGCTCCTCGGAGCATAGGGCCCAAACCGGCTCACCGCGTGACAGTGGGTCGCTGTCGACACACTCAGCAGGACGTCCCTTTTTCAGAGGATCATTATCTGCCTTTGTAACTTTATCCCCCTTTATGCAAGACGCATAAACTTAGTGAGAGGCTCCGGCTGTCTCAGAGTGAGAAAATAAAAGCCAAACTCGAGAGTGTGTTCAGACTTGGACCCACTGAGGTGAGCTGAGCTCTCTCTCAAGCAAGTCTATCAGCTCACACACAAAAGCAAGTATACAGGCAGGCCCACAATACCTTTAACTGCAACTAGAGCTGTAAAGTTCAAAAACGTAGCTGGATTCATAACCCAAGAGTTTAGAGGCTGAAATGTCTAGCTAATTATTGATACACTATATTGCCAAAAGTATTGGGACACCCCTCCAAATCACTGAATTCAGGTGTTCCAATCATTTCCATGGCCACAGGTA
>JAAGVU020000090.1:240750-253077 GCA_011763525.2 Mormyrus iriodes | reverse complement strand
GGACATGCTGTGGCGCACAATGTGCAGAAGTGGGAAACTTTCTGCAGAGTCAATAGCTACAGACCTCCAAACTTCGTTTGGCCTTCAGATTAGCTCAAGAACAGTGCGTAGAGAGCTTCATGGAATGTGTTTCCATGACCAAGCAGCTGCATCCAAGCCGTACATCACCAGGTGCAATACAAAGCGTCGGATGCAGTGGTGTAAAGCACACTGCCACTGGACTCTAGAGCAGTGGAGACGTGTTGTCTGGAGTGACGAATCACGCTTCTGTCTCGCAATCTGATGGATGAGTCTGGGTTTGTCAGTTGCCAGGAGAATGGTACTTGACTGACTGCATTGTGCCAAGTGTAAAGTTTGGTGGAGGGGGGGATTATGGTGTGGGGTTGTTTTTCAGGGGTTGGGCTTGGCCCCTTAGTTCCAGTGAAAGGAACTCTTAATACCTCGGCATACAAAGCCATTTTGGACAATTTCATGCTCCCCACTTTGTGCTAAACAGTGGGACAGCCCCTTCCTGTTCCAACATGTCTGCGCACCAGTGCACAAGACAAGGTCTATAAAGACATAAATGAACAAGTTTGGTGTGGAGGAACTTGACTGGCCTGCACAACCTGAAGCCCATTCCAGGCAACACAGTCCACGAGGCAGGGGAACCCTGGACAGGATGCCAGTCTGTCACAGGACGGACACACACATACACAGTCACACACGTCATTAATTCTTGATCAGCATCCTTGAGTTATCCAACACAGCAGGTGCTCAGAAAGTAGTTAGTCCTTTTCCTGAGCACCCTCAAATTCTAGACATGAACACATCCTGAGCTGTGATCACTGTAGGGATTAAAGTGACATGAGCCTCAGCCACCACAGCCCCTGCTGGCCAACCCACCACTTTCTCCTTGGAGCGTAGCACTCCCAGCTTGCCGAAACGCACATGGAAGGGGGAGCACTGGTAGGAGCCATCACGCTGGCGCACCACCACCACATCGATGCAGCCTGACAGCGTGGCCTGGTTCAGGCCCTTGTATAGCTCCCGCACAGTCACCAGCAGCTGGCCTACGTAGTTCATGGTGTTCACCTGCAGGGGGCAAGAGAGAGATAAACACTGTTTTAATAAAACCAAGCGATTCAGTCTAAATTTACTTCATGTCCATCTCATTATCAGTTGTTATACCATGGTAAACCGAAACTCAGTCACTTGTCCTACAGAACTGGGCTGACCGGGGCTCTCCCTAGGCACAGTGGTAACACCAACCTCACTGAGTCCTGAAACAGGTTGTGCCAAATGAGGACCCTGCAAGAGCAGGACAGCAACCAGACAAAAAATAAATAAAAATTAAGCCCATAAAAAGCAACAAAGACAAGTTCTGGAAGAACCTTCAAATAAAGTTACACACAAGCCCTGCTCCTAGAGAGGAGAGAGAAGTGCAGACCAGCTGCATTAGGTGACAGGCACCAGCGGTTCTGCTGGACACTTCTTCACAAGTTAATAGTTACATCTCTTCTCTTTGAAAGGACAGCCAGCCAAGATAAACTATAAGTACAGACTACCTTCATGTGCAAGCAGCTGCACGTAACTCGAGGGTAGGCAGCTGCGTTTCCTGCAGGGGCTCCCAACCGAACCAGTCCAGCGGTTATCCGCCCTCCTCCCAACCCCCACCAGGCAGAAATTTGGACACAACCACCAAGAGATAAGCCAGCAGTGCTGAAGGCCTGCAGACACCCTTGACCCAGAAAGTTGACAGTGCCAAGGCCAAACCCAGAAGTGCACTGCCAGCTCACAAGTCAAAAGATCCCATTTCCACCATCAAAGAACTATGGGGGGGCGGGGGGTGTCCACTGGCATTGAGCAGCATCAGGAACCAGCAGTGATACTTAATTCCCTGTCAGCCTGGGCCTCTATCAAGATCAGGATGCATTTCTGACAATAACTGATCTGTATCAGCACCAATAGCGGAAAACCACTTTCGGATCAACAGACAATCTATTTTCACAACGCACCATTCCAGTTTCATACACGATGCGTAAACAGATAGGTAACTGAAAGTGTACAGTTTCAGCCCCCCCCAGTACAGCTAGTGTTGCTTGCAGGTCACACTGCACTTTAGCAATGACTGGTCCAGCTGCAGTAGCAAGAAAGACTAGAAATGGGACAAATTGTTTTCAACAATTAGGCCAACATGCCATAAACGCTGATTCATCACCAAGTAGAGGCGCATAGCATAGCATCATTTACACACTGAGACATTTGTAAACTTTAAAAATTTTTGCAGAGATGGAACTTCTAGAAACTTGAGATCGAGGACCACCCTGTGCAGCAGTACTCTGGACGGCAGATTGCAGACAGACAAAATGCTCACTCCAGTCAAAACAAACAGCAAGTGTGTCAGATTCAGGGAGGGGGAAGGCTCTGGGGCCTGTATCACAAAGCTGGATCTATGGGTTAGCAAGAATGTGCTGGATTTAAGGTAGTCTGGGTTAACAGTAAGTGAACAAAGTTAGTCCAATTAATTTGGGGTACCATAAATACAAGTTATCTAGCCAACCAATTGTGCAGGGTAGTATGACCAAATATTTGTATCACTTTTTTTAAGATTCTGGCAGCTTCACGGTATTTGTTTCCTCAAGTTCATGCTTACAACAGCAGCAAGCGTTAACATGGTTTATGAAATATTCATACTATATGGGAAATTTAAACCAATATACCAACTAGCACTACTAACCAACAAATCTCACTTTGTGATACAGGCCCCAGGTCCCTCCTGACACACAACCAAACCCATGGGCCTCAGCACCAGAACCCCACAATGACTTCCCACATGAGGACCTACAGCAGCCTGGGTTTACACTTATCACAAACCTGCTGCCCTGCACATTGGCAGTTCGAGTATTATTCTGATCTTTCAGCCATGTTGGAGACATTGCCCTGGACACCAAGGATCAAGGTCGAAGGCGACGGAAGGTTCATCGATTCAAGCCACAGAACTATACTACACGAGCAGGTTGTGACAGAAAGTCTCCTCAGTAGCTTGACCTTTAAGGCCGATTCAAGACAGACAGAACTGCTCCATCACACGAAGGAGGGAGAAAAACATATGTGAATTGAGGGAGGTGATATAAATCAGGCTTCAAAGAAAGCAAAACTGTGAGGGCATGCAAAACCCTGACAGACACGTGTCCATGCTTAGCAACACTCGACCGCCATCTCTGAGCCCAGAAACTTCAGCTTGTAAGTCGAACAGAGAAGAGAAGAAAAAGAGGCTTAAGAGTCATCAGCTCATAGAAATGTCCATCATATGAGAGTCCATTTTCCCAGGTAGAAAACATTTCGTGAAAGGGCCCAGATATTTGAATTGGAAACGTTTTACTTGAGTCTGTA
This sequence comes from Mormyrus iriodes, assembly GCA_011763525.2. Taxonomy (NCBI): domain Eukaryota; kingdom Metazoa; phylum Chordata; class Actinopteri; order Osteoglossiformes; family Mormyridae; genus Mormyrus; species Mormyrus iriodes. The sequence goes on along the minus strand of JAAGVU020000090.1, from coordinate 249,702 downwards.
TTTTCAAAATTGCCTCCAAGTGCCAAAAAAAACTAGAGGCCATTCAGCAGCCATTCTTCAGAAAAGGTGACGGAACCCACCTAAGGATGGGCGCCTTGCCAGAACCCTGCATCCTGTCCTCATTCTGTAAACAAATGCCGCTGAGTAGAGCAAACCCCAAGTCATAACCATACTAATAAAACCAAAATTCATTAGCTGTCCCAGACAACTCTGCTGTCAAGCCTTCTCACTCAACTACCAGAGAAGTGACACACCAGCTAACAAGAAATGGGCTCTGTCACACAGGCTGTAGGAAATCTGGAAGGATGAATGTCCCTTCACACAGGGGTCAGTACCAGGCAAGGATGATGTGAATCATTTCACCACCTACATGACGGGAACAAACAGATGCGGCTAAAATCCACACGTAGCAAGCATCACTTCTCATCAAACCCAAAGAATTTGACTGCTTTGGCCTCCACTTGCACATCCCAAAGTGGTTAATCACAAAGTGCCCAAAATCAATGAATTGAAAAAGTGAGGATCTCGCCTCGGCTCAGCCCCATGGCCTAGGCAGCAATAAGCCACTACCATGCCGAGCGCATCTTCCCCTGTTCAATCATTTCTTAATTCATCTGCTCCCCTCCCAGCCCCTAAAAACCTAGGGGGATCCATCAGCATCGCATGATTTTGGAAATAAAGAACTGCAGTTCCCAGCTGAGATAGCAACCACACCTGAGAGATGTTTCCCTAAGCCTTAAATCTCAGTGCAATGATCTCTGATTAGGGAAAGAAAAATACCACTTTAAAAACATTGGACAGCCATGTTTCTTTTGAGAAACCCCTCTTTATGAAGCGTCAAAGCTACTCACTTCCTTTCTCAAGCAGCCCATAACGAGCCTTTAGCCACTCTTGCTAATGTGTTTCCTGGCTAGACACTGCACAGCTCAAGTTACACCCCCCCGACCACACACAGTGTGCAAATCTTGCGAAGTCTTTACATTCAAAACAGCAGAAGCTTGTGGAATCCTTTCATGCATCTGGCACAAAGCCCACTGAAGCAGACAGGGGATGGGGGGGGCGGGGGAGGGATTCTGACTACCTGGAATGACCAGAACGTCAAGTTCATCCACCCCCCATGGTTCTTCCAACAAATTTTCCATATGCAAATATCAATGTTAGATCTATGCATCTGCTTTTGAAATGCCACAAAATCACTGTGACCTCAGCAATATCTCATCACCTAGCTCTGGCATCCTTTACAAGGACTTAGTCATTCACAACGACTAGCATTTCCTCTTCTCATGGGAGAAAAAGAGCACATCTTCATTAACTGTATGGCACAAGGCAAACAAGCTTATCTGGGCCTGTGGTGATCCAGCAGGTAACGCAGACCTGTCACTCAGTTTCATGGCAAATCAGAGCTGCCCAAGCAGAAATATGTCACCAACTACCCAGACACGACATGCTCTGATAGCCAGGTGACTTTCCCTGCCATGATCCATGCCAGTGCATGCAAATGAAAGCTGCCTGGTATGGCATAATGAAGTCTGCGGGTGGCATGGTGGTTAGGCACAGTCTTGCTAGTTGATCATGGCACAAAAAGCACACTCAACAGAAAAATCCTTCCATCCTTTGTTATTTCCCACGCACCTCTCTTGAACCTTAAGAGAGCAGAGAGACACACCTGGGCCCTTAAAAATGCATAGTTGGCAGTTCACCTTGGTCCAGGGGGCAGAACAGCTAGACAACCTACAAACCTAAGCATACATGTTTTAATTTCATGATGTTACTGTTACTCAGCTTTATTTTTACTGATGTACAGAAGTACGTGGCCGTTAAGACAACACACTCAGAGCATGCGTGAAAGAGGCGCCAACAATTTATGGCAGCAGAGGTAAGAGGCTTGTGATTACAGCCGCTACATTCCACAGGTTCACGCAACATGGCTTATTGAGGTAGTGCCTTCCGGAAGGCCAGAGCGTTCTGACCCCCTCTGCAAGCTGGGGATGAAGTCACTCATATTACAGAGTTCCGGCTTACACAGGCAGGGATGCACCGAGTACATTCTCAGGGCAAACAAGACAACTCCTGGATCGCAAGGAAGAAATCTGATAAAATCTAGTGGAGCTCTGCAGCAGCGATCGCAAATTAGCACACCAGTGAGGAAGAGCAGGTCGCAAACGGCTCAATTGCACAGTGAGAGCAGTATCACTTTCACTTCGGAGTCTCATTCACACTATGGGCCTTTCAAGCAGTTATTTTTACTCCTGCATGAGAGCATGGAGCTGCAGATCCCATGTATACTTAAAAGCCCAGAACCTGAACAGAAAGTCTTGGAACTGAGATCTGAAGCCAGGTCTTGTCCACAGACACAACCCTGCGTTCATCTCACGCTACGCAAAAGAAGTTTTGCAGCCACGGAAAGGCAGCCAAGACCCACTTTGTGCTGGGAGGGCCCTAGTTTCTTGCATTTCCTCTTTTAACAGCAGTTGCTTCTGTTACACAAAAGCTTGAGTAAGCCGTCAGAATACTGAGCTGAATGAACCCAGCAGCTCAGCTGGGCTGAATGAACAGGCTGAATCGTCGACTTATGCCCACTCCTGTGTGTTTCACTTCAGATGGGGACAGACCTCTACATCCAGAGCCCATAACGGCAGCAGTGAAATCTGGCAGCCTGTAAAGATGTGGATAAAAATAAACAATCACTAGCGACTAGCACAGGTGCCTGCCAAATCTGTTGTGGTAATCATGGGAAATGAAAATGCCTAGATACAAATTTCTGCACAAACATGGGAAAATTTTAAAAAGCTGTTTAACTCAAGAATGATAATCATATCCCTTAAAACTGTGAACAACAAGTCTTTAAAAAAGAAAAACTGCACACCAACCACCCACACACAAAGTAAACGTTTTTTCACCCCCTCAAGTACTGGTATTGCCCAGGAAATATTAGTTAAATTGAGCACAATGTATTTTATCAGGTGCTTAATATATTTTGAAATGAGACGGATTTTAAAAAACTACTTAGGAATGAGTTGACAGATTGATGTACATCTAAATATGAAATATTCCCTAATTAGGTGCGACTGTTATACATGCACACACTGCTCTGACACACATACACACACACCCCAAATCAATCCGAATTTTTCAACGAGCCATTTGTATAGTTAAATAAACGGTATGGACACTTAAATTATACATACACAACATACTGTTTCTTACCAGTATAAACAGAACTAGCTCATCATGCTGTTCAACTAAACCACAAATACACGAAGACAAAATAGCACAGTATAAAAAGTTATGCATCACTGAGGGACCGCTCGAAAAGGTCTTTAAAAGACCGTCCGGGCACCAGCACTCTCCGGCGAGCTTCTTTAACAAGATTATAGAGAACACCTTGGGAGGCATTACATTCTAGGGGAGATTACACCTCTAACAAGGCAGCCCCGGTCGTCCGCAGAACCACCGCCCGCAGGGAGGGTGGTCACCAGACAGGGAAGGTTTGATACGGAGGTTTATATTTTTTATTTAAATACTGTGTATTTAAACCATGCAGCTACAACCATTCGGGGTGCCAGATATAAAGTGACCGTGATACAACCCTAGAAATCCAAAACAACCAAATCTGAAAATAACCACAATACGACCGTAAGTAATATGCAAAACGACTATGATATAACCGTAAGAAATATCCAATACAGCCATAAATCAAAACCGAAAATAACCTTTTGCAGTATCCAAGACGACCGTGACAGCTGTAAATAATATCCAATACAAGCATAATCCAGAACTGAAAATAACCGTAATACAACCGTAAATGTCCAAAACAACTCATATATTCATATATATATATATATATATATACACACATACACACACATATACGCCGAATACATCCGAATACAGTGCAAATAACCGGTTAGACACGGTTGCAGGTGAACATTAGTAAACGCTGACCGAAGGCAACCGCCGTGAGCTCGGTTTGTTACGGTTCACTGTATTTTATACCTAACGGTGCTCAACACATATTTAGGGTAAAGCACTAACATTTAAAAAATTTACTAGGAACAAATACAACAAGAAGGTTAAAGCAGAATAAGAATAAAGATGGCCAGAAATGTTTAACACTGGAAATAGGTGGGTGTTAAACCGGCGGGTCCAGCAGCCCCGGTCCAGGACTCGGGGCGATAAACAACCGCCCGAACCGACACGCTAGCCCGGTGGGTCCTGCAGTCTTGGTGCGGGACTCGAGGTAATAAACAAACGCCGGAACCGACGCGTTAACGCGACGGGTCCGGGACTAGGGGCAGTAAACAGCCTCCCGAACCGACTCGTTAACCCGACGGGTCCAGCAGCCCCGATACGGGACTTGGGTCGATAAACAGCCGCTTGAACCGACGCGGTAACCTGGCGGATCTAGCAGCCCAGGTCCGGGACTCGTTCAGCCGACGAGCCGGTCAGACACAGACCTTAACCCTCGGGTCTGTCTCCGGGCTCGGTTTACCTGGACTCGGCGTGGCGAGGACTCTTCACGCGGCGGCCCCACGCCCTGAGAGCCGCCGACGCCGGACACCGACTGGCGAAGCCGCCGGCTCGCGGTCAGCAAGCGCCTCCGGCAGAGCGCGCCGTGACGTTGCGCACGTGGCCCACGTGACCGCGAGCGAATTGCCTCCGCGAGCCGGCGGCCGCTAGCGCTCTAGTTGCGTAGAAGCCGCTAATTATGCTTAATCAATCCCTCCAGCTCTGTTAGGAAACGCGGAAGGAGAGGAGATATACACGCCGGTACGTTTTAATTCACATTCCAACACAAACAGCCTTCAGAAGTAGTGATATTTATTAACCCCTAATTTATCAGTGCAGAACATGTGAAATCTAACTCATACTCCACGGTTTGAAAGCATTATTAAATGTTACCTATAAAGCGAACTTAAGATACCCCAGTAAAGCTTGATCGTGACCCAGATTCGATGCCTTTTATGGGCAGTGTCACCGAGAAGACATCCTTCAGCTTTCGGGTGCAGTTATTTGTGTCTGTGTCTGATATAGGCTGTGAAAAAGCAATGCTTAGGTGTTTAGGTATTAACACAGACAGCCTAGAGATTCGATGTGTGTGAGACGGATTCGATATTATAACAGATTTCAAAGGACCGCACAAATGGTTGTTACAGAGAAACAATATAAATATTTTAGTGACATTTTCTGGATTACCCTAACCTCAATAAGCGTTTGCGGATTCTTTCTAATGTCACATAGTGAAAATGTTTAATTCACCATATGGTTGTGCAACCGCAGATTTGGCTGCGATACTCTTCCGCTAAATTTGACATGGATTTTACATTACGTTTTCACCAGCGCACTGCTGAAACGTTGTCAGCGGATGTCTGTTCATGAAAAACAATCTATAAATATACATGCAAGACTTCCAAGTCCTAATTGGTTACAGAAAGTCTATAGGGGCTGGAAAACAGCGGGGTTTTTTTCCATGAGATCAATTAATTGAATGAAAACGTTTTGCATCCTGTGTTTGCATGAATTGTTTGCCACTGAAAAAGTGCGTGTAAATTCCAGACAGAACCATTGTAGCGCTGGTGTTTAACCAGTAATTGGTTTACTACTGGGCGGTATGGTGTCTCAGTGAGTAGCACTGTCTCCTGACAGTTCCCGGGGTTTGATCCTGCTCTCTCAACGTGCCTGCGCTCTGTGGTGTGGGTTTACTACTGTATTCCGGTGACATTCAGATATGCTGATTGGGCATCTCCAAACTGTATGATGTTTGTGTGTATATGCCCTGTGATGGACTGGCATCCCGTCCAAGGTGTATCGATGCCCGTGATGGGCTCCTTGTGACCGTATAATATCAGTGAAATGGACACGCAGAGACACTTACAGTTTAATGTTTTTTTTTTTCTGAAGCTCACACAGAAATATCATTACATTGCAGAACAAATACTTCATACATAATAACTTCCATTGACCATTTCTAAATGCAAGTAAATAAGGCCAAAAGATTTGCTATGTTAGAAGCTCTACAGTTTTGTTGAAATTCAGCAGACTAGTGATACACCTTTGTGCTGTTGTTCTAGTTGCTTGTGCTGTGCATAGGTGAGGAACCAAGCCATTGTGAAGTTAAACACTCGTTTACTATGATTTGGCCTCATTTGGTGTGGGGTGGGGGGGGTCCCATGTGATATGTTGTGATTTTAAGGTATTCACATGTAATACAAATACCCCTTTAAAACAGCACCACCTCTGGTCAATTAACCTGTTGCCTGTAATGCTACATCATTTTGTTACAGAGTTGCTGGGACAGCATCGCCTGCTTCTTCGCCTGTTCGAGATGGCTATCACAGGGCCTCCTTTTTCTCTGTAAAAGTACTCCGCCCTCTTTGATCGGTAACCTTGCCCAATGACTCAGCCTTTAGCCGGACGGAGTCTGTAAGAACAGAGTCAGACACCATTAGCTTCATTTGTACTAGGAGAGGCGTTAGCTGCATGTAATAGCTACAAGTTACACTGAGTAGGTACACTTAGCTAATTACAATATCTAAATGGCTAAATGCATTATAATACCAAGCAAAGTCAACTTTATTGTCATTGTGCAGATGCACAATGAAATGAGGTAGTAGAAGCTCTTAGTGCAAGCATCACGTATCATATAACATTTAAAAATAGTGCAATAATTAGTGTCCTGAATAAGATGCAAGTGTCATATACATACAGTCATGTGCTGCATAATGATGCTTTGGTCAACGATGGACCACATACCTGACAGTGATCCCATAGGATTAAAATGGAGATGAAAAATTCCTATCACCTAGCAACGCTGTAACATAATAGTGTGACACCTTGCTCACATGCTTGTGGTGATACTGGTGTAAAGAAACCCACTGTGCTGCCAATTGTAACATACAGTGATGTATAGTACATAATATTTGCAATAATAAGCAACTATGTTACTGTTTTATCTGTTTATGTATTTACTATACTGTACTTTTTATCGTTATTTATGCTATTTCATATAGATTAGGTGTATAGTTGGCTATACCATCTAGGCTTGTGTAAGTACACTCTATGATGTTCTCACAATGCCAAAATCACCTAACGACGCATTTTTGAGAATGTATCCTCATCGCTACATGATGCATGACTGTAGATATAGGCCTAAATACAGTCATACATACAAATACATACACCTATATGTCACTAAATGACAGCATGTAGATTATGTACAGATACATGTTGCAACAGTCCATTGTTTTTTAGGCTAATGGAAAGTGTATTTTCTGCAATAAGGATATCAGCCCTTCTCGAATACTGGCATATGATTTCTTAAAGGGGTCATTTTCAATTCAGTCATTGGCAGTCACTTAAGTGACAGCGATACTGATGCACGGAATTGATCGATATTGCACATAGGTGTTGAGAAAACTTGAGATGTAAAGGGAAGATCTCTGACCTTCACTTTTATTATGATAGGGCACAATTAAAGTTCCCTGTCTCATAAACAGACTTGCACTCGTGACCGCAGTGTCGCAGTCCTCACCTTTTCTCTCCTCCGCTTTCTTAAACATCTTCTTCTCTCCCTCCCTTGCATTTCTGGCAGTGTTGGACAACGTTGTGCTGCTCAGGGCCCATGTGGTCTCAGTTGCGTGTAACTAGCAGAGAGATACCATAACCTGTTATGCATATGGAATCCAGAAGGACGAGAAGAGTCATGTGATCAGCTCTAGATTAGATTGTCATCAAAGATAATGAACACTATGACTATCTGTTCTACTCCATTCACTCCAGTCACAGTCAGAAGAAAATTTATATAACCCTCTTAAGATAAAAAAGATTGCTCAATAAATGTCACCACTAACTCATGGGCCCCCAATAATCAAAACCAGCCAATACAAGCCCTAGTTGGGATATGTGTATCATGCTGTTTTGGTATCTCTTTCCCTTAAAAATCATTTGATACAGCATTTAATCAGCCCTTTTGCAAAGAAATAATACCTGGTCTCCACCCATTTAGGTGGAGACCTCAAACCCCCTTCCCACATGTTCAACCAAAAGTCATGCCCTTACACTATTCAGGTTTTGTTTTCCACGGTGGTGCAGTTATTAGCCCCATGGTCCCTCATCTTTAAGACTGGGGTTCAAATCTCAACCCCGGCTCCATGTGTGTGTGTGTGGAATCTACATGTTGTCATGGGGTTTCTCCCAGGTACTAAGGTTTTGACCCGCACTCCAAAAACATGTTAAGATGAATTTGGAGTTACCAAATTGTCTGTTTGTGCACCCCATCCTGGGTTATTCCCTGCCTTACGTCCATAGGCTGTGGACCCCCCACAACCCTGAATAGGGCAAGTGGGTACAGAGGACGGATGGGTTATTCTGCAAGCACTTTTATCCAAGGTGACGTACGTTTTATTTTGAGAATGCAGGATCAGACAGTGTTTGGAGTGACTTAAGGGCCTTGCTGAAAGGTTAAAAGGTGACTTAATTCTGCAGATTCTGGGATCCAAACCAGCAACCTTCTATCACAAACACAGTGTCCTAACCCACCGAACCAAACACTACCCCTCCCCCACCTCCCCCAGGCAGAAAACACAGAAAAACAATTCCTATTATACATCCATCCATTTTCTATAACCACTTATTCCATATGGCTATTATACATCCATCCATTTTCTATAACCACTTATTCCATATGGGTCACGGGGGCTCCGGAGCCTATCCCGGAAACTGCGGGTACAAGGCAGGGAACAACCCAGGATGGGGCGCCAGCCCATCGCTGGGCACACTCACACACCATTCATGCACACGTGCATACCTACGGGCAATTTGGCAACTCCAATCAGCCTTGGCATGTTTTTGGAGTGTGGGGGGAAACCGGAGTACACGGAGGAAACCCCACGATGACACGGGGAGAACATGCAAACTCCACACACATGGAACCCGGGCGGAGACGTGAACCCC
>JAAGVU020000090.1:224309-240650 GCA_011763525.2 Mormyrus iriodes | reverse complement strand
CCGGGCGGAGACGTGAACCCCGATCCCAGAGGTGTGAGGCAACAGTGCTAACCACTGCACCACCGTGCCGCCCCTCCTATTATACAGATTATTGTATTTCCCACATTCACAGTATATGGTAAATTATATATTTTTTAACTACAATTTTTAAAACATATTATTTAGCATGTCAATATTTTAATATGTAAAACAGTATATTCTTTGTTGTTTTTAATTCTGTGGGGGGTAGTCTTGCCTTAAAAATATATGTCTGAGTTCTTAAATGATCTTGTGTACTGTAGGAAGTGTAAAGTCTTTACTGTTTAAAGATGGGTCAGTCCTTGGCCTAAAAAGCAGGAGTTTCACTAAAAGCACTGTCCTGTCCTCAAAATTCAATCCCTCACCAAGTTGGAGTTTAAGCCCAGAAATAAAATTCATCCATGAATTCAGAATACAAAGTCAGTTGTTCTAACTGCCAGTAATTATGTGTTTAATTTGGCAATCGATGTTAACGTGACGAGGATCTCTGATGTGGACCACATGGCCGGTGTTTTCTAAATGAATGAATGAATAAATAAAGATTGTAGGAGAAAGGAAAAGCGTAGAAAAAAAGGGATGTTTACGAAAATTCACTGTTCATTTTTCCCGATGCTGTCCTAATATTTGCAAGAAGTAACAAATATGTTTTGATAAACAGGATCTCAGAAATGGAAAATGCTTTTCGTTGACCTTCCGTCCCCCTTCGAAGGTGACCGACTCGAGAGGGACACAAACGGCGGAACAGGCTTCAGCTAAGCTCGGCTGCTTGAGGTGCAGCTGGATATGGAGCGTTTAAAATCCGAGAAGCTTAGCAATGATCCATCGCACACACTTACAAAAAAGCAGATCGCAAGAAACGAGATGTTATGGCGACAGAGTTAATGAGTTGCGACTGTCACACGCTCGTCACGTAATGGTTTCGTGCAACTCTTTGTAAACGTTTAACTGCTTTAAGGCTGCAGTGTCCTTAATAATATGTCAGTGACCTACTGACTTCGCAGATTTGAGCGCAGGCTTAAACAGAAACTTTACAAGACTGTTTTTAAGGCGTCACATTGTCGTTACTTGCAGGACGAATGACTAGATTTGATACTGCTGAAGATTCGTTTATACTATAACAGCATGCTTTTTGTGCAAATAATAGCTACTTGAATACAGTCTTATGTTAGAAATTTAAGTAAATAAGATATCAAAAAAGAAAATGTGATCTATTCACCCGTTGATGCCATCTGCATTTTCATATTATATGAAAGTGCGATAAAATGTTTTACTGCTAGTTTACACATCACGGGGTGCGTTGTGGATGCCTTGTGATTCATACGACAAGACTAGATTTCTGGTAATTGTCTATAAATGGAGACCTTTACAGGAGCCGTTGCCAGCTATGATCACAGAGATCTAATTCATATTAGGTGAAGAAAAGACTGGTCTACACTGAAGTCTGCATTTTGCGTTATACGTTGTCATGGAGACGTGACATATGACGTTAGCTTTGCCTTGTCTTACATATTCTTCAAATGTGTCTGTCAAACTCAGTGAGTGTCGTCAGTACACTGTGATAAAGAAAACAGTGAACCCCTATAATTGCTTGTTTACTTGAAAGGCATAAGTTTATTATTAACATAAAAAGTCGTATGCCAGTCGTGAGAAATTCATCCCATATCACTCTTTGGATATTTAATATTTAACATCTAAGTGAGGGTAATGTTTGATCTAGCACAGATAAATCAATCTGGGTCTCATCTAGACTACTAAAAGGGCCCGTCCTCAACCATGGTCACCATTTCTTTAATGAAATGTTTCCTTTATCTGACTGAAACTGGCATCAGCTTGTTCTTGAATCCTAGCACTAACTGTGGCCGGGTTTGGCTCTGGTTCCCTTGAGACTCTGTTCACACAGATCCAATCCCACCCCTGGTCAGCCTCACCCTGTCTGATTAAACACATTTTCCATTAATCTACACTAAACAACTCTTATTGGAAGGCTTAGAGTTAGGAAGGATGAGGATTTCACAGAACACTATTTGACTGAATCCACAGATAGCATTACATATCATCCTCACGTTCTTAGAGCAAACCAACATCTGAATGTCCCTCATGCCATTTCACGCTAAAACGTAAAAATTTTAATCTGAACAAATGGTCCACGATGAGTTTCCTGGTCGTCTTGGTACTCACCTTGCATTAAAAAAAACACCATGGAGGATGAGGTGAGAGAAACAGCGAGAGACTGTGTTTGACAGCTGGAGATTTAGGCAACAAGAGTTACCCAGATGATGGTGATCCAGACATGAAAGGTGATCAGGAAATACAATGGTCATGTGATACAGTATCCAGTCATGTGATGGGCAGCAACAGCACACAATGAAACCACACAGACAAGGTGAGCGCACTCTGCTTTACTTTATTAGTCCACTGGGGTGGTATGGGGTGGGGGTGGTGGCGGAGTGTTCAGTGTGATATAACACACTGGTGATATTCAGAAACAGTCAATGGAGTAGAGAAAAGACACGCATACACCCACGCAACAAAGCACATTTCCCCATGCATATTTCTGTCAATCAGGCAATTACCCATCACTCAAGTCAGGTTTGCACCCTAATATGGGCCCCCGACAAACACTAGGAAGGGGGGAGGTTGTGTTTCGATTACAGTATGCTGTACCACCTCTACATTCCTGAGCTCTCCAATTTCTTTTGTCTGCTGGCTTGTGTTGTTTCCAAGAGGCTAAATTTAGCATGGGTCTTATGTATCAACAGGTACAGGCGAGTCCTCTACATGCAGGATCATCTGACAGCAGGGAATCACTCTTTATGTGACAAGGACCCATTTTGACGAAACGGCAATTCGGTTTGTCTTACAAAGCTTAGGTTTTTTTACTCCAAACAAATGCACCCGCTGGTCTTTAAAATTATCAGTTCTAAGCGAGTGGAGGAGGACACCGATCGATCGGTTAGTCCGAAGCCAAGCAGAAGTAGTCTGTTTTGGCTGAGACAGAGCCCCTTGACGTGGCAAGGGAATCCCACTGGCCTCTCTCAGATTTAACGTCTGATGATGTTTGAGAAGCCCCCGTTTTCCATTTCCTAGCATACAGTTCAAGAACAAACACACACAAAAACACCCTGGCTGTATTACTGCAAAGCTATCAATTTCTGACAAGATGGGGAAACAGACGGAATGGCACATAATTTTTTTGGGGCAAATCACCAAAATTTAGCAGGACAACTGGTATACAAGGATGATACAAGTACCTTCTCATCTCTGAGACTTGTAGGTCGCCCAGCACCAAATTAGGAAGAGATTTATAGTACTGAAGTTTTTTTTTTTTACCTGAAGGGGGCAGGGTGCGAATGGACAAATGGAACAGGAGCTATGAAAGTCTTGAGGGGTGGACAGTGTCAGAACGTTTGGGAAACTCCTGTTCCTACGTGATCACCCGGGTAGCTGCCATTCACTACTGCTGTTTATAAACATTCGTCACTCCCAGCTTATTAACTCTAAGAAGTTCTACAAGGTATCCTCGAGGAGGAAAGTGCACACATACAAACCTGCGTAAACCACTGGTAATTCTTTTAAATCGATTCATTTTGCGCAAGTGTTCTTTTGTTTATTTCCTTTCCTTCCTGATGGCCTTGCCTGGCTCCTCACCATCGGGGATGAAGACACTTACGGTGAAGTCCCCGCTCTCCGTGCCATATTTGTTCTTGACCAGGATGCTGTATTTGCCCGAGTCGGACGTGTTCACCGTGGTGATGGTAAAGCTGGCAAACTTGCCCGACGCGAACTTTAGGATGTAGTGGTCATCCGACACCAGCTCCCGCTCGTTCTTCAGCCAGGTGACCTCAGGCACCGGGTCGCCGGAGATGTTGCAGGTGAGATTCAGGGCCTGTGTGGTGAGAATGATGAAAATCTGACACAGCAGTGGTGGAAACTCCCATGATGTACCTTGTCTGGATGTACGAGGCCACGTCGTTGATAACAGTGTTTGATAATAAGCTAAACTGAGCATATGTAAGATAAAACCAGTTTCTATATGTTAACGGTTACTGCTTTCACGACACTAGACCACCACTGGCGTATGAAAATGTTTCATATGTTGAAAAAAGTTTCACATGATCTGAGACACTACACAAAATACAGATTCCTATAGATCAAGTGAAGAGTTAAGAGCTCTTTTTCAGTATAAGAGTTTCATTATGATTTCAAGATCTACAGACTTGTGGACGATCGACTAACTGCTACGGTCTTGACAGACATGATGGTAATTTTAAGATTTCTGCTGGCACCCACTTAGGGGCCTAAGGTATGGTGTGAGGGCTTGGAATCATGGGAGCATGGATTATAGTCCAGCAAAGTGGCCTGGTCACATGACCCTACACACTGGCGATTACCTTGCCCTCCTGGATAGTGACCACATCGGGCAGTCCTCCCGCCACACGGGCACGGTCTGAAAGAAAGGGCACACATGAGAGGTAAGGGCACAACTTCATGGGGGCCCCAGAGATGATGGAGGATATTTTAGAGCGGTAGGAGTGTTTAAGGGCTTAGTCTGCCTCACTGTGTTCTGCGCTTCAAACTATAACTACTATAACTAACTATACTAACTACTGTATATTAAGTACTCCATAACTACTCTCCCCCAAGGCTGTGATAGCAGCAACAAGATCAAACACTTCCTCGATTTCAGATTATCCAGATCTAAAAACACCAAGAATTTCCTTAAAGGAGCAGAACCGAAATAACCTTTAAATCTCTTAATTTCTGCAATTTTCCTTTTATTGATAACTATTAATATATATTAATGTTCCTTCTTATTGGAGTGGCAGCTACTGGCCCTGACTGATCAAACTTCAAAGACAAAAATGTGGATTTAATTTAGCAAATAATGGAAAAACCCAAAGGCGCATCATGCCCGGTCAAAAGCTCTGTCAAAATAAAAGCCCAGGCTCGTGCAGGACTCCGAGGCGCATTCTCATCTCCTTTTTAACGCCCAGAGGGGGATGAACTCACTTCTCTCTGCGATGGCGGCAGCCCTGCAAAGAGGGGGAAGATGTCAAGAAGGCCTTAGCAAGCAAGGTTCAGGCGGCCTGTTGCACAACAGGAAATGTGTCTGAGCTGACAATTCCCCGAAGCTATTTTTAGCGCTCATTGTAAAAGATCCGTTTCAACTACAAAACAAAGCGATTCATCCATCCTGTCTGAAGATGGAAAACGCAGCACTGAGGATGTGTTGTTATATAAAGCACATATTTTACACTTGTACATTTTATTTATGTGGCAGATGCTTTTATCCAAAGTGACATACATTTTTCAGAAAGCAGGGTCAGACACTCCTTTGAGCAGTCGGGGTGGGGGGTAGGGGGAGTGTTAAGGGTTTTGATTGAAGGCCCAGTGGTGAAATCACTCTGCCTGCCATGAGATTTAAATCTATGACTTTACAACCACAGGCATACCATATTGACCCACTTAGCCACACACTACCCAGTTTTTCGAAATGGCCAAATGCCGTTTGGATTAGCTGACTGCGGATTAGCGGTACGTCACTTAGGCAGGTTGAGAGAAACCCCGCCTTTTGTCTACATTGCTGAATGAAACGGTGCATAAAATTGAGGGAAACGGAGCAGTTAAGGAATCAGGCTTGTGAAATACAGGACAAAGTCTCACATTAGCTGGAGATGTTAATTATACCTCCACATGGAGAATAGGCTTGAAACGTTTTATATTCCCATATATAAATTAGGAAACTATGGAACTGTAAGTGTTTAGCAGCCTTTACTGATCGAAGGACGTGCAAGGTAGCCAACAAACACAATATAATTTCATAATGGAGTTACTCACTTCAGCCTCTGAAATTCTGCATTGGCATCATCAAACGCTGAATCAGGGGAGAGAGAGAGATTTATAAGGGAGGGATGCTGCTTTTGCAGTGACCCAGGAATCATGCACACACTGGGGGAGGGTCATCTGAAATGAGTGTAAATGCATAACGTATTAAACAGCCTGGAGTAAAGATACTGGGTCATGTTTTTACACTGTAAAAAAAACTGTACACCACCCTGTGAAAGCTGATCCGTTAAAGTACTATTCTCTGATCCACTGATTGGTTGATGGGCGTGGAGTAGAACGCACCCTGATTGGCTGGCACACACACAGTAAAACGGGCCGCTCACGCTGAAGGGTCAGTGGCAAGACTCAGGCACGCCTCACCTTGGCCGGACAGGTCCACAGTCCTGCGGAGGCCCCCTTTGCCGTCGAAGAACTCGATGGCGTACTTGCCCTTGTCCTTCTCCGTGGGCTCGGTGATTTGCAGCCAGAGCTGCTCCCCCACCACGCCACTCTTGATCCGGTCTGTGAAGGTGATGGCGGAGTCCCTGGGGTCAGGTTAAGGTCACGGTTAGGGTTAGGGTAATGGGGAAAGATACAGATACACACACACACACACACACACACACACACACACACACACAGCAACATGCACCAATGGACACGCACATATGGATCCTGGCAAACATGGTCCTATAAAAAACGCAATTGAACTGTTATGCTAGCTGCGAATCCGTCTCATACCAGCAGGGGGCGATCAGCACCATGCAGACTGATGATAACCATGGTTTCCTCACAGCTGGCGTCAGGAGCGCTAACAGGTGACTGATTATTTCTCAACCCAGAAAAGTTTAAAGCCTATTTAGGTAAGAAGCCCAAATGGGTAAGTCAAAGCTCTCTTGGAGGGTGAATCCTGGAGATCCACTAGCCTGAGGGGCCTCCTGACCGCCCCCCTTTTTTTGTATATTTTTAATAAACCTTGCACCCTCACAGGGATATTTATCTGTACCCTCCTTGCCTAGGCATAGGACATAAATAAAGGGACCCTAAGGTTTAGACGTAAACACACACAGACAGAAATGTCCTACTTGTGGTGCCAGGTGACGTGAAGCTCATCATTGTAGTAGTTGACGAAGGTGTAGAGTCGCACTCCCTCCTCTGTGCTCTGAATCTTCAGCGGCGTGGACGAGTTGGCTATGAGGACACAGAGAGAAGCTCAGGGCCTCGGGCGGGTACGCTACCCTGGGCTTACACACCGGGAGCGTGTACGACATGGGTTATTAATGAAGACCCGCTACTGACTGAGCACAACTAAGATATTCAGCGTCTGTCCCCTGACGGGATTCTAGTCCATCAAAGTGAACGCACACAACGGACGGTTTAAAAATGCCAGTTAGCTTAACGGCATTGGAGTTATGGGTACCTGACGGAGAACCTGACAACAGAAGGACATGCTAACTCTAAACACACATGGCAGATATGGGATTTGAACTCCTAACCCTGGAGGTATGAGGCAAAAGTACTACCCACAGAGCCAACATGCCACCATCAGGCATGTCAATCAAGCTGTCTACTCAACCAGAGACCCTTCATAACAGATCCATTTATGAGCACCCAAAGAGCTAACGCAGGTTAGCCAATATGACGACCAGTGCTTCTTTAATTTTACTTTGGTTTTACTTGAAGATCTTCTCTGCGATGGTCACTCAAGCACGCTAACTTTGGACAGGCAGCTGAGCCACCAGCTACGTCGTTGCCAAAGGTACCAGAGACATCGAGAGACTTACCAATAACGCTGAACACCTGGTTCATCAGGTCCTTGAAACCTGAAACACATCAACCATTGGAAATGCATTAATACTCAAAACTGTTTTAACTGCTTGAAACGTCCAAAACCCTGTGTGCCACATGTACTGAGGAACCAGGAACTAGGCCGGACCACTCTTCAGAACCTTCTTAGAACCTGTCTGTAGTATGTCAGGTGCCATTCCTCCATTCCAAACTGGAACCAAGTCGGTGTGATCAACACATTGTTGATTTCTGTCAAAATGATTATTTTAAAGAGCCAAGGTAAGTAGCCACTGGCTAAAATGATGTCCACCAGTGTCAATCTCACTGGCCCTCAATTTCAGTTGATCAACAGGTAGCCATCATTCTGAGAAGAAGTCATTTGTGAGTAGGAGTCTGCAACTGAGGCCTTTGGCCACGTGTTTTCAGTTCTATTGATGCTGACCTTGGTCGGTGAGTTTCAGCACAGAGATGTCTTTTCCCCGGTCATCTTTCACGGTCACTTGGTAGATGCCAGCGTCTTTCCTCGAAATCTGAGGGAGAGATGGGTGGGATTCAATGGCGAGTTTTGGACGGGGGGTCACCCTCGTTTCCATAAAAGTACAGGAAAACCGGAATTCTGGCTGAGAATTCCTTGGGTCAAGCTCCCGAAAAGTCAAGCTTTTCTCTCCTGCTT
Source organism: Mormyrus iriodes (assembly GCA_011763525.2). Classification (NCBI taxonomy): domain Eukaryota; kingdom Metazoa; phylum Chordata; class Actinopteri; order Osteoglossiformes; family Mormyridae; genus Mormyrus; species Mormyrus iriodes. The sequence goes on along the minus strand of JAAGVU020000090.1, from coordinate 232,345 downwards.
TGGTAGCTGCAGGAAAAGCGGGGAAAGTAAATGCACTGACAAGCAGTCAGAGTTACTATGGCAATAGCATATAAACGAAAAGCCCCAAAGACATCCTCCTCGCTCCTGGGACTTACTGTTCCCTCCGTGCCCGGGGCTTTAGCGGTACTCAGCTGCAATAAGACACAGACGTTATGTTAGGACTCGCCCACACTTAGATGTGCATGTCGAGCGGCAGTGTTCACCACTGATCATTTGCAAGGGCCCCCTAGTGGCCACAAACAGTTACTACACCACAGGGGTAGGGAAACAAAAAATCTGCTGGTTTGCACAACCCTCACACAAAGGGATGGATCTGACCTGTGAGGGGCTTGTTGCTGTACCCCAGTAACGGTTCTTGCCCCTGTGGTGGCACCCCAAATGGGAGATGGACCAAATATGTGCACACATAATATTCTATATAATCAGGATAATCTATATAATCAGAAGGCACTCAAAAGATTTGAAATCTTTGAAAAGAAGAATATGTTCAGTATGACGTCTCACCTGGGAGATCTCCAGGGTCAGCACACCCTCAGTGAAGGAAAGTTTGTCATCTACTTTCACCTCCCGATCATCTTTATGCCAAATGACCACGGTTTCCTTCTTAATATTCCCCACCTGCAGGGGGCGATAGAGAGCAAAGCCTGTGAGCAGCACCTCTGGGGTTTGGCTCTTTACACGGTAGCTTATCTCCTGGAATAAAACAGGTAATAACCACCTGTACAGTCAGTCTTGCTACAACATGTAACATCACACCACAAATCTGCTCTAATGCGACTGATACATCTGTACCCAAGTCCAATACGTTCGTTGCAAAATCGCATTTGTATTCGTGGGATTTTCAGTTAGAGAGAAAAGCGCTACGCAAACTACAATGCAATATAGTCTCAGCGAGAAACACCACTTGCACACAAAAACAACTATCCAAGTGACCGATAGTGATGCCCCATTAACACTTTTTTGAATCTGTTCTTTTCATGAAACGGTTGAACCGATTTTCAGATCTGAAGGAATCTAATTTTTTGTACATCGCACAGGTTAAAGACTTAGATCGGAAAACATTTGGCAAATTTATAAAAAAAAAGCAACTTCATTATTCACTTACTTTTGCTTTTCATAGACTAATCTACAGGTATGTTGTCTTCAGTGGCCCTCCGCATACCGTAATCCGCTGTATCTGTGCTGTGTCCATGCCCGGCCGCACGGTAGCTGTGGCTCACAGCTCCCGACTCTCGGCAATCGACAAGTTAGTGAATTTGGCACGTTTGGTTGAAGTTTCTGAGCAGTTCTTATACGACTCATATGACTCATAGGATTAAATGCATTAGTATTTCTCGTTTAAAATGCATATAATTACATTACTGGCCACTGGTATCGCTATTTTTATTATTTGATTCATTTTGATTGGCATAAGTTACTAAGTTTTGGAGTCGCACTCCCCTAACCATATATTTTCCGTTGGATATGTGTGTTTCAGTACGTGATTTCAGTGAATGAGGGGTTTTTCAGGAAAACATTACTTACTCGCCTTGTAGACAGACTGACTGTACATGGATACCTCTGCCAACACTCCCACGAGTTGACATGCACTGCATCGGTGATATAAATCCTGCTAAAATACACCTTTACAGGAAGGAGATACTGTTCTGGTTTCTGCCAGTTTCACTGCTCTGGGTAAGACTATCAGTAGTAAGAATGTATTGATGAATAAAATTCATGAGGTAAGCCAGCCATCTTCAGGCTGAAATACAGGTCTGTAGTGTCAACTATCCCATCATAAGGGGCTATTTTTTGGGGGGGAATAGGACAGTCAGTTCCCCAAGGTGGAGCAGTTATGTGTAAAGCCTGTGTTTAGAGAGTCCTGACCTACTTCTTAGCCCAAGAGCAGGTCCCACACCATCTCACCTTACACTTCAACACCACCACACAGTTTGGGGTGACCTCATAACTGAGGTACTCCACAAAGTGGGGGCCTGTGTGAAAGTGACAAAAAAAAACACAACTAAGCTCACAGGAAAGAGGGAAACTGGACACAAATGTATGGAAGCCCACCAGGATGGCGGAAGCTTTGGAATCGTTCTCCTACCTTGTTTTCTAGTCCACTCCTTCCTCTGGAACTCGGACTCCTTCCGAAGGTTATCAAATACTGTAAACAAGCAAATAAAATGCAAAATATCGTGACTATTGTGAGAGTTATTTTAGCAGTCGGCACAAACGTGATGTTTATATGTTTTATCTATTTTGCATTAATCTCGTATGAGAAGGTTTTGCATAGCCTTTTTGGTGATTAGAGCACTGAAACTGAACACAGTGAGTAAAAATCCGTCTGTCTAACTGGGTATAAAGGTAATACCGTTTGGGACACAGCATTCAATTTAATGATCAATTGGGGCAGTCATCTGTCAAAGTGAAAAATTTGTATTGCTTGGAGTAAGGGCACTGGAAGTCAACAGTGAAAACAGCCATTGAAAAAAAACGTAGTTTAGAAGCGGTAATGTTCTCAGACACATTTCTCACTGAGACAGAAGTACGACATGTATGATATATTACACTAGTATTAGGATTGAAGAGCATGTGTGCAGGTCTCTATGGGATCCCGACAGAGGAAGATTATTGTAAGATAGTGGTTCACAAACTATGGGACGCAAGCTCCCTCTAGTGGTAGGCAGAGGAGGGGAGGGATGCGACAAGTTTAAGATCCACTGTTGCAGGAGAAGCAGTCATATTGCCTCATAATGGCCCTGTGCTGCCCTCTAGTGGTGAGTGTAATTATTGACTCCTGGAAACCCAGAAAATTCACTGAAAGACACTTAAAACCTTTTGTCTCCAGGGACCTCTGATCAAAGGAAACTCTACAGCTTCCCCAGCATACCGTCGCCAATCAACACCAGGCTGGACTGGTTGGTGGCCTTCCCGTCCTTCATCTGGAAGGTGTACGTCCCCTCATCCTTGGCCTCCAGCGACTCCATGAACATCTCGATGATGCCTGTGTTCTTGTCGAAGTTCATCTTATATTTCTGGTAAGAGCACAGTCACATTCCAATTCAGTCTACCGTAGTCGTGAGAAGCATACCCCCCGTAGTGCAGAAACTGTCTTTTGGAGCTTCCCCACCAATGTTCAGGAACCTAGTTCCTGGGCTGTCTCGACTGGTAACTTTTGTAGCTCCTGGCCACTTTCGTGTGTCGCTTTCACACTGCAGAACAGGAACTGGAACCTTTATGCTAAATAAGCATGGGGGATGCAAAACGTTTGTAGGATAAACTTTAACACACATTTTCATATGCAACTATACCACAGTCTGAAAGATGGGACACAGCCTTTTATTGATAATTTATGTGACCTGCAACATGTTTATAATTAATTATTACATCTGGCCAGTGACGACACGTAAGCCAAAAACAATACTGAAAATGATCTGGATCACATAAAATCATATAATCTATGAATATTAGTGATGCATGATATTTGTTAGTGTAAGTGCATACTATATCATACCATAGCTTTTAAAAACTTTTCAGTGCTGGTAATTTTGTATTTTTAATAATGGATCCAAAACGTAGTGCTCCCTGTGCGTACAGCAGTAACTTTGTACATATAGCGATATAATTTAGATGTTTTGTATATTATATAAAAAGGTCTAGAGAGGAAATGAAATGCAATTTGACATGCAAAGTATATGGTACCACCGTTTCTTTAAAAATGGTACAAAAAATGGCATTTTTATGTTTTCGTTCAGACTAGCAGATTGTTATGAGTAGAAGTTAAGGGGCCCCAAGTGCTATTTGTGAATTTTCACATTTGCGGGGATCTTCCACCCCTGACCCTCGCGAATGTGAAGGGGTGTGATGATGAAAAGAATTAGCCTTGTTCCATCTGTTTCACATGAGACAGACGATCCCATTACAACTATTGGCACTTTTCTATTGGCATATAGGAATCAGGCTGCACCTGACCCGTACCGTGAAGAGAGATTTGTTAGAGCGCGGTTCCACCTCACTTCAGTTTTCAACTGCAGAAGGGTCGGCTCGGAATAGGTGTGACCGGGTTGGAGAGCGACAAATGCTTGTTTACTGGTCAAACAGTGTACATTATGATTTATGATATGTACTTTTTTTAAGTAGGAGATTGGAAATTCATAAATTCTTATCGTTGTTATCTAGAATGCATAAATGCCTAATACTACTAATAATGAATAATATACAGAATATGTCACCTTTCCCTTCACGTAATCCGTGCAAATCGATGCAGAACAGAAGTGAAAACCTGCCATGTGTCTCACCTCCGTTACCTGCCAGTGAGCAGGACTGACTTCGACCAAATGACTGATTAAGTGTGATGATGGGCAGAGACCTGGAGATCAACTGTTCTGGGAGGTGTGGAGTGCATTTGTGGGTTTAGAGTGGACGTGTGAGTGAGTGAGGGTCTCTCTCTTTCTGTGGGGGAGGGAGGGGGTGGTGTTAACACATGTGTTTTGGCATAAACACAATTGCTTGTGTCTGTTTCCAGTGGTACTGACACAGATTCAGTCTATGTTAAAGGTTATTGACTCTGTTTGGGTCTACGTTGAGGGTTTTGGGTCTGTTTTGGGTTGGGATGGAAGGGGGAGCTCACCTCTCCGGGACTCAGGATATTGTCGTTGAACACGTAATCCACCTTCGCGTTGGCAGAGATCTTCTCAGCCTGGAGCCAGAAGCGAACCCTGCCCTTCTCCAACAGCTCCACAGCCAAGTCCGATTTTAGGGGGACAACTGGGGGTAAAGAGCTGTCATGAGAAACACCTCCATCCCCAAGCCAATGGACGGCCATCTTCAGTCAGGGGGGTGGTGAAGAGAGGAGTACAGGATGGAGAAAGAGAAGCTGTACTCACTGGGAAACTTGTGATCATGGCTAACCTGCAGGAGCTCCTTCAAGCCTGACAGGGAAGAGAACAGAGGCAACTGTTATGATTATTATCCTGATTATTGTCACTGAACAGTAAATGATCCAATGGTACATTGTTCAAGGGTCCAACTGCAGGGCCCCCAACTCACCCTCCTCAGTCAAGGTGTAGCTGGCAGAGACACCATCTGTGTGTGTTACCATGCAGGAGTAGATACCCAGGTCCTCCTGGTCTGGGGTCTTAAAGGTGACCTTTGACCTGCAAGGGGCAGAAAGCATTCAAAATTAGTCAACTCATTACCTGTAAAATCTTTAAAACGTGATTAAACCAGCAAAGGAGATTACACCAAGTTTTGTCGTGTTCTTGTTGAAAAATCCATCCTTCTGAGAATGATTTTAAAAAATTGTTTAAAAAAATCTCTTTACAGGTATTATAACATCATAATGAGATTATAAAATCATATTATATCATCATATCAGAATATTATAACCTGCATAATGAAATACTACCTTAAAGATGGACAGACACACACACACAAGCACACACACACACACTTACTTTCCCCCCTTGGTCTCCATGTTTAGGCGAGTAAAATCCGTGATTTCCTCGTAATTTTTGGACCACACAAACTTCGAGTCCTGCGTCATCTTAGAGCACTCAAAGTTCATCGAGATCACGCCTTCGTCATCCACTTCCACAACAATCTCTTGGGTGCCTACCATGGAAAAAAAAAACAGAAATATTTAAATATAAAAATTCAAATTCTCTATTATGACTTTCATGGGGATTCCTGTCGGGACCTAGTTTTCCGTCGGTGCAATGTTCAGACAGGTAAAAAGATACCACTGCTATCCTGTTCTGGATAATCCATTCATTCACAAACTTATCCAACCATTCATTCATAAACACTTATCTATCCATTAACACTCATGATAATGTTGGCACTGAGCTGTACAGCTAATTTATCCATCATCTATCCATCAGCACTTATCCTGTACAAGATTACAAGGTTCCCACTCAACTAACAGCTCGAATTTTTATTGTGCCAACAACAAATCCATCCATCTTTTCAACGGTTTATCCAGTCCATCACAGGACATGAGTCAAGGGACACCCTGGATGGAATTCCAGTCCATCACAGGACATGAGTCAAGGGACACCCTGGATGGAATTCTAGTCCATTACAGGGCATAAGGCAAGGGACACTCTGGATGGAATTCCAGTCCATTACAGGGCATAAGGCAAGGGACACTCTGGATGGGATGCCTGTGCAATACAGGGGACAAGGCAGGGGGACACCGTGGACAGGATGCTAGTCCATCACAGGGCATAAGGCAGGGAACACCCTGGATGGGATGCCAGTCCAATACAGGAGACAAGGCAGGGGGACACCCATGGTGGGATGGTAGTCTATTGCCGGGTATGCTGGATGTATAGGGAGCATATTGTGTCCTGAATGTATATTACATTTTCAACAGTAACCTTGTGCGCTCCACATCCATTGTAGCATCACTCTTCTTGTTGGTGCAGCAGGTTATGTTTCACATGCCATGCTAGCCCTGGGGTCATTAAAGGTCAGCTGGCCCCCTGCTCATATGACAGCCATGCTGTCATCCCTCACTCGCCTGGGTTACTGCCAACTTTAAGGGTTCTGGTTCTGTGTTATACGGGCTTACCTGGACACGTCTGGGCCAGGACGGGCTCCGTGGTCTGGGAGGCCTTGCCTACACCGGCCTTGTTCTGGGCACGTACCCGGAACACGTAGGACACCCCCTCCTTGATCTCCTTGATCTACGCAAAAGGAAGGAGAGTCAGGCGAGGCATTCTGACTCCTGTCCATCACCTTCACACTCCCTGTCTGTTCCGTCTGTCAGTAGATTTCCAAAATAAGCCACGTCGTTTCCACATTTCCATAATAAATCTCGTCTGTCAGTCACTTCCGTAAGCAGCTCTGGTCTTGATTAGCCTGTTGAAACACCCTGGCACTCACTGACAGATATCTCAAGTTATTTATTCAAAAAGGGATTGTTTTTCCCTTTAAAGATTTAAATTTTAGGGAACATGTAAAACTTCAACCAGTTTCATTACCAAACCTTTTCGTACAAAAAACAAAAATGGCCTACTTGAACTATAGGATATTTTTATAGAAGCAAGGCAGCTACATAATTGTGCACGTACACAAATCCTCTTCCCCGGAAAGTTCCAAACTGTGCCTGTCTGGTCGCGAGCCTCTAACCTCCCTAACCCATTACACCCCCTGCTGGCAGACATTTGCACCTTCATGTATGTCTTGTCAGTGGACTTCTCGTTGACACCTCTCCATGCCTCCTCGGAGGCCTCTGCCTCTTTGATGTCAATGTAGAAGCCGTTAACGGGGTTGCGACCCTGGTACACCGGCGGCCTCCACAGCAACACCAGGGAGTCCTTGCGTACCTCCGACAAACGGAGGTCATGGGGAGGTCCTGTAGACAGGGGGTAGCATCATTGGTAGAGCCAATCAGCAATCAGCTATCAATGTTGAACACAAATGGGCAAACAAGCTCCTGTTGTATTAGCAATGCTAGAGGGCATGAATTGAGATCGTTGTTTGGTCTTTAATGGGCTCCCACACATGTATCCAGCCTGCTATCTGGCCACACACCCCATAATCTGAGCTCAGAGACCGGTGGGAGCTTGTCACACCTGGAACGGCAATGGTCCACTCCTCGCACTTGAATGTCTCGCTGGGTTTAGAGGGGTTCCCCACTCCCGCCATGTTGGCTGCACGCACCTGGAACTGGTACAGCTTGTTCTCCTTCAGGTCCGTCACCTGGAGACAGAGATGGAGCTCAAAGGCGTTATCCTGGACGCTAATGTGGAAATCTCGCCCTCAGATGAAAGCCTCCCCTTCTTCCCCTTGTTTAAGGCTGATCAGATGGGGGGCACCCTGGTAGTCACTGGACCCTAAGCAGCCGCTTATGCCTTGGGCTGGCCAACACGTAACAGTGACGCGTAATCTTTACAAACACAGGGACCAGGTTCTCCCATGTAATTTTAATCATAAGCCTTCATCGTAAGTCATCCATCCATTTTCCAGAACCGCTTATTCCATTTCGGGTCGCGGGGGGTCCGGAGCCTATCCCAGAGGCTGCGGGC
>JAAGVU020000090.1:205586-224209 GCA_011763525.2 Mormyrus iriodes | reverse complement strand
AACCCGGGCGGAGACGTGAACCCTGATCCCAGAGGTGTGAGGCAACAGTGCTAACCACTGCACCACCGTGCCACCCCCCATCGTAAGCCATACATCACTTATTTTTTCATCCATCGCCCTACACTTAGATTCAGGCTATTTTCACTAATATGAAGCCTAGTCTTTGCAAATACATAACTCCCAATTAATCACGAGTCCGTTATAATCTAATCATTCAAATTATCACTTCAACTGGAGTAATAAAGGTTTAGCAACTTGTTGAGAGGTACAACAGCAGGCTCTTGCACATGGGCTGCCAATCTTTGGGGGCTTTTTTTTGTTTTGTTTGATACAGTGATGTTTCTCCTGTTTCCCTGCTGGCAACAGCGTGCAGGATGAATAAACATGAATGTGGAGCAGTGAGTCACCCTGTAGGCTCTGTCGCTGACAGCCTTGATGTTCGCCTCGTGCCACCTGCCCGGCGCCCCTCCCACCACCTCCCGGTAGTCCACGAAGTAGCCGGTGACTTCGGCCCCGCCGATGAAGGTCGGCTGCTTCCAGCCGAGGACCACAGAGTCCCGGACGCTCTCCAACAAGCAGATGCCATATGGGGGTGCCGGGGATGCTGAGATTAGGGAAAAATACTAATTAGCATACCGCTAGCTATTCAACTGGTTAAGAGAGCTGAAGGGCTGGTTGACCGTCTGTTGAAGAATAGTTATCATCCCTCCATTCCCATCCATTTTCCACAAATGCTGAATGCAATGCTATGAACCTAGAGCCTAATATTCACATTTTCTCCCCAAATAATGTCAAATATTGCCTTATGGAAATGTTATACAGGTAACTTTTGAGGTCCTTGACTACCCATTGGGAGAGTCTGGGGCAGCTGGTAGTTTGAAACAGGTTAGATAATTAGCTAGATACTTAACAGTGGCTGCCATACCAAAAGCCAATCATCCAACAAAACGTAAGTAATCTGGTGATACTCTCATTCTGAATTACCGCCTTCGGTTTCAGCCTGGTAGCACCAATGCTTTACACTGCAGGGGTCGCCTCTAAAGAACTGGGAAACGCAATGGCAACAGTAAGGGGTACTGTCGTCCATAACGTGAGATTACATGCACACAAACACACATTAGTACTCTGTCTCTATTTCAGGGTGTGTGAACATTGCTAGCAGGAGTGTGGAATGGGTTTTGGTTGAACCCCTCATGAAAAGTCAGATAGATCCATATGCTGGGCAGTTGGCCAATGGTTATCTGGCACCCCATCATCTCTTCCCTGGGTGGAACCAGTTCTGGGCTTTTGCAGGATGGAAAAGGCATACTACAGAGCGTACTTTGGGGTTGAGGGGCGTTAGCATTGGTAGCATTGGTAGGTGGTGCTCATCCAGACATCCTGTCTCCATGAGAAAAACTCAACAGAGGCGCAATGACTTCAGCCTAAAGCTTGCACTGAATTTATTGTGGATCCTTTTCTGGGTTTTAAATATGACCCTGTGTAGGCACATCACCTCAGAAGTCACTCCTGTAGTATTTGGTGGTAAAATTCTGAAACTTTATTTATAATACCTATACTGGCAAACCTGCACAACAATCTGTGGTTGTCAGGAATAATGCTGAACGTTTTAAATTTCATGTCATTGCACTCTACATTTCCTCGATTCTTACCTTAAATAAATCATTCTAGATCTCTGGGGTATTCAGGCTAAACTTGTCAATGTAATGTCCCGAAGCTGTACATATGGCTGTCATCTCACCTGTGCAGAACTTGATGAGGTACCACATCTCATCTTGGGAACCATGACACCAACTGTGTAGTCATTTTTTTAGGTAACACGATTTGGCATGAAACGCAGGAGTGTGGCCTTTGGCTAGCTGGTCCTACAGCTTGGCCAGGGGTTTGTAACAGGACAGGAGGATATGAGATTAAAGTTAATCTCCTTTGATTCTGTCTAGGGTGCCAGTCAGTGGCAGTGTTTCAGAATCAGAAAGAACAAACCCACCCCTGGTGACCGGTCCTCCCCCCAACCCCGAAAAACATTCATGAAATCTTGGTAACTATGGAAAATACAGGATGACGTAAATCCAATGAAAATGTAAATCAGCAAGTACACAGTCCTCCATTACGCAGTACAGATGACACTCCAATACACATCTGGAAACAGCCTGACCCTCAGATGAGGTGTTGGGAAAATAGTGCTAGAAACAAAGAATTGAATTTATGTGTCTTGCGATGTGTTTAATGGCCGATGGTGTTTTCATTGGGCCGGTGTGATTGTGGGTTAGGAGTCTGTCCAAAAAATTTGCTGGTTTAAATCTTGTGCCTGGCAGGGTAATCATATTACTGTTGGGCCCCTAAAGCAAAGCCTTTGCCCCAAAAATCTGCTCCAGGGGTGTCAGAAAAATGGCTGACCCTGTGCTCTGACCCCAAACTTCACTATTTCTCATAGAAGGGTAAGGTGTGATATGTGAATAAGAATTCTTGTCAATCCATACTTTTAAAATGGCAAGTCAAACCTGGCTGGTTTAAGCCAGTGCTGGACATAGCAGAGGCTGCTCTTGGCCACAGCACTTCTCTCCCACCCTGAGGTTCACCGGCCGATCACCGATCATGGCTAGGCCTAACTAATCTATCCACTGTTGGCATTTAGTTTTAGGAAGAGAGACTGAACTGATAAGAATATTGTTGTCCACTTTAAAAAAAGAATAATAATCATCAAAATGAAGAAAAAAAAGATGAGAAAAGAATAAAATAAAAATGAAAAGGGAATAAATGACAAAAAAAACGGAAAAGATTATCCAGTTTACAGAAATCTCACCTGCTGGGTTATTACTTGATTGCTCTTCCCTGGTCTTAGCTGAAGTACCTACAAAGGACTTATGTGTCCATTGTGGCACGGCTGGCCCCACAAGCTCCCAGGGTGCGGGGACACTGCCTGTTTGGGCCTCATTTCTTACTGTAGGCCTTAGTGACTGTAAGCTAGGATCCCCGGTCAGGCCTGCAGATTCAGTGAGCTGTTTTAGCAACGTGTCGGGGGTGCACCAGTCGGCTGCATGCTCGTTAGCCTGATGGGCCGCGTGCACAGTTAATCCACCTGCATTACCCCCGCAAGGTACTCCGCCCCCTACAGGAGTTAGCAGGGAACAGCAGAAAAAGAAGCGAACTCGTTTAGACAGGAGTCCAGGTTACAACACACATAACTTGATCTTCATTTTTGATCATTTTTTGGCCAGCATGAAAAAAATGAAGATGGTCATGCAACACTCAGGTGGAGCAGCATGTGAGCGAATTAGTGACAGAGGACCTCCTAGGTTTGTGAAAGTACCAGTAAACTGGTAGTGACTAACGACAGAACTGAAATGGGAACAATTCATCAACTAGATGAACACGTGACAATCAGTCTGCATCATTGGCCAGAATCAAAGCACTGGGAGAATATGGCGGCCTCTAACAGCTGTGTTTCAGCATCCCACAATGCCCTGCTGTAATGTTTATATTTGATATTATATTTGAGTTAAGAAGGGTGTGAATCCCTTCGTTCTCGACGTTGACCGGGAGTTGCTCCCCCAAATACTCTGGGGCTTGAGTTCCCCAGAGGTCACTGGGTCTGGATCCCAGTGTGGCAGGGGTTTGTGTCCCCTTGAATGAGGACCAGAGAATGTGGGTCCCTAGAAAGACCAGAGAGGGTGGTCTAGTGGTACTGCAAATTGTGAAATTTGGAGTGTTGTGTACCACGAGAAGGAGGGTTTGGGTCCATCTTCTTCGTCTTCGTTGGCCAGGGGTTGCTCCCCCGAATACTCTGGGGCTAGGTCCCCCCAGAGAACATTGGTTTTGGATCCTAGTGTGGCAGGGGTTCGCGTCCCCTTGCATAAGTACCAGGACCAGATAGGGGGGTCCCCTACAGAGACCAGAGAGGGTGGTCTCTGACCAAAAAGGGTGATGTCCTACAGAGAACGTGGGGGTTAAAGTCCCATGTTTTTGGTGGTATTTTACTTTATAATTTAGTTTAATACAGATTCCATTTTTAATTTTTTTCTCTGTGTTTATTTTAATTCCTTTCTTTCAAATGTCTGTAACACACTTTATACACCCTGTGGTTAGAAAAATACTATATAAATAAAGACTGATTGATTGATTAATTGACTGATTGATTGAGTAATAAACCTCTGAAAAGCAGAGCATATTCAAAAATGTTGTATCTGCGGCAGTCATCTGATGTGAGTTCTCACAGTAGACTGGTATGTTCAAATCCCAAGTCAATACCACGGTTTACTCTTGAGGGCTGTATAAAATATTTTAAATTAGCAAATAGTATTAATATTCATTTTCCTTAACGGCTTAGATTAAAGTATCATGCTAGGTTCAATAGTCAGTAATTTGTTAGACTGGCTCTTTCTGTAGTAAGGAATTACTTTAAAGTCCTTGTTTCTACAACAGCGCTGGGCAGTCTTATCCAGAAACAGCCGCTGTGTGTGCGGGTTTCGCTGCAACTGCCCACTTAGATTACTAGTTAGAGGACCGATTGGCTGAAGAGTCCTCATACCTGGGTTTGAACAGCTGACCTAAAGGTTATTGCAATATCCTGCATACACACTGGTCCTACGTGGATAAGATTGCCCACCCCTGTTGTACAAGGATGCATGTTAGCAATGCCATATTAATGAGGGATTAACATCCCATAATGACAAGGAAAAGATGAGAAAGAGACGAGGCGAATGCATTGGGAGTATTGCTGAGGAAGGAGTACCTCTCAGACTGGAAGGGGGGCATAAATATGCTCCAAGGAGTGGTGGTGCAGTAGGGGTGGGTGTGTGACCATATTAGGTCACATGAACCCAAATGAGCAGAAGAGTCTACAAGTTCTTGACGGGAGAGAAGGAGTGCAAGTCGGAAGAGTCTGGAAGTACCTGGTGTGGTGTTGTCCAATAGAGGTGGTGGGTGAGAAGGGTGAATGCAATTTGGTTTTGTTACTATGCTACAGAATGACTTTGGGGATGCAAGATGGACTCATGTGAGAGAACGGATGGATGCGGGACACTGATGCCACGTAGAGCGGCAAACATGGAGTCCATGAAGAGAAGGAAAGCAGCAGCAGAGTATGAGTGATTGGAGGACAAGCAACACCAAGATGGAGGCCAATCAAAAACATATAATACACATTAAGTACTGACAAAGTACTCACTAATACTCACTAAGTACAAAAGTACTTGGTAATTCTCACTAAGTACAACATTAGACCTATTTCTGTGCTACTGAAAATATCTCCACTTCCAAGAAATGAAAAACAGTTGTTTAGCTTGTCTTTTTTTCCCAATTATCTGTACCATTAAGGAACCCAAAAGGACGCACATGGAAGTGAAAATACCCCGCAATCAATATGATATCTGCATTTCAAATAGTAAAGTTCTTTCTGGACTAGATGCCATACATACGGCAGCATTCCGCTCAACCTGCTGTCACACCGATTCCGTACGCCGCTGTCACTCACCGATGGCAGCTTTGACTTCAATGGCATCGGATTCCTGCGAGTACCCGCTGAGCCCGGCGGCATTCAACGCTCTCACCCTGAATGTATAGCTGTCTCCTGTGGTGAGGCCATGGCACACAAACCTGTAGGTGACCCACACAGAAGCTGTAAGTGAGATGGGAATCCCGGCTGTCCTCTGTCAGGCGAACCATGCTATGGAAACAGTTGCTTAGCTTCCTGTCATGGCTTTTAGATGTCAAGCCAGTGTTTCTCAACCCAGTCCTCAGAGACCCGGAGACTGTCCTCATTTTTCTTCCTCCCAACTCCCAACATACCTATACCAGGTATTCGGTGTTCTTGAGTGCTTGGTTCAGGTGTGCTGGGAGCTAAGAGGGACCAAAAATATGGACTGTCTGGGGGTTTCTAAGGACTGGGTAGAAAAACACTGTGCTGACTGAAAAAAGGAGGACTTGTTAACTTTCAGAAATACTTAAACCAGTAACACTCCAGGTAAGGCACGGTGAGTACCGCAGCGACCCCACCCTCCATAGCATTCAGTTCACCTGGTGCCTTTCACTGGCTTGTTGTTGCACGGCTCCCAAGCATCCTTGCCAGCCACCGTGGCCTCGATGTAGTAGCCCACCAGCTCTTTGGCATCCTTAGATGCCTCCCAGGACACCACTACTGACGTGTTTGTGTTCCTTGTGGGCACCACACGACCCGGGGACGAGGGGATGTCTGTAGGATTCAGGAATGTCAAATCATCTCGGTACCTCAGAACAGATAGTGTGACAGCTTAGAGATAAGGTGAGCAGTCTGTTCCTCCCAAACACAATAACCACGTCCTGTCACGTGATAGTGTCATCTGACAAGAATAAAGGTGATTCCTATAAATTTCACACCATTTTAATATGCAAAATCCTAAAGGTCTTATACCACTTTCTGTCCCACTGGGTCAAAGGTAGCATCCAAGGCATGGACTTAACTATAAATTTCTTGGCTCAAGATCCAAAAGAACAGATAGTTTTCAGCTAGTCTTCTTGAAGGAACTCACCCAGCTTGTCCCCAACCACGGTTGCCTCGGTGGGTTCAGATGGCTCCCCGACCCCAGCGGAGTTGGAGCAGCGCACACGGAAGCGGTAGGACTTGCCCTCCGAGAGGTCGAAGAGGGCAAAGCGGGGAGACTTGACCGGAATCTCCGTATTGACCCTCTGCCAGCTGTCTGTGCCAGCCACACACTAAAATATATGTAGTGGAATAGTTCAGGCAAGGTCACATGTAACCATGGTGAGATCATGCAAAAATGTCATGACCACACCCAGAAAGATCAACAGGAAAGCTGGCCACACCCACAGACCTCAAGAGAACAGCCCACACCCACAAGGCTTGCCAAGGGAACTGACCACACCCACAAGGCTTGCCAAGGGAACTGACCACACCCACAAGGCTTGCCAAGGGAACTGACCACACCCACAAAGCTTGCCAAGGGAACTGGCCACACCCACAAGGCTTGCCAAGGGAACTGACCACACCCACAAAGCTTGGGAAAAGGAGTAAATTAGTGGGGTTCTACCTCCTTAAAATCATACAGGCTTAACAGCCATCCCCCATTCTTTCTTGCATTACCCAGAATTTCCATATGAGACCCTACACATCAAAGGGACCCTGAGAACAGATGGTCTCTTACCTTTTCCACATAGTACATTATACCCTCATGCCCCCTCTGTCCAGGAGGCTTCCAGCTCAAGACCACATAGTTTTTAGTAGCCTCAGTTACGACCAGATCCTGGGGTTTTCCTGGCACCACACCCTCTGAAGGGATAAAATTTGAACATCCACATTGGGTTCACTGTCCTACAGCATGGGAATTTTATCCCTGTTTTCACAACCTTTTCATGTGAACAAACTCCTTACACACCTTTTGTTGGCTTCTATAAAGTCATGATGCTCAGTAGTAGCAGTGAACCCCCAAAGGATTTTGCTCCATATATACTACAATTTTTACCATTTGCTGTTTTTCTCCATTCTAATTTTCATAGTGCATTTATATTTGTCTGATTCTGTAATTGATTTGGTCGCCTTGTTGTGAAAGCTTTGATAATTAGAGCAACAGTATTTAATTTGTAAAGTAGTTTATATATGATTGGAAATAACAGGCTTGTACTCCATACCTACAGGCTCTTCCTCTGTGACAATGATCTGTCCAGTCCAGGGAGCTGTGGTGTGACCCTTCATACGGGCACGGTCGGCGGGATCCATGGCAGCAACGGGCTCCGAGGCCCGGGACGGGTGGCTCATGCCAGACTTGTTGACAGCACGTACCCGGAAGACATAGGAGCGCCCCTCCACCAGGCCCGTCACTGGGAATCGGGCGAATTTTACTGGAGTGTCATTACACTGGATCCAATGGGTGGTGCCCACCTCACATCTATGAAGAACAAACAGACAGTCAACATATGGCGTTTCCTTTGAAAGTCTTCTCTACACGATCTTTGTGGTAAACCTTTTCGTCTGTTAATCACATTGGAAATTCCTGTTCCTACGAGATACCAACAAAGAGAAAGTTCTTGCATTTTACAAGTCATTGTATTTTACGATTTCATATTTGGCCACAGGATGGAAAATCATATAGAATTCACATCAATTAACTACAGCCTAGGAGTGAACCAGTAGTCTTGCTACAACAAGACTGTTCCCTTAACCGTCACAACACCTGCTGTCCCATTGGCTTCAACTCGTCACCTTGGTGGTTTGACTTTGAACCTCCCAGATGCGACACCTGGGGCTGACCTGTCCACGAAGTAGCCGAGAATGGGGCTGCCCCCGTCCACGGCCGGCTGTTTCCATGTCACAATGACGTAATCCTTGTTGGCATCCTGACACAGCACATCCAAGGGGGCTGCGGGGGCTCCTTGGAGCTCGGCCTCCGCATCTAAAACACACACACACACACACATACACACACACACACACACACACACACACAGAGGCAGGAATAAGACTCTAGCTGTAACCGTACACCATATTACAGTACATGATGTTAGGCTCTCGTGGTGCTTTAAGGTAACTCTAAACACTGGGTGACCTCTGGAGACAGAATTAGAAGTGGCCTTGCAGCCTTGGGGCAAACCCAACCCCTCAAAGATGTGGCAGCAAGACGACGATGAAATCAAGCCAAGTGTCAATCATATGTTCTTACAGACCATGTCATCCAAACCACAGCCTTTACAGCCATTTTTAAGCTTTACACACAGGGTAATGAACCCGGCTGGGAGTCTGTTTGCTTTAACACTTTGATCGCGCCAAGAAGGACAACAGCTCCCAGTCGCTTTAAGAATATTCCAGACTGCTGATTCCGGATGCTTCAAAAAGACCTGCAGCCTTTAATGATCAGTACAGAGTCATGTGTCATTACAGCCCAGCCATACTAGAAGAAAATGACAGCAACAGTCACATGATTTCAGTTTTAAAGGCGGTTATTAACCAGCTGGTAACATACACTACAAAGTGAAAGGCCAGCGAATGACAGATACTTTCTGTACAGTAGAGGCTGTTTCATGTAAATAAGTAGAATTCATCTTAAACCTTGTGTATTTTACTTCTTCCGTTCTAAATTCTAGATTCTATAGAATTTAACCTCAGTTTGAAAATGGACTGGGGTCACTCCGACCCCAAAAATAACACAGGGTATGGTGGAATGATGGCGCTGCGATC
This sequence comes from Mormyrus iriodes, assembly GCA_011763525.2. Lineage (NCBI taxonomy): Eukaryota > Metazoa > Chordata > Actinopteri > Osteoglossiformes > Mormyridae > Mormyrus > Mormyrus iriodes. The sequence goes on along the minus strand of JAAGVU020000090.1, from coordinate 215,043 downwards.
TCACGATCTCGGGGTTGTTGGTGCAAGTCCTGCCCTACTTGGCGTTTGCCTACTTTTTGAGAATAATCCTGTTTTCCTCTCACCGTTTAAAATCATGTGGTTTGGCATCTTCAAATTGCCCATACTGCAACACTGACATCCTGTATAGGATGTCTTTTGCCTTGTGCAGAAAAGTCATGTACATATTTACATAAATGCTTTTGCATTCTTACAAGCAATATGTTTTGTAATTTATACAAAATTTTCTAATAATTTAACTCCATTCAGAAAATTCCCACATTGCGTGACTTTTTATATATAAAAATACAGATAAAGCAGGAATGTTTTACAAATTACAGCAAAAGTAATGAAATTAGCGATAGGACAGAATGGCGATGGAAACCCCATGATGGGCGGGATTACAGTCACATGTTTAACTGACTCTCCATTGGCTGCCATCATCAAATGACAGGAAGTAGCAGATTAAGAGGCAAAGAGTGAACCGTTAGCTTCAGTTCCTGGGTCGGCACCATGTGTGGCTCCTCACCTCTGACAAACACGTAGGCAGAGTGGGTCTCATAGCCGGACTTGGTGGAGACCCGCAGGGTGTAGAGGCCCTCGTCCTCCTTGTTCAGATGAGTGAGGGTGAGGGTGGCGCGGTTCCCGCTCCAGTGCATGTGCGTCCACTTGGACGGCTGCAGCAGGACGCCTGTGAGCACAAGGGGGTGACAGAGGCCGACTGCAGTCACCCGGCTACATGTGCGAACATCGACCGGCATCTCCAGAGCGAAACAGCACTGATGCCAATCTGCGATGAGACGGATCTGTAAAAATAACTAGCGCTAACATTCAGCACTTCATAAACTATAGCATTAAATTTTATACTAATTAAATAAACTATTTTAAAAATGCTAAATTTGCGTTTACCGCTAAACCAAGTATTTATGTAGGTTTACAAAAGCATGTTAACGGGCCAGCATGACATTTTATCACGTGCTAAGTAAAAATAATCCAAGACCATGTGAAATCATTAGCAGTCCTTCCAACGTCTTTACTGCTGTGTCATTCTGTTTCATCATGCTTGTCTTCACAGAAGACGGGTGGATTTAAGGGCCCTGATGGGTCCTCCAGATGGCCCACTCTCCACTTACCATCCCTGTACCACTGCACTTCTGGCTGGTAGCGCTGGATTGTGGGATAAATGATGACGGTGCAGCCCAGACTCATGGTCTCGCCCTCACGGCCAATTGACACGTCGAATGTCTCCACAATATGTGTCTCAAAGGTGATGCCATACTCGGAGCAGAAGCCGGCTGGGGTGGGGTGGGGTGGCGGGAGGAGGGGAGGGGCCCGATCGACGATACAGGAGAAAGGGACAAGAGTATTGATGTTGAACGGGGGAGTTTAACCCAACAGCTATAAGATCATTTATTGCCCCTGAATAATGCCCATGTGGGAGGGGCTTAGAGCAGGGCTGGAAGGACTGGTGAAGTTAGCATGCATGTTATGATTCTGGCTCATCACTTATCAGCCACACCGACACGCGAAAGAATGTGGAAGTGAAAAATTTCAGACAGACATAAAAATACTGCAGACACCTTAGGGTAGCAGAACCTACCCGTTAATCAGGTCTGTTTGAACAGGGATTCCCCGCATGCAAAGGAGAAGAGCACCCCTTCACACATCAACATCCGCTCTATACCTTTCCTGCAGGCGACGTCCCTACATGAACTCGCCAGATGCTTGTTAGTTTGCCTTTGTTCAGTTCTGCCCTTAAAATGAATAAAATGTCGTGCAAGGGCCTCACCAGCTTACATATCTGTTCATATATTATCCCACGTCCAATAAACGTGAAAAGAGGAATAAACATTTCAAAGGGATATGATTATGATAAAGTGTAAAACTTATAAATCCTTTTACATAAGTATTGATTATTATACCATAATTGCGGTTGCTATTGCTACACCTACAAAACACATACACATTGTTTTGCCTGTAAATTTAGGGAAAAAAAGAGTTACTTGAGTATGATATGTATATGAAAATAGTGAAACAAAACCCTGAATGAATATGATATATATGAGCATAATGAAACAAGAATTAAATCCATATTCAGTCTGCCCTTCTCAGCCAGGAAAGTTAAAGAGCAACTCCATGTCAGGTCATCTACTCACACGGTTTCCCTTATCTCATAACTTGAAACCGCCCAGCGCAAACAAGACATTGCCCAGCATGCTCTCATTCCCATTGATGGTTTCGGGGTATCAAACTTCTTTAAATTTCACTTCCACAAGACACGCTCCAAGATTACAAGCCCCTATCGTCCTATCAACATTTTTTAAATGTGCAGCAGAACCCAGTCATGTTAATTAAACGGTAGAGGTGCTAATGTTCATTCGGTAATGCTGCATTCATTTACACACGTCAAACAGGAAAGTTGATACAAATACTCACGCTGTCTAGGGGCTGGGAGAGACTCGTCTATTTCTCCTTTGAACCCTAAGAACAAAAGCAAGACCATTTAACTTCACACATTATGCAGTGATAGTAAGATGATCATATGAGTATTGCCAAGACCTCCAGTGTGCTCAACAGATTGTGCACTATATGAAACTATTTGAGAGCTACAAATTTTTTTTCGTATTAGTAGAAAGGTTTCAATTGCATGCTTAAATCTAGGTGATTCAATGTCGGCACATGGTCCATTTCTCCCTCCCATTTGCAGGACCGGGGCTTTGAATCTGGCCGACGTCTTCATGAAGCCTGAAGCAATCCTGGTGCTGTGGCCATCTTCCATCATCCGGTGCTGGTCATTAGATTTGATGACTCTAAAACCAACCTTACTTTGTAAATCTGAACATGTTCTGGTGTCAGATTGTTGTAGTACTGGTACCAGAACAATCTTGTGATCTAGACTAGAGCGGGTTCTGGATCAAAGTTATTGAAAATGAAAAGGGCAAAGGCCATATCAGCCAAACAGAGCTTCGGGACAGAGTAGGGATGTATATTCGCATAACAAATCAGCTCACGATTCGAGATCTGGCCATCTGACCAGAAGGATGTGCGTTCGGATTGATCGTAATCTCCCTGTAATCTATAGAGAAGCTGGATCACTTTAACCATACAAACTGGTGAAACCTAAATGAAACTTAGCTGGAATGACCAGAACCAATAACCTGTAATATTTATCTGATATTTTTATCCAAAACATCTTACAATTTCTTCAGCTCTATATTTTACTTGAGCATTTCTGACTAAGCACATGACTCAAGGGTACAACAGCATGTCTGAGTATGGTGAACATCCAGAGGTGGATAGTTCAGTTCTGATCAGCATCCCAACCAACTGAGCTACACACTACCACACTAACTAGCGATTCACAGTTGGATGTGTGCAATTGCCTACACTGAGATCCATGGCTCTATGGTCCTTACATGACCTTATCCAATGTCTTGTGGATTGTGTCCCTACAAGCACTTGCTACCAAGAATCCAGGTCAGGTGCAACGTCATGTGACAAAACAGGGGGGTGCCAGAACGCTCCTAGGACCTACTTTTTACCACGATGGAGGCAAAGGCAGACAGCTCCCCCTTGGAGTTCATGGCGGACACGCGATACTGCGCGGTGTCATCGAAATCACATCTGAAAGGGGAAAGGGAGACGCGTGACAGCTCAGGGCCTTGGCTGAGGACCCTCTTAGGCATGCCTCATGAATGCCCGATGATGACAGGCATGCAACGGATCTTATAACCGCAGACTGTAGCAAAAACTCGCGCGTAAGAAGGATGATGCAATGCATGACACATGAGCATTATCTGTTAATCAGGCGGTGTGGAAAAACCTAACTCTGTGAAATTAAAAAAAGAATCCCACATATTTCACATCTGTCTTAATTTATGGAAGTGGAACCGCTGGTGTTAATTAAAATATAATTGCAAATGGTACAATTGTTGTAATAGGCAGTGAAGTCAGACCAGTTCCATACATCCATGTTGATCGAAAAATCCAAAGATCAATTGGGCTCTTTGGTCATTTATATTACAAATCAGCCTTTAACAAGAATCAAATTGCACAGTTTCCACATGTATGTGAGGTCTGTAGGACTGCTGTTATTTTTCCACACTGTACATGTAACATTTAAACATTTAAAAGTCTGGCCACAAATCAGCTACTCTATTCTGGCCTGGGTCAAAAATAAACCACAACTGCCCTTTAACGGGGCAGAATTCCTTTCGGAGTGCCGTTGTGGTATAATTAGATGACCTCTTTGTTATCAGGGGGTATGGATGGGAGTGCGGGTTAGGAAAAGACAGAGGCCACTCAAAACGTTCATCTGCTACCATGCCAAGCAAGATCGAGGCTGAATGAGGCAGAACCATCCGGTTTCTCATTAGCGAACTGGAACCAGAACGTTAATTGTGGTCACAGCATAAAATACTTTGAACAAGATCAACTAACTTGTCCCCTAGGTTTACCTCAAAGAAAATCCAGCGAGCTCATATTCACATAGTACACAGCTAGCTTTGCAAGAATAGCCTGTTAGATAAATCATTTAAAAGCTGATGATTAGTCTCATGTACCGAAAGGTCTAATATTTCATTCAATCAATGCAGCGTTAGAAATGTAAAAGGCCAAGGGGGCGGGGCCCTGGCTCACTCCCGCCAACACCACAGAGCTCTAAGCCACGTGTATCACTAGAGCCGCGAGTTTGGAGTGATAGTGTGATGGTACTGCCATGACGAATGACATGTGACCACTATTAGAATGCATCCTAAAGAATTCCGTATTGCAGCCAGCAGATGTAACTCAGGAGAGCTCTGTACCGCTATCAGGAGGACCGGTGGCTATAAACGCAGCGGAAAAATTGCAGCAGGGTACTGAGGCCACTATCAGGAGCGCTCGCCTACCTGTTAACCTCCAGTGAGTGGACGTTGTAGCTGCTCTCAATCTTATACTTGCCCGCGTGTGCAAGCGGATCGATAGTGACGTTGTTTTTGTACCTGCTCGCGGGAAGGGGACAGAAGAAAGGAAGGAAGGAAGGAAGAATCAGTGGGGAAAAAAACACAGGCGGTGGAGGTGAAGAATGCCAGCAGACATGTGAATAAATGTCTGAGGAGAACAAGAGCTGGAAGAGAGGAGAACGTGAGAATCACAGGCAGCTGGGAGACAGTGAAGATCACAAGTAACCTCCTTAAAATACGAGAGTCTTTGTGTGGTTTCCTAGAGCTGTCTATCACTTGTAAATATCCAAGTGAACAAAGCTATCATTAATGTAGCCAGGCAATTTGCACTTCCTACATGTCAACCTTCTTGTTGGTGGCACATGGCACTCAAACCCTAAAACAAGCCACACAAGTGTGGCAGCCTGGCCGGACCTCACTGTTTGTGTGCGGCTCCAAGAACACCAGTGTCCTTCCAGGAAATAAACCCTGGATACATCCACTGAGAAACAACATCTACCCGCATGGTTTTCGGACTTGAAAGGCTACTCAGAGTCCACTTTCCAAGAATTGCATTATGGTCCTTGCCACAACATGAAGTCCTGAAGTGGCCAACAGAGGGAGTAGTGGTTAATAAGGACGTGTGACTCAGGGCCTAAGAGTTGCTTGTAGCATAGGAGTGACGGTGGCTCAGTGGGTAGTCCTGTACTCCCACACTTCCAGGATTGTGGATTCGATTTCTAGCCATGGACAAGCAGCCGGAAGATGTGTGGATGGCTGGAAGTATATATACTACATAAATAATATATAGAGTAAATATATAAACCAATACTGCATTTTAAAATTCTTATGTGTTACGGATTTTCCTGATTCTTAGCCAGGCTGTTTTCCCACAATGTAAGCAGCAGGGGGCGCTCACCAGACGACACGGGGCTCTGGCCAGCCAGTCACGGTGCAGTGCAGCCTCACAGACTGCTTCTCCCACACCGTGTGGGAGCGTGGCTTGATCACGAACTCCGGAGCGTGCTGCAGGTTGTCCTCATTCATCTGCCGGTGATGTTCCTCATTCTCGTAGATCTGGGTGGGGGGTGGGGGGGCAGAAAGTGTTGTTGAGTGCCTGGTGCCCCTGGTTCCTCTTTAGAGCAGGGAACCCCACAATTCAACATTTTGATTTTGCCACTATTGTCGCGGCTGGTTTACAGCGACGAATCGTTTTCCTTTTCGGAACAACTCAAGGAACCGTAACACGCCATGCCAGTTAACCCATAACCCGAGGGCTACATTAGAACAAAAACTGTCCTTTGTTAAAGGTAGGATGCAGCATTAATGCTCGCGCTTCAGGGGCCTCAAAAAGCACCCCACCCCTCAGTCGGCTGCTACTTTTATTGTCTCCACGTTCCTGTTCAACAACCACACCATTGTAGAAAATAGTAAGGGGGCCTCTGACAACTCAAATAGTCCAGGCTCCTCTGACCACAACAATGTGCCTCTGTCAGGGCTACAGGGTTTCTGCCTGCCTCCCTACTGTTCTGGTCCACTGGAGAATACCAAAATGTCACTGATCTTAATGCATCATAGCAGTGGCTCTCAATCTGGGGTCTGCCCATCCCATTTGGAACTTGAGAAGTTCTATCTGCATGTAGGACATCCTCTCTAACTGAAAGCAGACACGGGAGAGATTAAATATTTAGAAGCACTAATCTATAGGGGCGGTCCTGACAGATATCCAGTCTTGACTTGGTGCGTGCATGACATGCTTGTGCATTATTACCAATAGCTATTTATAAATAAGGATCTTATGTCTATGGAATCCACAACACATTGTACTGTAGACAAATTTCAAGGTCCATTGAATTAACTACTTTAGCACATATAGGAATTTATGATATTTATTACTCAGTGTAGAGTTGAGGATGTGGGAGTGTGGGTCTGTGATGGACTGTTATAATATGGACCTTGTTCGTTACATGATGGGGCAGCCAAGGTCATGTGACCGGGGTGTCCAATCACTCGCCTTCTTGCTCAAAGAGATGCGTTCGGCAGACTCCCTCATGGCATAGCGCCTGGAGGTTTGCTCCACCCGCTCAGCCTCCATTTTGCTGGCGAACAGGCTCCTGCGGGCCAGGTGACCAGCGCTCTCCTTCACCCGTGCCTCCTCCGTGTCGGACAAGCCGCTGGCAAACTCCTGACTGTGGAAGAACAGAGAGCATTGGGTCAGGTCAGGGTAACGGTGGCCGGTTAAACTCTGAAAGAGTATCTCAGGGGGACAGAAAAAGAAAAGTTGAGGGACGTCCCATTGTCATCAGTATTCCTGCTACAAACAGCAGACAACAGGACGTCTAGTTTATATTGCATCACACAGCGACTCACTATGACCAATCAGAGACACGTTTAAGGCTACCATGAATTTAAAGTCATCTGTGATTGGTCAAAATGAGGCAGTACGCCGGGGGAATGTCCTGGCTCCAGAGGGAAGAGTTTATTAGTTTATAGCTTCCATGGATATAAAGTTAGTTGTGAATGGGTGTCGGAAAGGGTCAGAAAGGCAGCTGTCTCAGCCTGCACCAAGGGACGTCCTGGCTCCAGAGACAATCCACCCACCTGCCTCTAAAGACGGGAACGACGTAGCCGATGATCTGATTCTCTTTGTCCACAGCCAGGTAGGTGGGCTTGGCTCTCTTGGCTATGGGGCCCGATTTGCTCTCCTCCTCAAACCCAGAGTACCCAGAGGCCCTCAGTCTGCGACGATGGAAACAGGAGTTAGCACAGCAACACCCAAAAGCAGCACAACCTTAGGGGATGTGCTGAGAACAGGGGACGTCTCACAGCCACGCAAAGGGGTAAGTAATATACTATAATGAGGTTTGGTACAGGGTTTCTCAACCCTGTGTTAAAGCTTCCTCAGAGATCCTCAGGGACACCCAGACAGTCTGTGTTTTGCTGGGAGCAAAAACTTGGACTGAATGGGGGTCCCTGAGGACCCGGCTGACAAACATCGGTTTAATAAAGTCCCCATACATGTGTTTCTTGTCAATTTAAACAGTACACACTCATCAGACAATAAGTAAGTGGGGCGGAAATGAGAGTTAAATCTGGATGAAAATGTACCATATTATAGCACTCATGTGTTACCTCAACATGGAACTTTCATCTGGCCACTGTATAGCAAGACTGACCAGAGAGGCCCTGTGGGGTAGTGATGCGTGGATCAGCTCTGACACCGTCTGAATCATGTATGCATAAATCATCCACCCACCACCAACCCAAACAAATTATCTTCTCCGATTTAGAGAACTGCACCCAATCACTCATTACCCATATTTCTCAGAGGGATATATGTAAGCATGATGATACGGTTACATATTACACTTAATTTATTATACTGGTTTTAAATAAATAAACATTTATTTAAAGTAAAAGTTCTTTTTTGGAAAAATAAAAAAAATAATATTTTCACAGCAGCCTGAACACAGGCTGACATCTTTAATCCCTTCAAACTTATATTCTGAACTTCACGAACACAAAGTTTAAAAGCTAATAATAATGAGGTTTGGCCACTGCCCAGTTATAAAACATAACAGATTCAACAGTCCAAACAAAGGCTGGCATATTGTGTCTAATCCATTCTCTCCTCAAAATAAAATTCTGCATTTCACTGCAATTTCCCAAATACTATTAACAATACTATCTTACATACCCAGCACTTGACTTGTCATGGTTAACTATCACTCCCACACATGACTATTTTGTTGTTTTTTAATTCTCCTTATTTGATTTTCACTTGGATTTTTTTTGCCTCTTAAGACAAATGGACCCCACAATGAGTCTAGTCTGCTAATTCGTACCTGATGTAAAATGAAGCTTAAAATAGTTCACATTTTAGAGAATGTAACTAATCTTTTCCCCCATTTATGATATACAGCTCTGGAAAAAAATAAGAGACCACAGCAAAATTCTTTCTCAATTTATGAGTACGTGTCTCTGAGTTTTTTGCAAACTGCAGCCTGGTTCTTCTCTGTTTCTCATTGATGAAGGGCTTCTTCCTTGCTTTATGGGACTTCAGTCCTGCCTCTAGGAGCCCGATATGAACTGTCCTAGCCGTGCACTTCACACCTGCACTTAATGTTTCCCATTCCTTTTGAAGGTCACTTGATGTCATCCTCTGATTCACGAAAAACTGTCAGATAAGTTAACAGTCATCCCTGGCATTAGAAAGTTACTTCTGCCCTCTATCTGGCTGGCTTCTGTTCATTCCCAGTATCTCCTACTTCACCTTGTTCTTGTGTACTGCTGTCTTAGAAATTTTGAGCCTGGAAGCGGCCTGCTGCACAGTGCAGCCTTCTGCCAGCAGAACCAGGATTTAAAAATGCAAATTTCTTTAAAAACATACAATGGTGTCAATTTTTTCCAGAGCTGTATATTACCGCCCCCCCCCCCCCCCCCCCCCCCCCCCCCCCCCCACAATAAAAAAACACATATATTTTTTTTGCCTTGCTCCCGTCCTGCGTTGCCCCGAGCGCTCGCTGCTAATGATGTGA
>JAAGVU020000090.1:174508-199427 GCA_011763525.2 Mormyrus iriodes | reverse complement strand
GCAGTGGTGTAAAGCACACTGCCACTGGACTCTAGAGCAGTGGAGACGTGTTGTCTGGAGTGACGAATCACGCTTCTCTGTCTGGCAAGCCGATGGACGAGTCTGGGTTTGGCGGTTGCCAGGAGAATGGTACTTGCCTGACTGCATTGTGCTAAGTGTGAAATTTGGTGGAGGGGGGATTATGCTGTGGGGTTGTTTGTCAGGGTTTGGGCTTGGCCCCTTAATTGCAGTGAAAGGAACTAATAATGCCTCAGCATACAAAGCCATTTTGGACAATTTCATGTTCCCAACTTTGTGGGCACAGTTTGGGGATATCCCCTTCCTGTTCCAACATGACCACACACCAGTGCACAAAGCAAGGTCTATAAAGACATGGATGAGCGAGTTTGGTGTGGAGGAAATTGACTACACTGCACAGAGCCCTGACCTCAACCCAATAGAACACCTTTGGGATGAATTAGAGTGGAGACTGCGAGCCAGGCCTTCTCAGCTAACATCAGTGCCTGACCTCACAAATGCTCTCCTGGAAGAATGGTCAAAAATTCCCATAAACACACTCCTAAACTTGTGTAAAGCCTTCCCAGACAAGTTCAAGCTGTTATAGCTGCAAAGGGTGGGCCAACTCCATATTAAAGCCTATGTATTAAGAATGGGATATCATTAAAGTTCACGTGTGTGTAAAGACGGGCGTCTCAATTCTTTTGGCAATATATGTAGCCACGACTGCACCACGTCTGACAGTTTCCGCACCAACTGCCGACAGCGCGAGAGGCTCATTCATTCATCTCGCGTTCAGGCTACTGTTTGCAGCGGTCACGGTACAGTATATATTCGTATCCGTTTGTGTCTTAGCAGCTTAAATGGTGATGAACAATTTACAATGATGGGCATTTTCTACCAGGTGTTTCTGATTGGTGTTTTTTGCTTGAATACTGTGGGGATGGATGTTAAAGGGTTGAAAAATACTTCACGGCAAACAATATTTTAGACTTTCATTAAAACGCATAGGTGCACTTTGGTTCTTGGACAGATTATCAAAATCTCTTTTTTGTTGCAACCCTTTTCATTTTCACGCAGCAAATGTGAACTACTCTTGGTTTACAGCAAGCACAGAAACGTTTTTGAAACCTTATTGTGATTTAACATTACATTGTTAAAATATAGATTTTCACTTCAACTTTTAACATCGTTCCACATTTTTTCAATTAATTTGTCATGAGAGTATTTTACAGCACAAATATTAAGTGTCACCGGATGAAGTGGCTTGGATGTAGTTAGATACTTTCTCTCTGTAGCTTGTAGTGTAGCTAACTACTATATTAAAACTAGCTTAGCTGTAGCTTAGCTACTTTTAATCATAAGTATCTTGTAGCTTGAAAAACTACCGTTTAAAAGTAGCTTCCCCAACACTGATGATAACCTAGTTATGATAGTATATACAGAGGCGTAGCGACAGGACGGGCGAGGCAGGCAATTGCCTGGGGCCCCGCCGCTGGGCCATCTGCAAAGTACACTACGATGACAAATCTACTTTATTTGTGTTTTCTGTTTTTCACGCCAGTTGAAATAAAGGAATTGTATTTATTACATTCTCTTTGATATTATTAACTTAGACTTCACGCTAAAATAATGGTCATAAATTTTACCATGTCAGGCAGTACGCGTTGGAGGGTCCCATGTCATTTTTTGCCTAGGTGCCCCTGTGTCCCTAGAATCACCTCTGAGTATTAACTAGCTACAGAGGCATAACCTAACAATGATAGCTTAAGCTAGCTATGACAGCATAGCATCTGCTAGCTGGTTTTAGTGTAGGGAACAGAAACTGCTCTTGTACCCTGGTGGGTGGTACATAACTGAAATCCATCCATCCGTCTTCCAATTACTTGTCCAGTACAGGGTCACAGAGAGCTATTGTTTATGTGAATATGGCCGTAATAAGCAGTTAAAGTAGGAAAAAGCCATGGTTTGTTCTCGATTTCATTTTGTCATTCTGAATGTCATCAGTTGAATAGCTGAAAGAAGATGTAAAAGTTTTGGTCTCCATCACAAACCTTCTCATCTGCCTTTTGGTCCATATTTCAACAACAGTACAATTGGCTCATCTTTAAAATCGCGTGCCCTATATTGCTGAGGTGGAATTATAAGCGCATGATAGCGTGATCAGGAAGCTTGTGTCCTGCAGATTTTTGGTTTCAGCAACAAGGGTGAACAATGTATTCTGGATCCCAGCCATGTAAAGCAGAATATAAGCTTAAAGTTCAAACGAGGAATCTGCAGAAATCCACCAAAAGTCACAAAAAAAGTGACCTGTCATTCTATACAGTTTTTACTATGATATTCTGGAATTTGAGTTATTTTAAGGTAACATGAACTGCTAGTTGGAAAAAACACTTTTTAAGGTTTACAGGATTAAATGCAAACCCACGCAGGAAGGCTGCTGAGATGTGCCACACTGAACTTCAAAGCAGATCGTTTTATCAGTCAGCAGGTTTAATCTGAACGGTCTTGCGATCTCATTAATCCAGCGATAACCCCCACCCCACCCCCTTGCTACCTAGCTGCCAATCAGTCTGTCTGTGATGTGCATTTTCTGTGAAAAGGGACTGGGTACAGCACAAGGAGCCACGCCGCCAGTCGAGAAGGAATGTGACAACACGATGGGATAATGACTTCATCTTGTCACACTGTGAGATAAATTCGAGTTACTGTCAGATGTCACTGATTTCTATTTTAACCTGCATCATGGCCAGCCACCCAAATGTCTTTGGGAGCTTAACCCACCTGTCACCCCCTTTCACCTGCACATCCACTAAATCATTGTCAAGCCCCTGCCTCTGTTTCGGGCATTAGCCATGCCTTTTGAGGACCTGGTATCAGGAAAGATGGCAGCTCACTGGTAGGGTGGAGCTTGGCCTGGAGGTCGCCATGGCAACATTTATTCCAAAATAGGAGGTTTCAATGCTGACTGAATCTGAGTGACCTTCAGGCTTTGCACTTGTGATAAAGACCACATCAGCTGCATTCTAATTAAAGGTGGCACTCCAGCCTTTATCTACAGACAGAAAGAGCGATTTCCAAGCTTTAGAAATTTTCTATTTATTTTATTTTTATATAGCACCCCAAGGCACTTGACAAGAGTATGTGGCAAATACATTACTACACTGTTTATACAAAATGGTACGTGAAATGGGGAAAAAGGAAAGAATGAATGCCAGAACACAGCAGGGGAGAGGAAGGAAAAACTCACTAGGAGGAAAAAAAACACGTCAGGGTCGACTGGCTGCCCAACCCCCACGGGGATGCTAACGTTGTTAGAATACAAGGGAACCTAGCCTGCTCTAATAAAAGCAAGGTGTAAAATGTGGTCATAATTTTATGAATGAAGGACATGTTTTGGGAAAGGAGACATGTTTTTGAGGACTAGGTCAGGTTCTATGAGATATCCTGCTATAATGAGCAGAGTCGCTAAGCTGTTAAACCAAATACTAGGAAAGTCCGTTAGGTTTTCTTAGTTTTGGCTGGTGCCAAATGCCCCCGTTACAGAACAAAATTCTGGCAGGAGCTCAGTGACGTCAGGACTCAGATCTCCAGTCCAGTGGCTACTCCTGTTACGGGGGGGGGGGGGAATTTTAAAATCTGTTTTTCTGAGACAAAACTCCCACTTGCTAAGTTTGCAAAGACTGTCTGCCTTTGAAACAAGCAAACAAGGAAATGTACACAAAATCTGATTTTTTTTTCCGTAAAGGTTAATCTGATAGTTACAGAGGAATATTTTTGAACACTTATGATTTGCTCTTTTTTATTTACGTAAAGTGTGGGGCAAGGAGGCAGGATGAATGTAGTCAAGAAACGCCAATTAAGTGGGGGTTTGGACGTCATTGGGGTGCACAACATGAATAGCGCCTGTCTGAGCTTCACGTCGTGTTTAGCATGTGGAAACCTTAATATGGGTCGGTTGTTCGGATATTCGTAGGTGGGGGGTAGGGAGATGGAATCCTAAGTATGGGGAAGACGATCGTATCCTAGGTGTAATTATAGTAACAATGCGAATTCCTTTCCTTTACCTAGGTTTTTGTTTTCCTAGTAAAATAAAAATGTTATCAATTTTGACAATGTGTAGCATTTGAGTTCTGTTGTTTATGCTGCGTTTCATAGTTTATCATATACAAAGTTAAGGAATCTGAACGTTTGTGCTTTACAAAGTTTTAGACTGGCTAAACATTAAATTATGATAAAGCTTACGATCTGTTACTTTGTAAAGTATATAGTTGACTTACCTTTGAATCTTCAGACTTTGTTCAGTTAATAACGATCTCTTCTGTTCCTTAATAAACGCCACTGAAATGCGATGATAGCGCATTTGTGTGTGTTTTCTATGTCATTTGCCTGACCTCTAGTGGCTACAGAGACAAAGATCGGCTCAGAGAGTTAAGCATGCTGCTCATACCGCAACAATAAAACTCTAGATTCAACAGTACGGGGTTTCATATAATTTTTACATTATTTAATTTGTAACAATAAGGCAGCGGCAGTTTAATCACGAAGGCCTCATGGTTTCAAATAACGTGTTAAGCGATCTTTGGCAAGACCCCCCACCCCAAAAAGTCATTACGAATAAGGCTAGACAGTTAATAGTAAATGAAAGCTGTATTTTAATGATTTAACGCACTTGGTATTTCAAATGTGAATTGGATGCTAATTAAAATCCATGCCTCACACTTCCAAACTCACATCTTGGACAGGGTTGTGTGTGTGGGGGGGGGGGGGGGGGGGGGGGGGGTTTAGGGGCCCATTGATAGGATGTGCTATCTACAATACGTTGACCTGAAGGATTCCGGCCTGCGAGGACCATGGCTGTCCTTTCAGACTGAAAATAAACCTTTTGCGCCCTCTACAGGCTAATTAGGGACCTGCAGGTTGATCTGGTGGTTCGAGTACATGGAGCAAACTAGAAATACAAGCAATAAGTAGCTCAACAACAATATTGGATATGTTTGGCATTCACAATTTGGTTAAACGGTGCATTTAACAGGTGACTTTTCACACCATGTTGTATATTATTCTCTATATATTACATTTTTTATGTGCTGCCACTGATTTTGTGTGCATTGTACAATATTCCCAGTTTTCCACCAGACCTCATGCACCAATGATTTTATGGGGACAATTCCATTATCCTTCATTTCCGGGGGTCAAATTACTCTGCCCCCATTCCCTCAGTAAGCATGCACCTGTCCATCTCCACACCCTTCTTCCCATTCCTCGGTGGTTCATCCCTATTAATATCTCCAGCATCAGAGATCTTTCAGCCACATCTGTGGGACAAGCACACCATCACCAGTTCCTGTTCCACACTGACATTTATTTAAATCCCAGGGAAGCTGTAGGCTGTCATCGATGAGGATAGGATCATGCTATATTCCGGACAAAAAGACAGATGAATAATCAAGTTTGCACTTCTATACTTCTATATCCCTGAGGTGAACTGTTGTACCCTTGGGCCAGCTTCAGTAAATATCGAAATATATTATAATATATTTATATATTATTATATAATAGCTGCTTTCATAAAGAGTGTAAATAACTTTGGGTTAAACCAGTGGCTTTGTATGTCATGCTACAACAGCATTGCACTGTAGACATTGGTGATTATGATGACAAAATTCAAAATAGTATACTACCTTCACATCATCATAACCCCCCTCCCCCCAGCCACCCCAAACATACTATGGGCAGGGATAATGTAAAATGCTTTCAGACAATGTAATGTTGTGAAAATGTGCTATACAAATAAAATTGAATTAGAGTACTTTTATGGATCCCTGTGAGGAAATTCTCTTTTTTGCCTACCTCATATTGCTCTCCATGACACACATGTAGGTGAGAGCAAGGTGAAGGGCAGCCACCTGCAGTGATGCCTATGGAGCCTCGCTCAAGGGCCCACAGACATGACTATTCTGCTGAGTCCAGGCAGGCTCAAGCCAGCGACCTTCCAATCACAGGCACAGAGACTTAGCCCACTGAGCCATGCACTGCCCCCTATATCGTTATTCGTCTGTCAGCACAAGTGGCCCATACTACCATTGAGTAACTCGAGGGTCATGTGATGGTTTAATGGGTAGCAATGCTCCCTCATACATCCATGTTTAGGCCAACATAGTTGGTATTTTAATAGCTTTTGGGTATGACTAACAATATTTCAAAGCAGATAGCCAAAGAAAAAAGTTAGGTGATGTCCTCTTTAGCTGACATTTACGTGTTGTCCCTTAACTGCATAAGCAGCCTCATTATGAATAATAATTTATTTGACATATAGATTCAGGAATACACAAAATTAAGTGCCAGTTGTTCCTACAAACACAAATTACTATGTAGACAAAAGTCCCACATGTTAAGCTGTATTTGAAATAAAGTCGCACGTATTTCTTTCCATAAACCAAGGCAGTTTGACGAAACGTCCCACGAGCAGTAAATGACTGGCGCCACAGAATATTCCCGAAGGGCTTATGGAGACAGCCGAACTGGCCTTCCATGCAAACATCCCTGGAAGTGATAACACACAGGGGGGGCTGTTGCAGACCCTTTTAGGTCGTGAGTCATGTGTTCCGCTGTGGACCCTTGTTTCAGACTTTGAGGGCAACGCTTCATCTTCTTCCAAAGGTTACCAACTGTTTTCTCTGACCCCCAGAGTGTTCTGTTCCCATGCACACCGTCTAATTTTATACCCAGTGTACGTTCATTTACTTCTCGTATGGTACATTTCACATTAAAATCCGTGATCCAAAATTAAGTAGTATTCCCACTACTTTTTAAAACTTACTTGTTAGCATAATTAGTTAACATAATAACAACAACAACACAATTTTAGCCGTGTTACTAGCACAGCAGAGTCACAATATTAATGGCGTTACTAATGACTTCAGTATGCGCAAAGCAAACCCCCTTCAGACAGGAAGTCGTCGCCTCTCTTCCCTAAAAGGACATTTCTACATTGTCAACGTTGCCAATGTGGAATGTGCCGGAAGATACCAAGTCGGGAAAACGGTTTTACTAAAATTTAAGCTGAATTTTAAAATCATCAGACCGACAAAACTACAAGTTTTATACAAGATATATAAAGCGTATTTGGCATGTAAACTAACGCTTGAAGTTTATAATTATATGTGATATTTTTCACGCCCCCCTCAATACAGCGGGTGGTTCGGTCTTGGCTTCCTGTGCGGAACTGCTCGGACTATCAGGAAGTTAGGGCGGTGGTGTACAAGCAGAGCGGAGTTACTCTCGGTTTATTGTCGTGTTCGTCAGGTATGGCTCGCCTTTTCTCGGTCTTTTATATTAAATATGATATATAACATTCTTTCAAATTAAATATGAAGGTAGGTGGTCGGTTTTGGTTGTTGCTTTGGATTGGCCAGTGCGGCTGCGTTTCTGTGTTGTGCCCTTTGGTTGTGGAGCGATGGCCGAGCCGTAGTCATTTGGGCCGGATGGGCCCAGGGGCACTATAGGGGGGTTCCAGTCATGGTTACAAAACCTCCCGTTTTAACTAGTCCTTTTGCTTTGATGGTCGGTTTTCTAGTGACCAGAAGAGCTGGTCAGTGATAATGCACTGAAGTGTTGGCCTGTGAGTTAACCCTGCAGTGAGCAGCCGCCTCGTCGGTGTCGGTAGGTGTGGTACTGACGTACTTGGAATTATAATTTGTAAAGGTCGGTATGCATTTATGCATCTTGGAGTGGTTTTTGTTATTGTTATAGGCTGGACAGTTCACATTCTCCTCCATTTATTACTGTTATTGAACTGAAAGGTTTTTTTAACGTTCAAATTCTATTGTTTCATGGTCGGTTTGATTTAACACCTTAACGTTAAATTCAACGGATTTTAAAGTCTTTGGGCTGCGTGTTGCAAATGAAATTAAAACTGTCGACTTTTATGCATGCATCCAACAATCCACCCATTTTTTTAACATCGTATCCTAGTCAGGGT
Organism: Mormyrus iriodes; assembly: GCA_011763525.2. Classification (NCBI taxonomy): domain Eukaryota; kingdom Metazoa; phylum Chordata; class Actinopteri; order Osteoglossiformes; family Mormyridae; genus Mormyrus; species Mormyrus iriodes. The sequence goes on along the minus strand of JAAGVU020000090.1, from coordinate 191,446 downwards.
TCGGTTAATTTTTTTATATATATAGTGCCTTGCACAACAGTCGTCCCAAGGCGCTTTACATGGGTGTGTTGTAATACATTACTACATCATTTATACTGAATAATATACAAAGCAGGGTTGCGGGGAGCCTTTAATCATTTGCTGGCCATCAGTGATAGCAAGAGTCTGTACCACATAGAAGTTGTGTGTCTGCTCCCATTGTGGGGAAAAAATGGGTTATTAATAGGGGTATAATTAAACCAGTCAATAATGCATCACCAGGTTAAAAAAAAACTGCAGCATGTGCTGTTTTCCGTACATGATGTCGGTGTCGTAATTAAATGTTTCAGATGGTCTGTGTTCTTGTCTATTGATCACTGTTATCTTTCTGTTCTGCGTCAAAGGCTTTCATGTTTGTATTGGGCTTTTTGGTGCCTTCTTGCTGGATTGGCTATCTGGGTAAGAGAGTCAGCCATTGTTGTGTTGTGACTGGTTTCCAAGCCTGTGGTTTACGTTGATCCACCCTATATGGACTATATTTTGATTTATGGCTGTCGATAAAGCCAGATGCTATATGTCATGGTTGCAATAGTCTCCTTGACTTCAGGAGATGGCCAGCTGCACGCAACAGTATCGCTGGTGACAAAGAGAAGAGATACTGCAGCATCACATATCGGGGATGCTGTCGTTACTTTGCCGACGCGTCTTGGTTGTTATATTGTGTCAGCCATAAACTAGGCTGATCAGCTGTTTACCTAAAATCCTGCAGCATGAACCCGTAGCTCTCGCTTTAGGCCGTTTTAACATCTGTAGTGTTCTTCCCATTTCTGTAACTGCCTACTGAGGATGTAGCGAGAACTAGGGCAGCACTGTCGCCTTTAATAGCGCCGTGAGTGACACGCTTTTGGAGATCTTCCTGCCGTGTTATTAAAGCCCCGCTTGCCAGGACTAGCCTAGTCTTGCTGCTCACGCACTATTTTTGCTCATTGCGTGACCCAGTCTATCTGGATTAATGATTTTGGCTGCAGGAGGGCGACGGGGAGGTTGTTGATGGCCTGTTCGGAAGGAGCATGATTCTGTCCGATATTCAGAAGTCAGGCTTGAGAATGTCTTTAAAATAAGGGGTCCCCCTCTCCAATGAACAAGTATTAAGTTGACACTACAACCCTCAGTTAAAGTAACCCACCCCTTGTTATTAGCATGTGCAGACATGTTACCCATTAGCCAGATGGTTCTCTGATTCCAAACATTCTTCAGAGCTTTTAGACGCAATACTAATTTTTATATATTAGAATAAAAGGTAAAGTAAAACAGATGTCATTTGTCATAATCTTAATGGTTTTTTATTATGTTCATTAAGGTAAAAAAAAAAACAGCCAAAATGTCGAGCAAAAAAGCCAAGGGAAAGACCACCAAGAAGAGGCCCCAGCGCGCCACCTCCAATGTCTTCGCCATGTTCGACCAGTCCCAGATCCAGGAGTTCAAGGAGGCCTTTAACATGATTGACCAGAACCGGGACGGTTTCGTTGATAAGGAGGACCTGCACGACATGCTGGCGTCATTGGGTAGGCCCATGTGACGGATAGATGGGGTTTTGAGGTCAGGATCTGCTGGTCAGCATTCAAAACTCATTATCAGCTGAAGGGACTGTTGACCTAGTTGTGCCCTGGGGGTGTTTTCTTTGCATCTGAACTGGAGTATAACTATAAGTCTTCAGACTTTTAATGTCATGGGGCAGTCCTAGTCCCCCCCCCCTCCCCCTACACACACACACACACACACACACACACACACACTTTGTGAAAGGCGACTTCACTTGACCCAAACACTTTAGAGAACAAAACTCTAATAAATGTTGAAGCTGGTTTTCATCCACATGCTTCCCGCTCTCTGTAGGTTAGGTGATGGGTTTGTTAACCAGCTTTTCTGGTTTCAGCATGAAGATGGTTTACCTCTCCAGGTTACAGATAGTTGGTGGACTTTGGATTGGTTTCTCCGAGGAATTTGTAGACTAGGTGTATTGGGTCATGCAAGACATACGTTGCAAAATTCTCCCTATTTGATTTGTTTGGTTTCCATTGTTGAAAGAATTTGCATTAATCAATTGCATGATTTCTCTAAGACTCGTATAAGAAGAATTGGAAGAAGCCATTTGTGTCATCCGCAACTAGTTCTTTGGAGAGTCCTTCAGATACACTTCATTAAATACCAGATTTTTTTTTTGTTTTTAATATCATTTTTCACCATCCCTTCCAGGAAAGAACCCAACAGATGAGTACCTGGAGGCTATGATGAATGAGGCCCCTGGTCCCATTAACTTCACAATGTTCCTCACCATGTTTGGCGAGAAGCTCAACGGCACTGACCCCGAGGATGTCATCAGGAACGCGTTTGCCTGTTTCGACGAGGAGGGGACGGGTGAGCGTCCCAGACCGTGCGGCCTTAAACCCCTACACAGAGTGTTGAGTGTTTCATTGCAAACTGCAGTGTGTTTGCTTCTAATTGGATGTTATTCACATTAGAATAGATGGACTTTATTGATGCCAGGGGAAAATTCTGGTGCATACAGAAGCAAGAACATAATGCCCAGACAAACATAAATATACAGCAAAACAGAGTGCAAAGACATTCTGCACATTCTGCAAACAAATGAAAACTGCATAGTACACAAACAGAATCCTTAAAAATGGACTATAGAATATTAAGGTAATTGTCAAAATGTGAAATGATACTACATCGATGTACTTCCTGCGAACACATAATGCTTTTTAATCCGATTCTGAGTGATGCATTACAAACTGACATTTGACCAGAACAACATGCTAGAGGGAGAGAAGCTCAAATCATAGCTTATAAATGTCCCTCAACTTCGGTTTTCATTAGAAAGTAAGTTGTGCCCCTAGTCGCTTTGAAGCTTATTGAGATACAGGCAGTGTTTAAATCATTGACGATCTGACTAAGGCCAGTGGAAATGTAAGTTGGTTCAGTTTGCTACTGTTGAACATACTATCATGGCAGACAATTAATTTAGGGCATAACGCAGACAGGGAATAAATACCAGGCACAAAATACTCAACAGAAAGGAGTAAATGCATGGCATGTGATAGTTTGTGCAAATTTAAGTGGTGCAAAGCAGAAAGTTAACAGGCACGATACAGACAACATGCATGTTTACGTATAGTACATAACAAACATCATGTGAAAAGTGCATTTATAATGTGTAAACAGATTCTGAGGGGTCTGTGCTGGTAAGATAAAACTTTATTCATTCTGGGGGAAACTTGTGCCAAGGCATAACTGTCACTGCGCAGATTAAATAACAGCTTAAAAATACCAAAAATGAAAACTACAGTATTACAAGAAATACAGTGTAATACAAAATGAAGAATGCAAGTATAGTGCAAATATAAAAAGATGAGGTATGTAACTAAAGTGGGAGTTTTCATGTGCAAAGGGTCTACAAAAGGTGTGTAATGTCCAGAAATGCAGGATTATACATGTGCAAAACAATGAACAAAGACAATAAATGCTATTTAAAAAGTGAATCCAAAAAGTGTTAGGGGGTGGGGGTGGTGGTGGTGGTGGTGATGATGATAGTGGTGATAATGCAATCTACATTTAGATTGAAATGTCTGTGTTGTAATCCAGCACTTCCCCTGAAGGGGGCAAAATTGATCACCTGGTGACGTTGAGTCTCTTATTCCGTAGGCTTCATTCAGGAAGATTACCTGAGGGAGCTTCTGACGACCATGGGTGATCGGTTCACAGACGAGGAGGTGGACGAGCTGTTCCGCGAGGCGCCCATTGACAAGAAAAGCAACTTCAACTACGTGGAGTTCACTCGCATCCTTAAGCACGGGGCCAAAGACAAGGATGACTAGATGCTCCTCCCCCCACTCACTGCCCCGGATACCTGGAGACCTCCTCACTCATCTTGTGTACCGTATCCTGTCTTTTTAACACGTTAGATTGTTCTGTTGACTGCCTTAGCAATAAAGCCAGACTGCATACACCAGAAGGCACAACCATTTTTTTTTTTAACCAGATATCTGAACCTCAGAAATCAGTCGTAGCAGATTTGCTCGTCTGTCATAAATATCTGTTTTGACCCCGCAGAAGGTCGTGTGTATCCCTGTGGCGTGAAATATCGCTGTTAAAAATGTAAAAGCAACAGGAAACTCATCCACGAAATACCCTTGTTAATTTAAAGGTCTGACTTAGCTGGATTTTTACATTTTGTAAGCTGATACTTTTGAAATAAAGTTCTCTATCAACTTTCTTTTTGGGTTTTTGTCTGAACAACTGCTGCAATGTAGGGAGATAACAGCCCTATAGGTAAGCTTTGCTAGAAAACTACCCCAAAAGAATGGTATTGTTCTTCAAACCACCATGAAATGCTGTTATGAGGGCTATAGGTCTCATTTGTGATTATCTACATGTACTGTCAAGTTGTAAAAAGGAAACTCCATAACGCTGCTGTATTTTTGGTAATGGATTAAGGTGAACTTCGGCATCAGGAATTCAATTTCTTTTTCTTTTGTCTCCATGTAATACATAAGTAACCTGTGTGTCCTACCATGATGTGGAAAATTAAACGGTATCTGCATCAATATTTTCGTATAAAATCATTCCAGCCCAACAGAGGGACAAAACATGTGGGGTAACTTACGTTTCCATTCAAAATAGACATTTTAACAAAGAAGAAACTACATTACTTATGGTCCAATCCTACCAAATACCATTAGAGTGACCCTACGTCCGTTTTCCAGGACTTGTTCTCTTTTTTAGGACCTAACAATCCCTGAAATGTCCGAAATTTCGCCGTGTTTCATGCTGACGTTTGATTTCTACAGTCGGAATACTTTCTGTGAGCATATCTGCGCTGCTTTGAAGCCTCACTTTGCGTATTGTCCAGATGTTCTCTGGTTTGCAAAGCCAAATATGGTCACCCTATTTACGTGGGCTGTTATTATATTCACGCTGCCTCGGCTATGGAAAACCAGTTCATGCACATACAACCATGCTTATGTTAGAGTTTGATTATTTTTAACATAACTGGGACCCTAAATCCAACTGTACAACATGCCTATGCTAGGATAGCTCCGCCTTTTATGGCGATATCTTGCTACGTGTGCTCCTCGTGGTGGGATATATCTATTACATGTAACCTCTGTAAATACGCCCCTCATTACGTCACCACGCTCCCGGAAGTGAAACCACGGTTGTCATCAATAGCTGTGGAGGCATGGTGGACGCATAACATGTTAGCGAGCTTTCGAAAAGGTAGTATAACGCTTTTTACTTGAACTGTTGACATGTTATCTGATTAAGAACATAGGAAGACCTGTACCAAAAAATAAGCACTGAACAGAATAGTCGGGTGTTTCCGTCAGTGTGTAATTAACGTACTAGTTAGTTATCTAGCATTAGCATTATTTTTCCCAAGGACAAATTGTGCCAGTTTGATTTTATCTATGTCTAAATTCTTAAAGGTTCGCTTCTTAGCTGTAATGCAGAATCCGGTTCCTACGCGAAATATGAGTAAAACTATAAACATGAAGTTACTGAAACAGATTTTTCGACTTATTTAGAAGTTTAGAAAATGTGACACATGGAAAACACGGGTCCGTGGTGTCTGCTGTTTTGCAGGCTCCCGGTCCAGGTGAGCGTCTCCGCTGCGTCATGACTTGGAAGTTGATTCGGGCAGTGACGAGGAGCCTGGTGCCGAAGAGCCGCGGTCCCCGTGCTTTTCACGGGGCAGCACCGTTCTGCCGGGGTCCCAATGAGCCCTGTGCGGAAACAGCATGCTTCGCTTCTCCCCAGACTGTCTGGAAGAGGCGGGGCTGCCACCTTCTCCCTTGTGACAGTGGGAGAGCGCTCCTTTCCACCGTGATCAGGGACCCGGTGACGTTCAGTTCCGGCTCCGTGTGTCTCCACGGCGATTCCACACCTCGGTTCCTCCTCACGCAGCTGCACCGGCCTGCTGCGGAAGACGAGCGGGCTTTCTCAGACGAGCTACGGGACTGCGGCTCCTCGAAGCAGGTCCTGCGTCTCCTGCAGTCGAAGGAGGTGATGTCAGACACTATGGCGGCCGCGGCCTTGCACCGCATCGCGGACCTTGAGCTGGGGGGGAGCGGCCTAAGGGACCCGGAGGTACTGGAGAGCGGCGTGGTCCGGGCTCTCTGCTTCCAACTGGAGCACGAGTCCCGGCGGCTAACTGAAGCTGGGTTGGTGTCTGCCTTGCTGGCCTGCACACGCCTTTGCGTGGATCCCTGGAGCACACTGGTGGTGCGACTGGTGTCCGAGTGCCAGGAGCGGCTAGACCGGGACAGATTCTCTGTGGCACAACTGTGCCGCCTCGGGGAGGCACTGTTGGCCCTGGAAGGGCCTGGATGTGGGATGCTGCAGCAGGTGATGGATCAGTTGCGACTTGGATCCCCAGCGAACTGGAGCCTGGAGGAGCTAGCTGCTGTCTATGGCTTGCTCCAAGCTGGAGCAGGAGAAGGTGGCTCCTACCAGGAACTCTTGAACACCATGAACACCCATGCCGTGTCTGTTGCTAGCCGGCTTGGCCCTGCTGCCATCAGCCAGGTTTTGATCGCCCTGGTGGCCCTGGACCAGAGGCAGGCCATGCCACTGGTGATAAGCCTCTGCAAGCACTCGGTGCGGCATGTGGCCAGCTTTTCAGACGGCGAGCTGGCAGCGGTGCTGGCGGCCCTCACGCACTTCGGCCACAGCGACCGCTTCTTCGTGGAGGCGCTGGAGAGGCGCGTTACCGCGACAGCCTTTGAGTCGCACCCGGAGACTGTCTCTAAGGTGATGCAGTATCTTGCCCGCCGGAACATCCTCTCACCGGCCATCTTCAACGTGGTAGCTGAGAGCTTCGTATACCGGGCAGATGGCTACAGCACCAGCCAGGTCGCCCGGCAGATCATGCCCTTTGGGAAGTTGGCATACCTCCCGCCCAACGCGGGCGTTCTGTTTCGGAAGGTGGAGGCCATCTTGCACTCGCGCTTCTCGCAGTTCCAGCCCCGCACGGTGCTCAACCTCCTGCACTCTTGCACCTTGGTCGAGAGGTTCCCCCTCAACTTTGTGGCCAAGGTCTTCAACCCTTATTTCCTCCAGCAGCTTCAAGGTGTGGTCATCCTCGGCAGTTTATGGAAGTCTTTGTTGGCTGGGTGCTCTGGTACTCGGTACAGGCAGGTAGAAATAAAAAATTGGGCCAGGTTATATTTAATTAGACAGAATGGACCTCACTCTTATTTCCCAGGTTTCAGTATCAATATCCTGAAAAAGGTTTTCAAGCTTTATTTTGGTATCAAGTTTACTGGGTTTTCTTAAGCGTCAATGAGAAAACAAAGAGTGTGAAACTGACCGATATTTAAAATGAAGAAATCTGAAAATACATTGCATTTCCATGGATGATATCAGTGTGGCTTTTGAACAAAATAACAACTCGGCATGGATTGACAAAAAGAAAAATGTCCTTTATATTTGTGAAAAAAATATTGTGACATTTCTGTACAAAGAAATGATGTTGAATCTGAAGTGTTTTGGGCCAGTTTTCATGCTTTCCTCCAGTCAATGCACTTGCTTGTCGGTATCTACTGGTACAAAGTTTGAGAGTAACCTGAGTGTTTTAACTGCCCATTTGTTTCATTGTGTTTCAGAACAGGGCACGGGAATAGATAGGGTCATACTTTCCCAGCTGACGCAGCTCTACATGACCGTTAAGCTGGAGTGTCCCTTCTACGAGGTGAGCACCTTGTCCATTAAGACCCCATTTTCTGTTTCTGCTCTTGCCTGGCATCGTTCCTGCTGGGATTCTCATTGCTTTGCCGATGCACCTGACCGTTGAATTGTAGGGACCAAGTCTCCATCGGAAGTTCCGTGTGAAGTCCTTCCTCATGCCCGGCCGGTCCCTGGAGACTCCCATGGAGGGACACCTCTACAACTCGGTCAAAGCTGGCCTGGTCGACCTGCTGGGGGCTCGCGCCTACTTTGCTTCCCGCGTCTTGACTCAGTACTGCTACACGTTAGGTGAGATGCTCCACTTTCAGACTTTGAATTCCCCTGTATAGGTCAGCGAATGATTGCCAAGGTCTCAGAAGTAAACCAAGCTTGCTTTTGGTGCCTGGTTTAATGGAGTTTTTGTAAGCTGCTATGAGGAAAATGAGGGCGAAGTTGACCAGTGTTTTAGCTGAATAATGCTGAAAAGTTGATGCATTTCAAGTTAGTTTTAGTGCAGTTTTTGAAAGAAACGACGACAATGCGTAGGTTGACAAAAAGAGTAAGAAATATCCTTTATTTTGTGAAAAGAAATTATTTAAATGTGACATTTCCGGAGTTCTCTAACAGAGGACTGATAAGTAGAATCTGAAGTGTTTTGGACCGGTGTTTACACTTTCCTTCAGCTCCGCTGCTCATTGCTGTATGTATGACGACGACACTGGTGTTAAGGAAAGGATGTTTTCCTCGGTACAGATGTGGAGATAAAGCTTGATGAGGAAGGATACGTCTTACCAGCCAGCAATCTTGAGGACGTCTTTAAAAAGTATGAACCTTTTGCAATTTCTCTTGTGAACTGATGCATTTGTTGCTGGTTTAACTTTATTTTAACTATAATGTTACGGCATTGTTTCTCTTAAGAATATCCTAAGATCTTTTGTGTTTGTAACTTGCCAGAATATTATCAGCTGATCATTTTTCGGGAGACATTTTGTGTCAAAGTTCCAGGATATGATTCGTAGGAGATATGCAGAGTTGTATGTTCTCGATCTGCAGGATAGCTGTGTGCATTGATGGTCCGAAACGGTTCACCACAAACACAAGGAGGCTGCTTGGCAAAGAGGCCATTAAGCAGAGGCACCTGAGGTTTCTGGGATATGAAGTTGTGCAGGTAGGCAGTGGGCCTTTCAGGGGAATGTAGAATTTATCCTCAGGTCCCAGAGTGGCTCTAGGGCTCAAATGATCAATGCCATTGGTTCTAAATGCCTGCGTTGAAATTTTACGGCTACTGCATGCCATTTAACCTGACAGCGATATCTCCTAGCCAGGGAAATTGTGGAACGTCGCCACTCCGTCTGAATGCCGGTTGGTGCTTTAGGTTTTGAATGCATTGATACCCAGATATTTCTGTGGGCCTTTTGTTTGCAGATTCCATTCTATGAGTTTGAGAAGCTGACCAGCAAGGCAGAGGTGGTGGAATACCTGCATAAAAAAATCTTCCCCCACAGCTACAGGCTGAACTGGTGATGGCCTAGAGGAGTAAACAGGAAACAGAGAGAACTACACTGAAGGGAAGTGAAAGAGGATGACAGGCGCGTCATCACAGGCTACAGTATGTGCTCAGCTTGGGCAGGATAACGTGAGATCAGGGGCAGCTTTACCCCTCAAAACTAACTGCTAGTGGGTCCCTGACGACTAGATTGAGAAACACTCAACAATGACTCTTTGTAGACAGCAATGCATTTAATGTGGTTTCAATTAGAATTCTAATCAAACTATATTTACAGATGTGATTCTTTATCATAGGTTACCAGGTTCTGATTCACCTGATTGCTAACATTTCACAAAAACACAGAGGTGAATAGTTCAGGTCCAAAAAGTAAAAATCCAGACCAAGATTTTGTTTTAACCAACCAGTTGAGTACTCTGTGACTCTATACTCAACTGGATGATTGAAACAAAATCTTGGTCTGGATTTTTACTTTCTGGACCTGAACTATCCACCTTTGGATGCAAGGAACTTTACCTTGGTCTAGGGGAATTCCCCTAGGATGGCCCCGGTATGAAGACAAGGGGTGCAGTAATACCTAATGAGTTTATTTAAAAAAACCACACAGGGACATGACATCTTGAAGACTGCCAGAGACGGACAAATGATTTTACTGAGTTGCACTATTGGTGTGTAAGATCGAACACTTGAACACTTTGCTGCTTTTACAGAAGTTAAAATGCTATCAAAGCGAGGGTAATAAAATGGTAAAGAGACAAGCTGCTTAAAAATCCACAAAGGTGTCGAGTTTCGCCTCACTTTCCTACTGGGATCTGGTTCAGAACCTTGTCACAGTGGTTCCCATCGAAAAATGTTTCTCCGTTTTCTCCAGGTTAGGTTTACAGGAATTGATCATTTTGTACTAACAGGAAGGTAAATGTCTGCTAATTCGCCCTTAAAAAATAACCATACAGAGACAATGTTCAGCATTATTAAAAATTCACAGATTACAAAATGGATCATGAACAAGTAGACAACGTCATGGATTTGAAAGCTAGTCTGTGCTTTAGCCTGAGGTACATAAGTGAACCAGATCATGGTAAATTGGGAATGTTTTTCCTTATACAGAAACTTAACTACAGCACTTTTCGTACGTGTGACTGAAAATTAATTAGGGCATAAAATGGGGATTATTGAGTTTAGGATCACACAAGAAACGACGACTTAGCTCCTTAAAACCTGCTTGCACCTGAAGATGGGGAGCAGGAGTGGACAGCACCAAGGTGAACAGCTTCCAAAGTGCCATAGTGTAGTCTGACAATAAAGAACACACTCCAAAGAAACATATCCCTGATTAAGACTAAATCAAACTGTGACATCACAGCAGTTCCTGATGTCTGTTGTTGTGGTAAGAAGTCCGGTTTAATTCATGACAGATAAATAGGTTGCCCCGGAGGTGGAGCACAGTGCAGGTCTACAAGTCGCTCACAGAGCGGTGTGCTATTTACACAGAAAGCCTCTTCTGGCCTAGTCAGCCAGCGCCAGGTTCTTGGACTGGATTTTTGCCAGATGTTCGGAAATTCCAGCTTCGATTCTGTCACACTGGGCGAGGCAGGTCTGAAAGGAGGAAGAGAGGCAAGAAATGTTAGGCAGGAGGCACTGGAACACATGTAATCCCACTAAGTCTCCAGCATCCATAACTTGAATGGTGAAGTCAGACTGTTTCTACCAGTAAAACCAGGTCACACTGGTGCAGGATGTTACCTGGATGGTTTTAACCAAGCCTTTCTTCTTCAGCCTGCTATCGCTGAAATTCTCAGGCAAGCTCTGAAAAACAGAACCAATGTTTTTTTTTTTTCTTTTTCCTGAAAGGACATCCTTTTGTACATACATATGTCTCTACCTGGTGACTGTGGCAATCCAAATTGTCTTATTAGTATAAGGCGTACTTGTCATAATTCTAATTAGTAAAAATTGCATTATTACTACTAAAAATGCAATATTTACTAGTAAGAATCTGAATTCGATATATCTACAGTGCAACTCTTACTAGTAAGAATGATCATTTTTACTAGTAAGAATTGCATTTTTACTAGTAAGAGTTCATATTACAGAGCTGTACAAGATGACTTTTTACTAGTGAAAATTGTATTTAGGATATGTGAGACAAAAATACAGTGGAAGTCAATGGGAATATATGACTAGTAAAAATTGAATTATAGAGCTCAATAATATGAATTCTTACTACTAAAAATGACCACTTACTAGAAAGACTTGCACTGTAGATATTTTGAATTCATATTCTTACTAGTAAAAATTGCATTTTTACTAGTGAGAATGTTATTTTTACTAGTAAGACTTAAGTTATAATGAGTACACTTTATACTAATGAAAGACAATTTGGCTTGCCCTATGGAGACACAAGAACACATATAAGAAACGTTTGCATTTATGTAGCAGACACTTTGGTCCAAAGCAACTTACAACTATGGGAAGGCAGTTAGAGTTAAGGGTCTTGCTCAAGGACCCACAGATTACTGAAGTCAACCATGGGACTTGAACCCACAACACAGCAACAGATCCACCCAGAAATGTGACATGCAGGTTGAGCCCAGGCTGCCGCGTACCATGGCATCCATCTGCTCCAGGATCTTCATGAACTGCTCGGCTGCCCCTTTCACCCTCTGATCCAATTTGTTCAAAGCCTCTGCCTGCAGGTCCTTTGCTAAGAACCCCTGTATAATTAATCGATATTACAAAAGGTCACAGAGAATTTTGTACACCTAGTCATCGAGCGTTTAAAGACACAGGGGAGGGGATAATCGAGCTAAGTGAAGATGACAGACTCCCAAATCTTACAAAATATCCAACCCGCCGTTCTTCTTAATTAAATTTTACCGCCAAGTGCATTGTGGGTAACGTCCAAGAACTGACTGGTAGAATACGACATCTGACTGGTCAGTCTTTGAAACTAAGATTAAAGTAAAACATCCACGTGGCGTGGGATTTGCATTAAAGTGGCAAAACGGTTATTACATTTTTCAACCCCGTCAATTCCCCGTCCACTTTGTCCAGCTTTTTAGCAGTCTGCTCAACCGACTTCTCGATGTCTTTCAGCTTCTTCAGTTCTGCCTCTTCTTCCGGACTATTCTACGCAAAGAAACTGCTGTTAAAAAAAATAAAAAATAAACAACAACTGTGCGGAATCACGATCATGTGAAAACTGCAGACTATTTATTTTGCACAGACAAATTTTTTAATGGGCATGCGAAATGTCCATGCCATTTCTTTTATCGTTATTTACAGACTCTCTATAATATTAGCTAACGAACAGTTCACCGCAAACGAAGTTTTCTGCATACATTGCAATAACACGGTATATAAATGCACTTACCCTCTTCCCTATCATCATGATCTTAGCGCCTGCTTTTACCCCAAAACTATCCAGGGTTTGGTCCATTTCCTTTAAAGACCTCCCTGCATAACAGGAGGACAAAAACACAACAGTGTCCTCTGTTTTATATTTTAAATGCGTTTTCTTGTTAAAATCGACCCTTCCTAAATGCTGTAAGTGCGTATTATGGACATGCTGGCTATGGACATGCTGGCTGTGTACAGCAGCATTAGGATGCGATGCCGGAGTAAAATAGTACAGCAACAAATAAAGTTAAGATCTTTGGTACCAAGGAAAAACGGCATCCCAGACCATCGCTCTGATATATTCCCGGCAGTGTAATTTATATATGTATATTAAAAACAGTAATTGACTGCATCCTCATTCTAGCTTTCTAAACAACATGTAGAGTACACTGACACATTATAAACAAAGCAGCACAAGCAATCGCGGCTCCGTAAAAATGGATAACAGTGCAAATGATGGAAATGGAAATGAGTTTTGCCCGGCAGTGGCCGGCGGAGCACCTTTGAAGATGAGCTTTTGGGAAGCGACCGGCACGCCGGTCACACGGGCCACTTCCTCGGCCAGGTCCCGCAGCAGCAGCTCCGTTCCGGCCGGCGCCGGCAGGGCGACGCTGTGCTTGGCGTTGCCTGGAAGGGCTCATATGTCAGCTTTGGCGGCATTAACAACTCCCTTCAAAACATATACATACATTTGCAATCGGAAGCATTAATTCCCAATGCAGAGGCGCGAAGCAGAAGAGGGTATTACCGTATGCCACGGTGACCGTAAGCGGGGGCTCAGCCATGTCTGCGATCCGTCTACAGGAGGACTAGTTGGAGACGCTTCCTGGTTAAACAGGAAATCACCCTCCCCACAATCAAAATATTGATAACTTTAGCTGACGCTCACGCCGGCATATGCGTACATAAACAGAATTTACAACTTTGGTCAGCTGGCTATAGAGAGATTTCCAATTCGAGACAAGTCTGCATATGCATTTGCATGTACATTACAGTTTTATTACCTTGTAAATAGTCCATAGGATTTGTACAGTACGCCAGCGATTTTGATGTAGCTAATTATGGATTTACAATGGAATAATATAGATTTGCCGTAAGATTTCTTGCGTGAGCGTGATAGTCTGAAAGCGTGTCACACCAGATGCCCGAGAGCTGGCAACCCTGCAATGATGATGCGTTTTATTCTATATTTTTAAGTATAGGCCCAATAGTTGAATAACAAACAATAAATAGTGGCAAAATATCACAGAACAATGTGAATAAGATAAAAAGCATTTTTCTTGTGTTGAGAAATTGACACATATTAAATTTTAAACATTTTATAATCCACAAATCCCGTCATCTTCTATTAAGACCTTTTCGCCGGGGTCTATAAATCTGTTTTTTAAATTTCAATTTCACTACCCCAAGTGAAGCATATCATTGAACATTATTCTTTTAACGAGCAAATAGTGTTGTAAGTCTTTCGGGTTGAAGGCATTTAGGAAAATCATTTGTCACCTGAAGAGTGGAGTTAAATGCAAGATGTCCTGCTCACTGCTGTCATTTACAACTGTTACTCAACCCCACAAAAAGTCATTCAGTCTTCCAGTCTTGCACTCCGATAGTAATGTTATCACTGCATGTGAACTTAAAACATTTGTTCTGACGTAATTTACATTTTGATATATTTAATTTCAATGGTTTTAATAATGAGAAAAAGCAACGCGTTTAGGTACTATTTCATGTGCATGTATACCGCAATTAACTAATGTACAGTGCAACTTAACCCCTGTGTTATTTTTGGGGTTGAAGTGACCCCAGTCCATTTTTAAAATGAGGATAAATTCTATAGAATCTAGCATTTAGAACGGAAGAAGTAAAATACACAAGGGTTAAATTGTAGCAATTGTAATTTTCAAAAGGCATCACAATTCGCTCAAGAACAACCATTTAAAAACTACGATAACTATAATCCTACAGGCACGCATGTAAATTACGTCACTCAGAACAACATGACACCAGCCCAAGATCATTTTGAAGGTGGTGTAATATTAACTGCCTGTGCCACGTATATTACATAACATTACTTATATGCTAATATTTAATTTGTACTCGGCAGCATGTCATACCTGCCATGAAACAAAGTAATAGAGGCATATGATGAAAATTTCAGCTCATCACTTACCATCATATATTATTTCAGAACAGTGGTTTTCAACTGGATTATGCTGAGGAGCCCGATTATTGCTGGATCAGGAATGCATGAGCCAAGTTTGTTAACTGGGGAGGTATAGTGCCATTAAAAAAAAACACACACATACTCTGCAATCCACTTAAAATAGTCTAATGACCTACTTTTAGGTTGGGACCCACAAGCTCACAAACACTGATATAGAATATTCCAGTGCTATTCTGAGAATATTTCTCTTTCTAATGGTTGTGTCTGCATATTATAGCTAGTCAGTATAATTCTTAGCACTTTACTCGACACTTCATATACATTTCAGAAGTGTAGGTTATAGTTTTGATGGTATACAATACTGTCTATCACCTCAAATCACTAGAAGGTAGTTTTAAACTAAAGATTTTAAAATGTAAAAGTTCCACATCTTAATTTAAAAATGAAATATATAGTACATTCCTATGCGTACTTTTTAAAAAGAAACAATTAAAGGACTGAATCTAAATGTGAATTACCTCCAAAAATTTCTTTAAAACATAATTTATTGGTTTTCATACAAGCCAGATAGTGTTATCTACAGGGTTAAGGCAGCATGTTATAAATAATCCGTCCAAACATCCAAAAAAAAAAGTTAGGCATGACAGATGATTCACATCTTCCCATTAGTTGAAGGAGGTTGATTTGAAATGCAGGTTTATTGGCATTCGATTTCAAACAGCCAGGTTAAACTGGCATGGAAAGAAAAAAAAAACCTTGCTTTTGAAACCAAATATGGAAAAAGGCTGCCGGTTCAGATACAGAATCAATAGCAGTTATTATGAATGATTTATAAAGTCATATTTTACACATAAAAATTATGTTGGAGCACTGCGTTTTGTTACTTAGGTGGCAGGTATTTGTGGTAGCCCAAATTCATCCACGAGGACACCGTCCTGAAAAAGAGGAGAAAGCAAACTTATTCCTCCAAGGCTGAAGCCCAAAAGAACCCTGTGCACAGATTATGTCTGGAATCTCAGCAAACACTGCAGGGAATGTCAAGGCGAGGAGGGCAGGTCATTGGACAAAACCTACAGCGGAGTTCCCGGAGGAGAGCAGCTAACCTATCATCGCACTGTGACCTCACACCTCCAGGGTTAGGGGTCCAAATTCCACCCCAGGACCCACTGCCGTTTGGCAGGAGGTTCTACAGCCTCAAATCCAGGACAGTGAAACTTAACAGCAATTTTTACCTTCCAAATTCAGTCTATTTGACTGCTGAACAGTCTGGCCACTCCCAGTCTAAAACTGGATCTCCTATAAAGACTAACATCTCTAGACTCATCACTCTGAAACTAAAATGTATTTATTTATTGGATGACGCTACTCATCCAATTCTAAGCCAAATCTGCACAATCTTACTCTACCAGTCAGGAGATTAATGATTTCTTTTGTTTGTCTTAACATGTCATGTTTATATGTCTCAACATTTCTACTCTATTACGTCACATTTACATTATGACCAATGAGAGTGAGAGTATACAAGTCATGCATCATATACCTGAAATGGACAATAAAGGTTTGTTGACTTTGAATCGGCCTACACGTTAAAGCCCAAAAGCAGGAGAGGCCCTTGCTGCACGTAGATCATGACAATTGGGATTTTTTACCTTGTTCGTCCTGCTGTCGCTGGGAATCCCCTCGGGGATGGCGGGGGCTGAAGCAGCCTCGTCCAGGTATGAGGTATCTTCATCCAGCAGGAGTTCATCTCCCAGGGCATCCAATTCTAAGCATTCACACATGGTGGAATTACAGCCATGCTCTTACCCCAAGACGACGCCACAACCCCCCCCCCCCGAGCTCACACTCACCTGCCTCCAGATCATCCTCGTCGATCTCTGGCATCCCATAGCTGCGGCTCAAGGCCTCCTGGACCTCGTTGGCATCCTCCATCATGTCCTCCAGCTGATCTTGTAGATCCTGTGAGCAGAAAACCCACCATGGTTGGCCATGATGACCCAAAACCATGACCTGATACATGCTGTACATCCAACAATAAAACACTACATAACTGACAACACACTATAAGTCTGGGCTGATACCTGGCAGATGAAATTTAACATGGATAAATGTAAGGTAATCCATGCAGGGAGCAGAAATGTTAAGTACAGATATTTTATGG